>CM026284.1:11274999-11757311 GCA_014851415.1 Cnaphalocrocis medinalis | reverse complement strand
CCATTTACGTCTTTAGCTACGGTACGGGACGATCAAATAATAATTAAATGACAGACGTCAGGATTTATTGGGCAGAGTATGTATAAAGGGAGCTTATGCGCAGTTTCAAAATAGAGGCACGGCTGTGACGCATGCGCCCGCGACGACATGAGGGTGTGGTTCTGGCGTTAAAAATAAACTGCGCGAGACCTGACCGCGACTGCCTCCGTCACTTCATTACTTATTCATTTTGACGCATCGCTATACCAAATGTGGAGGCTTGAAACTCATCGTGGGAATTGAACGAATGGATTTTTTAAAATCAGTTTTCCTATGTAAGTCACTTGAATATTTTAACAGTTGATGTATCGTAAATAGAGCCACATTGTTTAGAAAGTTAGGTGCGTATTTGTGAATCACTCAACCTATTAATATTTAAGGCCCACCTACTTACCACAAATCCGAAATTGGTACCTATCAACACAGTTACTAATAGTAGCGGAAAGCAAGCCGTTAATTTGTCTAGTAACTTACTTTACAAAGGCCGACAAAACTGTTAAACCTAGCCGAAAACCGATTGAGCATAACCGAGGGTCAGGCTTGACGAGGGGTTTACCAAAGCGTGAATCCGCCGGTTTTACTCCGCCGCCGATTAGCAGTCATTTTCAAGTACCTACCTAGTAATTCTCATGCAAAACCTTGGGTAGACGTCTAGTCTGCTGACAATATTTTCCTGGATTTGTTTAACAGCCCGTAAACAACTAAAGCCCGTATTCTGCACGCACGATGGAAGCACATTTTTAACATTTCTCAAAAATTTGATAACATTTAAAATTAAGATATAAAATCGACCCAGCCAATGTATTCACGTCTTGATCGTGAAATTTTTCCGCTATACATTTTGGCCTTCGCAAAAACCAGTCGTTTGATCGTTTCGTACGAACACAAACGTAAAGACTGTAGAAAAAAGCTAAAGCATAAATCTCGTGACCGGTGGATCCAATTCCGTGCTATTCACGTGCGTGGGCGATGAACGACTGATACACTTTTCTATTACACAATAGAATGTTTTTCGAATTGAAAAACAACGATATTATTAGATAGAAAAAGTTACGAAAGCTTTTTATTGTTAGACATTTTGTTATCAGAGATATTAAACGAGATTTCTCCGGATTCGCATATGTATCCTGCTTTTACATCAATATCAATGCCGAAAAATCCCAACACTCACTTTTTTAAGTGCACTGAAATGGATGACGCACATCGTGACTAATCCAATTCGGCCTTCCATTTACGTCTTTAGCTACGGTACGGGACGATCAAATAATAATTAAATGACAGACGTCAGGATTTATTGGGCAGAGTATGTATAAAGGGAGCTTATGCGCAGTTTCAAAATAGAGGCACGGCTGTGACGCATGCGCCCGCGACGACATGAGGGTGTGGTTCTGGCGTTAAAAATAAACTGCGCGAGACCTGACCGCGACTGCCTCCGTCACTTCATTACTTATTCATTTTGACGCATCGCTATACCAAATGTGGAGGCTTGAAGCTCATCGTGGGAATTGAACGAATGGATTTTTTAAAATCAGTTTTCCTATGTAAGTCACTTGAATATTTTAACAGTTGATGTATCGTAAATAGAGCCACATTGTTTAGAAAGTTAGGTGCGTATTTGTGAATCACTCAACCTATTAATATTACTATTATTAATTTGGCTGATGAGGTAGACTGGATTACATAACTAAGGCAGAATATCCAATGCTTAATTTTTCGTTTGAAGCGGAACTTACCATTTTGATTTTCACACGAAGATTAACCGTTGGTATAATGTGAGAACGTCTCACTTAAAGATACGAAGAACAATTCATATGACATGAAGTTGAGATAAATTAGATATTCTTTGAGTGTAGGTAGTAGGTGTAACTGAGATGAATCAGCAGTAGTTAAACCAAAAACTTTAGTCGAGCTATTTTGTAAGAAAGGAAATACATTTATTAATTTGGACACGAAAACACATTTGATACAGACAACTTACAATAATAAATAAACAAATAAAAATTTACACCTAAACAATATTATTTTCTATTTGGTCTGTTGTCGGGACCTTTTCATTTTGCATTTTTTGGACATTTTTTAGATTCCTTTATAGAAAGGTTAAAGTTATTTCAGTAAAAAAAAGATAAATTTACCTTGAATTCATCCTTGATAGAATTCTTCAGCATTCCACCGGAGAATATGATGCCGTCGACCAAGAAGTTGCACATAAACGATGCGACAACCACCACCCATCCCCATCCGCCATCTGGTGGTACCACCTGAACACACAAGATAAAAGAGTTTTTACCAAATGGAATAATAATTGGGTATTTGACAATTTTTTTTTATGTGTTTAATCAAAAGACGCCTCAATTTAAGAAACATCGTTGAAAGAATCACTTGATTCTCATTTGAATTACCTGAGATATCACAACTTTAAGAGCGTATTTTGGGCAAACCCAAAAACGCTCTATACAAATGGCTATTGAATCGTGACGTCACGATTCAACCTTCTGTATGCGCGTCTAGTAAATTTATATGGTAGCTATATCAATGTTTCGTTTAAGTATATGGTTTTATAATAAAGTTGATGAAAAATGTACGGGTAGTTCAATGATATAATTATTTTTTTTTAATTTTATACTTTAAAAATGGACTTGCCCATGAAACTTTCAATGCTCACAAAACCAGCTAGATGTTATATTTTTAACTGAAAATGTTGGCCATTGGTTCTTATTTACCAATATTTGATAGAGTGTCAATATTTTTTACTAAATCGAGATTAGTCAAATACCCAATTAGAAAAGGTACGATCTAAATTTATTTTTCTTTCCCACTTTGAAATTATGAAATAAGTACCTACATGAAGCCAAGTAGACTAATTGAGATAACGAACTGTAACATCTGGTTCATTCGCAAACCATACAAATACAAAATAAAATGTTCCATTATT
This sequence comes from Cnaphalocrocis medinalis, assembly GCA_014851415.1. Classification (NCBI taxonomy): domain Eukaryota; kingdom Metazoa; phylum Arthropoda; class Insecta; order Lepidoptera; family Crambidae; genus Cnaphalocrocis; species Cnaphalocrocis medinalis. Next base: position 11,754,340 of record CM026284.1, on the reverse strand, counting down.
GTGACGTTATCCTAGCAAATGCTATATGTTTTAACTGACCGGATGACACTTGGTAAAGACCCAGCCACACGCCAAGGGTTATGAATTCGTTTACCAGCCTGGCCAAAGCATTGGTATGCTAACTTCGCATTTGTTCAATATCTCAGAGTTAATAATATCTATTTAAGTCATAGTCATAATTAATGCAGAATTTTTTATTTTTAATAATTTCTGGAAACTTTTAACCCTTTTTTAAATTATTCTTAGACTTAGTTTACGCAGAAGGAAGGCGCTTATGCAGTTATCAAATACAAAGTGTACACGTAGCTATAATGTATCAATTCTTAACACGACATTAACTGCGTTAATTTTAAGCATATAGAAACCTGTAACGTTATTTCCATGTTTATCAGACCTCATTTCAATACTAAATTAGTTGTTGGCTGAAGTAACCGGGTACTTCGCGAGATTGTTTCTCCTACAGTGAATACTTTGCGAATTTTATTCTTTTCCAACAACAAAGTCTTTGTTAATAACATCTTGTTGGCACTGAAAAGAAAGGAGTAAAGTTCCAATATGTTTGTATACTTTACACAGTCGACATTTGAAGTTTTAGTATCTCCTTCGCCGGGACATTGTGATTTTGATAAAACGAAATTCTTCATAAAGTACCTATTACTAAACTATATTTAACAAAACAAAAATAAACAACATAAAAATCGTGTAAAAGAATAAACAAATATTTTTGTACATATCCATACAAATTATTCTTTCCATTCTTCAATGACAATATTGACGTAATCTACCTCTACCAAAGAGTAACCTCTACTCTGTAGTTTAATATTAAAAAATCTTTAGTTTATGACTAACATTGAAAATTAAGTAAACCTTCATTGAGTTCAATCATGGTTCAATCTCGTTGATCTCGTTCCTTCGTCCGATTCATCCAAAGGTTTTATCACAGAATAACCTTAATTAAACATTAGAGTTTATCCTACATAAGGTAGTAGGTACCTTACTAACACGTGACTGAATACCAAGGTTGAAAAAGGTTTACCAATGAGCACCAAAATCCAAAAAATAATTAAGTAATATAACCGCCAGAAGATAACCTTTTGGTATACATACAATAAAACGAATTGCAACCAAGTGGGTAGGCACATATCAGGTAGTTTCTAGAAAATCCGACACACCAATTAACTTAATGTCCCCGAACAAGTCGGAAAATTTGACGGACAAGGTCACACAGCTGACCGAAGGTCGCAACTCGCAAGCCCACACAAGGTTGTCTTGAAACCGATCATTCGAATGTTACTATAGCTAGATAACATCTTTGCTTCCAAATATCAGCAACAATTCATATGTTTTGACCTATCAGGTTGGTAATGAACATCGTCTGTCTAACGAAGGTAGGTATACCTACTAAGGAAATCATAATCAACGAAGGTCATAGGATTTTGCATCTTCTGATATTCATGCCTGCTATTTTTCTGATAACTGGTCTAAATAACTAGTCTATAGTGTTACATTTATCGATATCAGTCTATCTATACCTAGCTAAGTTGGTATGTACTTATAAGATAACTATTGAAGCGGAACATGATGGCTACTATAATTTGTGAAGTTCTGGCACCCCAGTGTGAAAGCACTCAATTAATTAGATTAACTGTATCAACACCATGCCACCCGTCACGATGGATAGATGAGAGCTTGAGTGAATTAATTGAGCTAAATGGGAAATATGAGACAAAATATTCAACTCTCTGTAGATAGTGTGCCATATCTTGAGAGGTAATTTAATTGTAAAAAATTGGTAGGTAAAAGTAGGTATAGGTACCTTGTACTATTAAGTATTCTGTGGTATAGGTACAATAATACACGGAAGTTATTAAAAAAGGTTTGGAATCCCAAGGAGTTTATTTCATTATCAGACAGAGGAGCTGCTGTTGCAAGCTGATGAGATAAATTAAAATATAACAACCATCAAGTATATTACGAGTACAGGTAAACTCCAAGTTATTAGATCGACCATAAAATCAACGCTTTTGGTTATAATCTCCTTTTTCTTATGCCATGCTTTTCGGAAAGCCATTGCAAGTCTTCAAAGTAGAAAAATCAACAAGGTTAAAGAAATCTCGGCGACGGCTAAGGAAATGGTTGTGAACAAACACGCATTAATGAAAGTCTCAGCAACCCTGCGTATGATTCTCAGCCTCCTGCGTTTCTTTTCTACTGCGGTCATCTCTGTCTTCAACACTTTTAGGTATACTTCAGTTTTTAGGTACCTGGCGAAATAATTTAGGGTCTTGCTATTTTTTCTTGTGTTTCGGAGCGCTGCAAGTACATGTTGTTGGGCATCCTAGTTTCGGACTAGCTGGTTGCTTGGGCGGAGTTTTCTTCCATTCGACTCTCTCAAAGTTCAGAAGAACTCTACATAAGTGGAGACTCGCGATAAAAAGTATAAATGCATTAAAATATGCGAGATATACCATAGCAAAAAGTTGGGCACATCTCGGTCAGCGCCATTTATTCGGTTTATTTTAAAATCTATTAGCCATGTTGATTTTTCTTTAACTGTCAGTGAAGTGTCTCCTGGGCCTTGACGGGTGGTTTGTTTGTTTTTATTTTTGTTTGAATAGCTTTTGGAAATACTGGCTGCAAATTACAATTAAGTGATTCATACTTTTTATAGCATAAAATCCCACTGCTCAATTTTACAGTGCGAATAGGTGTATCTGATATAATTAATAAACGAAGATTAAATTGAATTTATCTACACTTTACAGACAAGAACGAATATGGTGCATGTTGTAATGAGGAGCATTTATAAATCAATTTCTAAAAGGAAAAGATTATCGAGAGATCCGGTAAAGTTACAGATCTAGAAACGACTAAGTTATTTATAATCGCCGGTTATTGCAGGTTTTCGCTAACAGGGTACGCTTATATGTCATTTCAGCGCATTAGTAGACATCCGTTAGCTTATTACTAGCATTAGAATTTATCACTGATTCTAGGAAAAGTTCATCTAGTTTCTACTATTTAACACCATTTACACAGTTGCACGAAAACTCACTGCAATTTAGAAATTACTGTAAAATTACTAAAGACATAAAAAGGTTGACTTTTGAAGCAAGTTTTCGAAGATAAATAAACAAACAGTGATCCTAATTCGTCTTACAAGGTACTCATTGACTCTTATGACAGATCAGTAACACTCTCTGATATAAACATAACAATCGCTCGGAGCAAGAGTGTGTAAGTAAACTACTTATTTAGGTATTAAATACAAAAAGTGACCTCAAGTTCAGGGATATCTTATCCGCAATGTTTTCGTAAAAAGCCCACTGGTTACGCTATACGGCTTCAGAGTTCGACGATTAGGTAGCATTAGTTTATACTTAATTAATATATTTTACACCCAGACACTAAATGAACACAAGCGATCATCACACGAATCTGTTCTCGGTGGGAAACTAACTCACGACCATATATGTGACTCATGATATGTGGCAGGGTGTGAGGCAGGGTCATTACCGAATGCACCATCAGGTCAGTCAATTATACTACAGCTAAGCTACGGGTACTCCTTGCATGATCAGGAATGACCTAGGCCACAGCCAATCCAAAGAATTCCAAGCCCAAAGTGACAGTGGGCAGGGCACTTAGCGAAGAGAACTAACTTTCGTTAGGGCGGAAAGTTCCTCGAGTGAAGCCCTTGTACATGGAGTCGCAGCCGTGGTAGACACGTTCTTATCCTCAGTTCATCTTGACCTCAAGTCATTGAAGGCGCCATGGTTTTTCATAATAGTGAGCCTGCGTCTTTTGGCTAAAATATTGCTGATAAAGCTACAGGTAATGACTAATTCTACTACTGACCAGTGCCGCCTCCGGCTCCACGTCCTCGCTGGGCGAGTCGCTGCGGCCCATGCCGCTCTCGTCAGAGGAAGGCGTCTCGAAGGGCCGCTCGTCGGTCGCCACTCGCACCACCATTGTTGAAGTCTGTAAACAAACGTTATGTTTAGTAGGAAGTTAACTTAAGCACACACAAAGTGGAGCAAGCCCCACCCTCCTGGCAGACTTGAAAACAACTACTTAGTTACTAAAAAAAGTAGGGCGTACATAGGGTTCGCGTTCTGTACATCTACCCATGTCTTATGCCTATCTATCCAGCGCAATAGCGGTAAATACAACAGCGACGAACGACTTCAAGTTTCAATCTTTACAAGGGAAACGTATGAGAGACGTTAATGAACCAATTAATTGGGATTATGCTAATAATGCGACATCTTAGATACGAGTAGGTAAGTCGTAGTTAGTCATTTTGAAAAAACCCGTCGTAAACCTACGCACGTCACGTTCAATGTAAATTGGCAAGTTCTAATCTAACCTTACCAACTTTTTAATTATACTTAACATTCGCACGAGTTATCATGATAGTAACCTCAGGCAGAATACAAAATATCGAGAGTTTCTAAACAGACGCCGCGTGTTTAAATGGAGAATATCATCAATACAGCTGCGACTGATACTTTGAGAAATTGCTTTTCTTAATAAAATATCAGAACCTATCAGATACCAGCGTAGTTATTATGTACATAATCGAATATTACTTCCTAACTCTAAAATGTCGCTCTGCATAACACTACAATATCAACAATCTGAAATCTTATTATTGGCAGAGATTGTCATCGTAAAATTGCATTTTCAATTTAAATGGTGATCGCAGTTTCATACATTCATAACATTATATACATAACTCTCTTCTTATTCTCAGCAATAATTCCTGGTTGCGTCCAAAGCTGTCGCTTCGGAGACCGGGTACGGTTAGACCATGATTCAGGATTTGGGGACTCTGGTAATTACAATGAAGCGACTGCTGTCGACCTTCGCGACTCTACTGAATCATGTTTTACACGTTTCAGAAACTATCCGAAACGTGCAGGTTTCCTCACGATGTTTCCCTCACTGTTGAGATGATGGTAGAAATACGCACATAGATTTTAAAAATCAAAGGTGTATGCTTGGATTAGAACCACGACATCTCATGGAAGTGTTCTTATCCACTGGGCTACTATTGCTCATTATTTACATAAACTAACATAAAATATATCATTTGTTTAATTTAAAATAATGTTTTGCTTCTAGGATTAATTGCGCAGTAATATCTGATATTCTGAATCACGTGAATATTAACAAGTGACGCGTTAAGTTCAGCTGTTTAAATGAACAAATACAATGTCTTCGTTAAGATATGATGCAATATTTTTTTCGTTACGATAAATTTCAAATACTTTTCCTAACGCTTAACATTATGTAAATCTATGTCCGAGAAAATTCAATTACAGACTTCCCGAATCCTGGACCATGGTCCAAGCGTAAGCACTTTAGATCACTTGGGCTAACTTTAGATACAACTGGGCACACTGGGATGAAGACGAGTAAATCCTGGTGTAAGTGTCCTCTGGGCTCCAAATTTACAGAAAGATGCAACATAACCTATACGTAAAGATGAGAGAGAGATCTAATTGAGGCCGAAGATTGATTATTGGGTACCAACCCAACCTGCACAAAGAAGATCTGTAGATATTGTAACAATACTAAACTCCACCTACTACTGATGAACGGGACATTGTTTCTGAATTCTAAACTACTTACCGGTTAATACTAGTTACAGAACATGATAGGTATTCGTCGGCACAAACGGCGAAGACAGATGGTACCTATTTGTACAAGCTGGATGCTTTTTGTTTTAAAACTGTGGAAATTTCCCGAGACTATTATACAGTTGAAGGTGACATACACAATAAAGTATCGGCGTAATGACGATTATTATGTTTATGTATTCTTTAGTGTATTTTTTTACTTGGTAGGAATTAATTCGTTCGACATGTAGTGGATTGTAACGCTAATCGAAAGATAAGTTGTTAAATATGGTGACGAGGTGGAAAACGATTGAGAGCTTTTTGCTGCGTGAATCACTGTCTGTTAATAATTTAAATTGGTGCCTGCTAACTTAATAATATTTACAGTTAAAAATATTGTATTAACGCTTACTGTTTATCTTATTTGATTTTTTACTCAATAATCTACTTACTATTTAAATAGATATAAATCATGTTGCCAATCACTGAACCAAAATGCGAAAAACTTGCGCGATGTAATCGAAACCAAGCGCCATCTATTGGCACAATTTATAACAAATATCCCAAAATAAAGCGAGAGCGGACCACGAAAATCGTTTATAAAAGGAATAACGCTCTTATGCTATAATAATAAGGGAGTAGACACCGGCCATACCATCAGGCGAAACGGAAGCAATTAGGCAGCGATGCGGATTTTGACTATAGTATACTGCAGTCTTACCTACTTGTTTCGTTTGACCATCTGTTACTTTAGTACCCGCTATTTTAATAATATACTTAGTTCTGATGCGATCCTTCTTTATTTTACAAGTTAAAAAGACGCCAGGCTTTAGCTTAAATATTTTACTTTAGGGTTTGCTCCAAAGAGAATAATCTAATGGTAAATATACCAGGTTTGCTCTATTCTTGTTAGCTTTATCTGTGGTCTCACAATAAAACTAACAAGAATAGTCACGTTAGGAGTCAAATCAAATAAGTTACCTAATAGAATGGCGTGTTGACCGCAAATGTAATGTGTGATAATAACGTCGGTTACATGACCCTGCCGTTCGTGTCGTGACTAGAGCTTCCATACGCCGCTCTCAGAAAATCGGGATCTCTATTCCCTAACCATTGATCAATTCAAAAATCAGATAAATGTAAGAAAAAAAAATTGAAAATATTATAAAATTGCGCGCGTTGATGTCTTCTCTTATAGGAAATTTCTTGTATACATACGTACCTACCTACCTATTATACGAATAGTTATTTGCTATAATATGTTAAACCAGTGATATTTTTAAAATATTTTGTATTAAATCTACTTATAAATAGTTACAAAGATGCATCTCGCAAAGATGAAATGTTAAATGACCCAATGAAGACAAACTATTCGTAACCGTTATTTGGATCAAAGCAGCTATGGAAGATTTAAGAAAAATCCTGCAAGACCTGTATATCTGGAGACCCTATCCGGGAGACATACCTACTTGTGTAAATCATGGCCGGCTTCACTGATGATAACGGACGATAGGATGCAATAATATCGGCGGCGCTCAAAACATAAATAAATCGTGTCACATGAGACTTTTCTCTAAATAAGAGAGTTGAAATATGACATCCCATCCTACTAATATTATAAACATGAACGTTTGTATGTATGGATGGATGGATGTTTGCTCCTCTTTCACGCAAAAACTACCGAATGGACTTTAATGAAACTTCACAATAATATAGCTTATACATCAAAAAAACACATAGGCCTACAATTTATAAAAATATGTTGTGTGGATTATCCAAAATATGGCGTAGATAGGTACGAAGTCGCGGGCGGCCGCTAGTACTTTATATTCAAAACTTTGTACATATACTTAGGACTATTTCCTTAATTTTATTTGTCTCGCTTGTCCTTAATAAAGACTCATATCTAGATAGGATGTTTTTATTGATAAAACTATTTTAGGCCACAGAAAAAGGATGTTCGTCGGAATAATTAGCTCTATCTAAGCTACCTTACTTATATTGTGACAACTCGAATACATACGTGTAATGGTTCAGAATCGCATAAGAAAGGGTCTAGAAAATTCGCAATCCTAAAATAGAAAACACAATATAATTTTATAAATAAAACATGGCAATGTGCAATTTTACATTCGATTATTCTATGACTACGTAACCAATCGCCTTATAAATAAATGAATACTAATACGAGCACCCGTCTCCCTGGCCCTGGGCATAAGATATTCCCGGACGTCAGCGAATTGTTAATTAGTATACATTGTACCTACACAGGCCAACACTTCGACTTGTAATTGCATTAATGAAGATGTTTAATAATTTGAAGCTTTGCATCTCAAATGCATGTACTACTGCGTAATAATATTAATTTGTTGCAATGTGGAAATGACTATAGATGTGTGTTTAATTTAAATGAAACTTTTATCGCACGTGCTGTTTATAAGTAAAGTATTCACTAAGATAATTTTATATAATAGATAATACGGTCACGTTTACATTAAGGTCCAGAAAGTTCCTTTGCATGCTTTCATTCGATAACTAAGAAATGGGTAAATTCGTTTTAGTATTAGTTTGTTGCAAATAAAATACCTTTATTTGCACAACGCAACAATTCCGCCCGTAGTTCAATTTCAGATGTGTACAACATGCGTATTCGGAATAAAAATCAAACACATGGGCCTGTTGGTCACAATATGTTCATAATATCTGTCCACATGTCGCTTCTTCCACCAAATTTGAACAACTGGGCGTTTGTACCCACGCAGCAGTTTGACGATTAACATTATCTGAATGGAACCGATAACGCTTATCATCTACGCAATCCTAAAAGCTCGACATCAAAGCTTTATTGGACCGAATTTATTGTCCTTATCTAACTTATTTGCAATAAAAGTAAATTCACAAAACTTACTTTTTTAATTATCTACACTACTATGGGCGAAAACAGTGAAATATTGTGTTTTAGTTAAAACAAAAAAAATCAAGGATCGTAAAATACTTCATACTTTGCCTACCTATCTTTCACCATCATCATTACCCCACGCTTTAATATCGCTGAAGAGTTTCCTTACCGGTACCGATTATGTGTCTCGTCAGTTCTTTTTTAACCATTTCAGTTTCTACAATACATGTTACTTGGAAGTAGGGAAAAACTGGATGAGATTTATGCTGATCACCGACTCTACCTACCTACTATCTACGAATATAGTTTTCATAGTGCAGGTAGGTCAGTTCTACACGTCAGATGCCAGAGTGGGTGTTTGTTAACTTCTATGTCAGAATGGCGTCGCTGACCTGATGAACGTTAAACAATATAATGTTTATATTATTCGCTGTGTTTTGCCGCAGTTGTGAGGTCGTGGCCGCTGCGATAGCAGTTTGCGGGAGAGGCTGCATATCAGATTGCGTCATTGTTATAATTTATTATTTCACCCCTTAAGTAGGTACTGTCATATATAAGTCTAATGATGTATAGCTTCAACTTTATCTACCTACCTACTTAGAAACACGTGCAAAATCAACTTGATTCGATTCCATACGAAAATAGTATAATCAGTAGATATAAAGTATTTAATAGGCTCTTGGATTTTTGTCATTACTTACCTACCATTGTGACGGACACCAGAACTATTAATGTTTTGTGTATTTTTTATTTATTTAACATCTTAGTTCCAGTACACAACAACATGCAACAAGTTAATTATGGTATTACAAAAAGGATGCACAATTAATTCTACAGTCATCTTGCGTTCATTAAAGACTTGAAGAATGTCAAATATTGAGCAAAAAACGTGCTTATCGTTAAGCTTGTGTGCCAGTACATCTAGCTTTAGATTTATTTGTTATTTATGTTAACTCACCGCCAAAAACCACCAAGGTGTTACAGTCAATGCAAAAACACTTAGCTAGATGCTACCTTATTACATTTTATACAAGTACTTTGCATTTGCATTCATTTTCTGATTGAAATAACGTCGGGAAGTTGGTCATAACAAATTGACTACCTACTTTGCAATACATAATATGTATGTAAGTACATACAATGTTTCATACATTTTAAGATTTTTTATATCTTAATCTGGTAATTACAGCCAGTTCCATCGTCTTCTAAAAACAAAGAATCAATAAGCTAAATGAGTCTGGCCGTTTCAAGTAAGGCCTATTAAGCGATTATAACATTTCGATTAAGATTGCGATGTTGATCGACACGTCTGCTGTCTATCTATAGGATGTTGAATGGAGTGGAATTTAACGAATCAAAACTCAATTATTTATTTATCGTCGATGAGGATGAATTAAAAAATGTAGATAACCAAAAAACCCGAACCTACCTTTCATGTTTCATAAATTCTGTAACACTTTATCCGTCGAGAAGGATTTGGGATAGCGATAAACCACTTCTAGAATAAATATAACGTATGTATGTGTATGAAAACAAAATAGTGACTGCGATATTGTGTCTGGCATTATGTATATATCTTATAAAGCTATGCTGATTTTCAAGTTCTATGCCATTCGAAACACCGGTATAGCAGGTTTTATGGTACAGGAACCTATGTTTATATTCGCTTCTTTTCTATTACAAAATTAATCAATTTACTAATGAAATTTTTACATTGATTTCCAAGATTTGCAGGTTGCTAGTACGGCCTGTTTAAAAAATATTTTAACCGAAAAATAAAACAACGAAAGATTTTTTTAACAAAAACTCTTGTTTGGATAAAGCAGATCGAACGATCTTGAAATAATACAACACTTTGAAAAATCTAAATTATCTTTTCAAAGACAATATGAATGGAGACAGCTCCTAGTCTATAAACAGTATGAATTAGTAAGTACTTTAAACCTATTGGAGTTGAATATTTATATTGGAAATATCTTGTTGCAAAACATTAGGTAGATAACACGTTGACTTATACATTTTTTTTATTTGTCAAATAAAATGTGAAAATTACAAATATACTTAGTGCTGGAAATGTTACCAATAGCACAGCCAATAGGTTATGTGATATTACATTGATTCTTTATTTTTTCTCATTTAAAATTCGAGAAACCTGTTTCTCATCCATAGTGTAGATACCTACCTAAATTTTAACTAGAAAGGGAATCGCCAAATATCTTTAGAATGCTAAGATATTCTAACTGCATGTGGTACTTAGCTGACGTTACCTACCTTGCTAAGAAACGGGAATCTCCATCTGACTGGGCTAGCTTAGCGCAATAGTTCCCTTTAAGGATGTCAGGCTAAACGATGTTCAGCGCTGGGTTATAAATAATCTCGCCACGCGGAATGTGGTCGCAGCGACTTTCCAGGCTCACGCACATCAGCACTAGCCTATCACTCCACGCCAAAATAAGGATTAACATCACTCGTAATTATGTAGCTGTCATTCCGTACCATTACCTCGACGGCGAGGAAAGACATCGTAGGAAAACTTGTTTCGTACAATTTTAAAAATGAAAAAAGTCCTATAATCATTTCAATATTAATTCTATACATAACCACTATCAAGACTGGTTCTCATGTTTAAGGTCTGGCGGCAGTCGCTTCATTGTAATTCTCAGAAGCAAATCCTAGATCATGGTTCAAGCGTAGACCAACAAACCTATAAAAATGTGCACCTAGTTTTGATGCCGACCATACCGCGTTCCACCCGTGTAGCCAAGGGCATAAATCATATGACTTGCTCTTAGAAGCTATTAGTTAGGTAGGTACCTATTTGTTTACAAACACAATTCCTGCATAATTTATATATATGCGCCCATAGGTATAGTATAGGAGGCAATAATATTTATCCACATGAGGGTAAACACAATTAACCTCATTACGATTTAAATTTAATCAGACGCCAAGAATAATAAATATAAAATTGTAACTAACTTACATTGCATTGATTGCGTCCGCTGAGTTATTGTATGAAGTACTTATTATTACTCTACCATATTCTAATATTCCCCATTTGGTAGTGGGCCCGGCCCTTATGCTCCAAGGTTTGATTCTCACCCTCGATTTTTTTGTGATGAAGGCTGGTGTTCGTTAATTGTTTGGGTGTTATTGATTTTGTCTGAATTAGACGCCAAGAACAAATAAAAAATCATGCGATAGGTACATACTGGGCTCTACATCCGTTACGCCTACTACATATTGTTATGTAAGTATTATTACATTATGTACCATATATCCTCAGTCATGTCGGTTATTGTTAAATGACAAATCCATTGTCAACGAACAATATCGCAGTGTGTTTACCGACTCACGAAATTAATGTAAAATAGGATGTTGATCATTGAACCATAAATTTCCTTTTTGTCATAGCTTTAGGTATATGTTCATATAGTTAATTTAGGTTTGGATAGAATAGGTTTGTTGTGATCTTGCCGTTTTTATTCCCAATCCACTCGTACTCGTAATAAGCTAGTAATCACGGTCGAATTCTGAACTGGGAAATAACGAAATTGTTTGAATGGCATGCCTACGGGCAAATGTACCTATTTATGTAGAAGCTAAATACTTACACAGAGGATATATATTTATGTGCTACCAGTCTCAAGACCGCTAAATATTCTGTACCTATTGGGGTGGTTTATGATCTAAAAGATGTAGAGCAGGAACTATCGGCGATAGTGTTCTCCTAAAAAGTGTCAGATTAGTGACATGGCTTTTAATATTTAAAAAGATAATTTATATAATACGGCTTTATAAAGTAGCTAAATTGACACTGGCGACGTTGTCCTCATAGAGGAGGGTAGAGGCATATTAAAAAAACGCCTCCTGTCAAAAATATAAGTATTTATCAGCCAAGAATTATTTCCGTGTACCGATATCAAAGAAAGAGCAGCTAAGATAAGCAATTGTTCCATTAAACTGAGTACCGTCCTCGAATTAAAATTAATGTCTTTGAAATAAATGAGAATCAACATAAAATGTTCATTAACATTGAATCATTATTCTATTTAAAGCGTACAACGTCATAACAATAGCCAAATAATAAGGAGGTAACAAAACAACGTTAAGCCGATTTATATGGTGTTAAAAGTTAAACACGAAGTATGTGATAATTGAATTATGGCCCCATGAACTTACGGTTGATGATCGCTTCACGCCTATGCTCTAACATTGTCGTAAGAAATAAGGTAAGGTAGTATTTAGGTACCTAGTTTAAATCCGGATATATCCGCCTTGTTGAAAATTTACTTACATAGTTCTATATTTTGTATGATACACACGCAGTCATATTATTTGTAAGTCCATGTGTCCATAATACATCTGCAATAATATTTGATTTGAAGTAAATACTTCAAGTAAAATATTACTTATAGCTACAGATTTTTAGCTCCAATTTTCGAACAAAACATTATCTAGATGACGTCATTTGACAGACCGAATATTTTTAATCAAAAAATATTGTTTAACTAGCTTGTTAGATTAGCCTATACTTAATTTTTCTATGTTAGAGACTCGTGATCCTGCAGACAAACTAAGAAAATAGTTTTGCGGGACTGTACTTTTTGTGTAAAGTTTTTCGTTTAATAAATAATTAATTAATGGTTACTAGTAAATAATAACAGAAATAAAAATCTGATTTGAATAATCCAAACCTTATTAAAGATATAGAAAAGCATCGATCTTCGACCACAGTTATCAAAATCGGATTCAATATGGGAAAAAATATTTCCCATTAATCATCGAATAACAGCGAATGATAATCCTCGAGATATTTTCAACGAAAAAGATCAGAATCCCATTACGAAATGGACGCATGTCGCAGTTTAACGTCAAAGGTTCCGAAAATATCCCACGTAAAGGGTCGGTTCTCGGAGTTCTGGGAACTAGCTCAATGGAATATTTGGGTTGAGTTTTTTATAGCTATGGTGATACTCAAACGTTATGAATGATTTGGCGCCATGCTTTTTATGGTAAACCCTACCATAGCGAGCGTATGCGACCTGATCACGTAGTCAACTTAAAAGTGCGAAACAAACTTTTATCAAAACGTTTATTAAAGAGACAGGGTTGTGTTTTATAAGAATTTTACTAAAAGTTTTGAGCTAAACGATGATGCAGCTCAGAGAGTAAGCGTTAAGCTGGTAGAAATTTAATTTTAATACCGAAAAAAAAGGCATACAAAAATTAAACTTACAATAACAGTTCTGATATTAATCTAAAAATGTTTGCTTTAGACTTATGTTGATAACTGCATTTCACCTACATAATAACAATCCCAAAATGATGCCACTAACAGTATCACTGTCATTATTTGCTTACATAGTGAGTAGGTGAAGCTTAAATATTTGTTAACACCTACCAATCTCATTATCTATACTTATTTACTGATAAAGCGACATTTCCCAATATGAATCATGAGTTTCTGGCGTCTTCGTCGACCACGCGGTGTTCAGTCTGCTACACACACCCAAATTATTTTATTGCGAAAGACATCTTCATATGCCTGAACAGTTAAACAACTTACCTACAGGGTCAATAGTGGATGCTATCGTGTTAGATTTACCACCTGTACACATTAATTATATTGACACAAATAACGCTATACTTTTTGTTAAAGACCTAGAGAGGATAAAGATACTAACATAAGAGAAACCCGATTTCATAGCATCGTGTTTATAGGCACGAAGAGGCGCATATGTCTATTGGTAACTTAGGGCCGCGTTCACCAGCTCTGAGTAAAGTGTCAAATAATTTACTTGTCAATTAAAGTGGTGTCGGAGAAAATTGGCCCCTGGTCCGCGGCTTATTTTAATTTAATACAAATACCAGGGGCCAATTTTCTTCAAAACCACTTTAATTGACAAGTAAATTATTTGACACTTTACTCAGAGGTGGTGAACGAGGTCCTTAGTAATATAACTATGAAAAATGCATGACACATCCTCAGAACTTGTGCATACCTATTACACGAAAGTATTTATTAAAAACTAAGAAACACTACAACGTAGTAGTTACCTAGTTAAAAAGTCTATTTTAGTAGAAAACTGGAAGTCCTTGATGGTGATATCACCTGTCTGCAAAATACAGATGTCAAATATTAATCTGTGGACATAATCTTTCTGAAATTATGATCTTTTGCACACATAAAAAAGCGCGAAACCAAACAAGTCAACCTACTAAATTGTTTGATTTTTTTTCATCGTTAACTAAACGTGTATGGTACCTATGTTATCTCACATACCTAATTCATGGAAGAAAAATAAGCAATAGTCTTAATATCAATTCAATTGCTTAATAAAACTGCAAACTTAATGCAATATGTAGTCTTAATATTGCAATTAAATGTTTTTAACACAGAGTAACTATTAAAGCGAGATAATTAAAATCATGTTTTTATTATACTTATAGTCATGTGAGATTTTGGCGCACCTTATTTACTCGTACCTAATCAATTATTCTTTTACATCATTTGTAAGGCATAAAATAAGAGTTGCATAATACAGTGTTTTTATAATGGTAGGAGGTAACAACTCCTACCATTATAAAAATACTGTTAAAATATCACTTATCTTTTTAGGCCAGGTTGACATTATCTAGCACAACTTTTTCTTTTTACGATATGCGTTTTAATAGTTTAATAGTTAGCTTCAAACGTATACCATTGGTTTTCACTATAACAGTTTATATATTTTATTTTTATAATGACGATTGTTTAAGATACACGCGAATAAATAGAATAAGTATATCGTAGTTAATTATCTCAATGTGAATCGTGACGTAATAATGCGATGAACAACAATCCAATAAATTTTATCAATAGTTTATTTCAGTACACTGTTTAATAAACAATCGTAATTATAGTTTAAGAGAAGTTGTATATGAATTTCCTATATTCATACCGAGATTAAGTTTCAAAAGAAAGAACTCACTGGAATCAACGACTAAAGTTAATTATTGTAATATGGTTTTTTGCTCGCAACCTTATCTGCACGCTAAATAGAGTATTGTCCTTGGTTGTTCTTAATTTTAATTAAAACGTGGTTTCTAGTGTTATTTAACAATACCGATCAACTCCTTACTTAAGTAGTTTGATTATAGGATTTTAGCAACTGTTAATATCATTTTGTAACACAGGCAAATTATTTGACTTGAGTTTAATTGAAATATTTCCTGTGATAAGTATTTGTTTACTTCGGGCAACACAGATATTATTATTTCCCTTTAGCTTTTATTACTCGTACAGTATTTTGGAACTTCTAGCTAAATATTGTCACTGAAATTCACAATGGCTCTGAACATTATCTAAGAAACATTGAAGGTCAAAATAATTATTGTTTACCCATCTTCCCTTACGAAATAGGTATAATAAACTCCCGCTCACTGCTAAAATTTGGTTCTGTGGAAAAATACGTGAATATCCTATAAGAATTAATGAAGATTTTTGAACTGGGGATATACTCGTACCTAACTGTTATTGTATAATGCCTATAAATTGCAAGTGTTTGCACCCCGTCTTGTATTATGGGTTCCCATGGTTTTGCCCTTCCCCTCAATACGCGGGAATACCTACGCAACGGAAATTCCAAATCAATATTCCGAATTATCCACGGTGAGTAAAAATGCATACCTACATAATGCAATGTTTATTTGAACACTAACGAAATTAATTTATTTCATTATAATCATCGAAGCTGTCGTTGGAGCCCGAGGTACGCTCAGACCTTGATCCAGGATTTGGTTGGTCTCATAACATTGAAGCGACTGCCTTTGACCCTCGCCACCTTTTTGCAGGGTTCATATATCAACCATAGACCAAGTACATCATGGCGACACAATGATGTTACCATGATACATTTTGATGACAGCTTAGGTCTGAACTTTCAGAAGATGCACGTTCTTATTCAATCAGCTTCAGCTCTAATTCAGTTCTCAATAATGAAGTTGTAGTCAAAGCCCAATTGCCCTTGGATTACCTTCAATTTCATTGAGTATAGTTACATAAATTGACCTTTATGGTTTACTAATAATGAACAGTTATCAGTTATTGATTTTATCAGCAAAAGGAAATGTTTTCTATAAATCAGTTTACCTTTCGTGCAATTTTTTCAATCATTACTGGACTAGGTCACCTAGCAGAAAAACTAGATAACAGCATTCTTAGTATTGTTAGTCTAATTGGACGAAGTTGGCGCCACTCTATCTCTATAAAATCAGTATACATACTTTCTTTATGACTCTCTTAGTACTCAAATAGGTACTATTTGTAACATGCCGGTCCCATTGTGTTGTAACAAATTATACCTTAATTTAATGGATAAATATATAGTTATACCTATGTAAAATAATTTCTCCAGCTCGATGTATAAACTACATGGTTACGTATCTATCTAAAATATTAAAGGAATTGATTAATACCTACTTGTAATTCATGCATAGGTACGTGAATTTTTTGCCAATTTATTCATGGTATGAAAATTTACATGAAGTTAGTTTACGAAATACATAGCTCATCACGCTCATATTTACATACTTTTATGTAAATACTTAGTTCATCACATACTGACTTCGAATAAGGCATTCTTGGGCGTCTTTGAAGTGAACGAACCCATTAGCAATGTCTAAACGTGCTCTACTAGACTCTACACATACCTATCACCATTCTAATGAATAACCCGCAGGTTTTACCATTCGTGTATAATTATTAAGTTATATTATCTCTTATAAATTGTTTTTTGCTTCGCGGTGAGCCGACGATATATTCTCTTTAAATTCCAAAAGAGTTTACGACAGTGAATAATCCAACTAAATCAACACTGAATTGTTACATTCGCATACCTAATTAAGACAAAAACACGTGACTTTCCTCGACTTTACTACTCATTTGATATGCGTCGAAATTCGTTGCATCCATAACACACATATTCACAACTTTCTCGCAGCAATATTATTTTGTAATATGAGAATGTAGCTTAGAGCATAGGTGCTATCGCAACGTGAACCAAAAATAGGTGCGTCTGCGCATCCCGCGCGTTCTAAATGTAAAAATAAAGTTGGGCCTAGTCTAGGCTCGTGTCACTCACCCGGTCTGAACTCAGCCTAGGAGAACTTCGCACAATTTGACACAAACACGGTAACCGCAAATCGGACCTTGACCAATTCGGTTTTGGACGCCAAAACGCCGGCAAATTAGCATACAGCGAACGCGCTCCGAAACTCACTTTTTGTAACTTATTTTTCAAAACACAATAAGGCTTTCGATTCCTGTTCGAAAAGAAGGCACTTTATTTTTTATTTTACGATTATTGAAGAATGTTCGTAAAATATTGGTGCATTATGCGAGACGTGCGTTCGCCACCGGTTGCGGGTGTACTGAACGGCGCCGGCGGGAGACGGCCATGTTTAAAGCACGCCTCGCTTGCCGCGATAAAAAATATTTTGTTATACAATTACGATTTCAGCGGAGTGTTTACGAGGGTCACCGTGACGCCGGTGCTGCGAGGGCTCGCACGCGGCGCTCGCGGTGTCAGCTCGGGAGACCTCTTGCTGGAACAGTGCATCAAGAGGACCAGCCGACGGACGGGAACACGAGCTTGGGTCAAACTTTATTATCGGACGTCGTAATTGTGTTTATTGCAATCCTGTTATGTCGATAAAATATGACGTTGAATACCCAAGAAAATAAGGAAATTGTTGTGTTTCACAGCACCCTTTTACTTTTTAATTGATAAAGTTTCGTATCAAATATATTTGCCAAGGCATACTTACTATGTACGGACAAATTCCTACTCCGATATGGAAACGTCCATATACCTGAAAAAACTAATTGGTAATCGCGTTTAACCACTGTACTGTACCAATGTATACCTAAGTACTACGTTTTTGTCACATATTTTAGCGAGGAGCGAACATAAGATAAAACTTAGCACATGCTTATCACGTGTCCCACGAAAGTTAACTAATGTCTTTTCGGAATGAGGCCGAGTCTCACGATCGACTCTTGCGCACTTTCAATCGTCGGTAGTGAATTTGTCGTACTTGTCAGTTGAATGATGCATCAAATATCATCAGGGTCATCAATTAATTAAAAAATATACCTACTCAACCGAAATGTTTTGATCTGTTGATTGATGAATAGAAAAAATACCTACCATCCTAGATATAATTCTTAATTGGTGTCTGTTGAGCTACTAAGGTAGTACTTCTGCCGGGGAAAAAGCCTGTGTGCAACAAACAAAACTTAAAATTTATCTTCTACTAACTGCTAACTAGACTGAGTAGGTATAAACTAAATAGTTAAATACCCTTTTAAAATTACAATTATATTCTTCACATTCATTTAATTTTGTCATATGAAGTCTTATCTAGAAGATATATATCAAACCAACAGAATAATGCCCTTAATCGCTATCAAACGATAATTCGCTTCCTAAATTAACCTGACCGGGAGTCGCCGGAATTTCCTGCTCGTCAGACGCACATTTTGCTCTATAAGTATGAACTTGCAATATTAAACAATTGAAGTAGTTTTATATTAAACTATGTCTGGAATTGTGACAACCTTAGTGCAAGAAATGTGGTGATCGGATGTGAATGAAGTCAACACAAGTCTACTAATAAATAAACTTTGGTGCGTATGATGAATGGATGCGCACGCGGCGGCCAAGAGAGCTGGAAATGTCTTGAGATTGATGAAGACATACATCTAGCGATTATTTTTTATGAATATTCAATTAGTTTGTTGGCGTTTTCCTAACCGAAACGAACGTCAGAGCATTTCGTACGTCAACAAACCAATCTTTATGCAATAAGTACGGGGAATTTCGGCATCTCATTTTTTGCTATATAAAACCTTTTCATTATGAGGTAGCTAGCATAATTAAATTATTAAGTGCGCCAAACAAATCAAGCTGATCTTCTTGTCTCGAACTGGGGTATTCCCTGTACCTACTACGAGTACTAAGAAGAATTGTTTCCTAAATTGACTCGACCGGGAATCGATCTAATTGATTTATCTACACTAAGTACCAAATTGATTAATGATTTATTGATTATTATGACTTGGGTCAATTAAATATCAAAGTCTTAGGTATAAATAATATGATCTTTTATTTTCAACACTTTCTTTTTGAAAAAAAAACCTGGAAAGAAAGTTAGTACCTATTTATTTTATTATTAAAAAAAGTTTGTCTGCTAAGCAAGTCATGTCTAATAATAACATTGAATTATCTAGCTGCCTTATTTAGCTTAAAGTGGGTGTCTGTTTATGTGCAATAGTTCAGAATATTGCTCCTAGTGTCCACTTCCTTGTTCCGATATCGTTAACAGTGAGATTTGTTTGGACACAACTTTCGTAGCCAATAGCCGCAGCCGCCTCTGCGCGTGAGTTGCGAGTGCTTGCGGTCATAAAGTGCGTTCACCCCACATCTGTCAATTGCGTCTCATGCATGTCACTGCGGTAAGGGCATAGAGGCCTTTTTGATTGTCATGTATCAATAATAACTGGTGCTATGCGGCGTTAGTGAAGTTCATAGCTTGCTCCACAAAAAAAATACTCAAGCTTAAAGTACCTATTGTCGTGGGCCTATGTTTAACAACATAGACAGACTAATTAAGCTATATATACTACACACATTGAAGACAACTTTCACAATCTGTCTCATCATGCTAGAGATAATAAGTAGATGGGGAAAGACCTTGTACGTCAAATAACGTAAGTCTTTGATATCAACTATCAACAGATTAACAACATGATGAAGTAGCATTAGACTGTCTACGTCTGCTGTAGAATCAAAAATCTCAGCTTTTTAGAACAGATTTGTCCTGTTGTAAAATCGGCGTTTAGTAGGACACCCTGTCCACTTGTTATAATGTGGAGCATCTTAGAAGAACCGCGCTGGCAATGATTGTAAGGCAGTGTGACATAGGACACAAACCTACTTATTGATTGGTTGATACGAGATAAAACAAATAAGTATTTTCCCTTTCTTCAATAATTGCGGAGAGTGTACCCAGTTACCAACTGTCTAACGAGTTTACAAATAAATAGCCTCGCAAGTTCTTGAATCATGGCCACTGGTCAATGCCTACTAGAAATAGAGCAACGCAAAAGAAAAGTCGAATGACTATTGTTAGGTGAGTACTTTTACTGAGATACTGTATTAACCAATTCATGATAGTTTTCTATTCATGTACCTACCTTAAAAAGCCATTTACAATTCTACAAGTAGGTACAGTAGCGAGTTTACTTGCAGCATCGGGAGACAAACCTAAGACACTACTTTCTTAGTTACGAATGAACGAAGTTACGTTCGTGAAATACAAATAATGAGTGTACGTATTAATTTACCTATTTACGTATTATTTACTTAGTTGCGTTTTTTTATGGGAAGTAAATAATATAATATTCTACGAGAGTTTTTATCAGTCCATTACTTTGGCAAAAAGAGCATAATCAAATAAATTGTATACTTTTTCTATCCTAATGCAAATAATAGATGTGTAGGTTTAGCAAATCAACAACTATTCTAATAGGCTAGCAAAAACGCTAGACTAGAATATTTTCCTTATTAACATTAGGTAATCGATAAACTCTAATTAGTTAGACCGCGATATTCAAAGACAGCCGTCCAAGATTGAAGAAACACCTAAAGAAGAAGATGATTCAAAGAGAGAAATGAATGTTAGGATTAAAAAAGAGGGTTATATTTTTGTCATGCTAAGACAGTGCTTAGGTACTCAGCATAATTATGTGGGCTGAGTTTAATTTTGAACGCTACTAATTGTGATTTACCAACTGAAAATCACAAATTCCGACATAACACTGATAACCCACGGTACCTAGTTATGTCTAATTTGACATTATCTAATGCCTAAGAAATAGTCATGTCCAATTGACCCATGCACTAGTGTACGACGCACGAATTGTGTTGATTTGATATTTCCCTGTCGTGTCCTTTTATTGAGGAAATTCTCATGCGCCGTTGAGGATGCAACACGCGACAACATAGTTTATAGCAAGGTACACAATGAACCTTTGTTCCCCAAAATATTGCCATAACACATATTGACTGTTGGGACATAATGAGAGGATGAAATAGCGTTAGAAATAAAAAAATCTTAGTTCCATCATACAGAACAAAACAGAACACTTTTGCATGTCAAAATACTACTTACGTACCTACTCATAGATCGCTCTGGTTCTTTATGTCGATTTTTAATTATCTACCAACCTAGGTATTTCTAGTATCCTGGGAGCAAGACACAATTTAGTTTAAATATATACTAAAAATTACATATTTCATATTAAATTTCTAATTAGACATTCACGATTATGCGAAGCTTGGACGTAGGTATGTTTGACATGTAAAATGAACACGAAATTAACAGATTCAAGCCATTTAAAAAAACTTGCCTCCTACTTGTAAAAGCTATCGCTCTCCTTAACCTTAAAATTTTCATTCAAGTTTCGTTTATACAGCTTTTACTTAGTTAAGCTTAACTACGCAAAAAGTTAATTGGAATTGCTCTCACGTGTCACATCATCGCGCTTCGAAGTGTGAATCTGGTCGGGCGGGTTAGTACGTGAGCCATAGACATGTCCTCCAGTATGACAAAATTTATGTGGCATGGCATTTTACTGGCAAACAAGATTTGTCAGTTGTGCGTATCTACGTATGCTTAGTACAGTGGAAAATGACCACGAAAAATCCACGCTTGGTAGATACAGCTCTTTATGGAACGGAACCAAATGATAGTAACAACCTAAGGATGTCAACATTATTTTGATTCTGTCGGCTTTTGAACACAGTAAACACGGACGGCTGTATTGCGACAACCCTTCTGGCTAGAGTACAGCAAGAGCGCCCGGAACGGTGGAGTAAGTAAGTACGTTCCTTTCCGCTCGATAGCTACCTCAACGTACCCGTGTGTGTATGGCCTGATCTATTTAATAACCTTGAAACCTGCCAAAGTAACTCTGAACAAAAAGTACCTACTTATTAGATTTGATGACTTCATTAAGTCCAAAGTTGTCCTAAACAAGTTTTACTAAGTGAAAACCATTAAACAGCGCTCAACACTCTTAACATTTTTTTTTTGTATATGGTTGAAGATTTCGTATGCATAACCATGGACCGTGTTAAATTGTAATGAAAGCGTAATAGAAACTATTACCATTTGTCGCAATAATTAATTTAAATTGATTTTAGAGGTATTTAGACCGTGTCACCTGCAATAAGTTTGACATGCGCTTGAGCATGAAGAGTGCAAAAACAACTTTCTTTACAAGATTTCTCGAACTGTCACCAGTAGGTTTTTTACCAATTAGTCTAGGCAGGTGCGTCAATGAGCGTGAATAAAAAAAACGGTTAAGCTTTAGGCAAAAACACTCGTTATAAGATAATCCGAACACTTAACGACTATTTTAATTTCATGTTTATAATTGTCACCATAAATGTAGAGCGTACACATTTAAATAAAAAAAGGATTTTGTGTCGCTCGTAGCTACGAAATTTCGTAGCATCTACGTGTACCAACACAGCTTGCTCAAATGAAATTTTAACTGAATTTAGTTTACGTAACTAACGAATAAACGTCTGATACATAATGAAAGATTAATAATATCGATAATCGAGTGTCCTCATCACGCATGCGCGGAGGCCTCGCGCTCGTGACCGCCGATCAGTATGCCGCGGGCGCCGCTCTCATGGGACATTGTTCAACATAATGGCGTCCACAGGTATTACCAATTATAGCTTTGTATAATAGTCTAGGATATTATTATTTTCACTGTGTATGACTAGCTACCGAAGGGTCCAAAGCCCTCGGGGAGCCCTCTCGTTGGGAATATTTACCTACGTTTTATTCATCTAGCCTGAAACATAGTCTTAGACATAGAACAACAGCTAAGCCACTCATTTATCTAAATGAATTTAAATAAACAAACAAAAACGTTTTTACAACGCTCTGAAGTATGACGTTACAGTTCTCCATCATGAGCAGCGGTGGTCACTTATCATCAGACGGACCGTTTGTTTGTTTGCTTGCCGCTTTGAATAAATTAGTTAAAAAGAAAGTTTGTGAGTCTATTTTAAAAAACAAAGGTTTAAATTAAACGCTTGCCAAATGTATCTTTGTTCAATCAGGAAATCCCATAAATTCGGTGACCCACTGAGCGGTCGCCGGCGACGGTATTTCTGTCTGCTTTATGCTGGTTGCAACACCGTGTCACGTTAGTTTTCCTCAACATTTTCCTATAAATTTCAAGCATATTTCAATTATAGTTATAAGGGAAATACAGCTTCGATAGTAATTATGATGTCCTCTTTTTGCTTCATTATCAAATCTACCTTCTAGGTACTTTCCTATAACATATTAAAGTGTTCCCTACGTAGACATTACGAGTATAAGTATACATGTCAACATAATGTACTAGGTAATATGTTCTACATAACCTAAGTAATACTTATATTGGTAACTAATTTGATTTTCCGAATCAGCAGTAGGTTTCATAATATTTGACATTCATAAATGTTTTGTATGGACTTAAACTGAATGAAGAATATTTCTATTTCTAATAATTAGGTCACGCAAAATTGACACTTGATTCAATACAGCCCACATACATTGGTTCTTACCGAATCTTCGCATTCTTATTGCGTGAAGATTTTTTTTTAAATCTTCGAATAAATTATTAGATTAACTATTTGTACAGATTTTTTTCCTTATCAAGTCGGTGGGTATGTAGTTATATTTAATTTGCTTAACTACTCACATAGATGCATATCAAGCGCTGCACACGAGTGCAATCTCCGCCACATCATTACACATTTTATGCCCATTTTATGGCTTTGATTTTCCTTCGACACTAACGGAAATAAAGTTGTTGCGCCAAAACAATGTCAAGGTATACGCGAATTAATTAGTATTCACGCACTTTGCAGGTCTTCCCAGAGACTTCCTTGTAAACAAAATTGTAACCTTACTATAGTCATTCTGAGTATCCATCAAATAGGCATTAATTTCCTTGTCGCTTTGCGAAAAGAAAAATTTTGTTTATTTAAATCGGGAAAACTCTGAGCTGGAACCAAAATCTGATTGGGTTAATGTAGCTCGGACATAAAAAGAATGCAGGATTTCTTACAATAAGGATACCCTACACACAAGCACACATTGAGATTTGAATTACCTATTCCAATCTGTCAAATCTGCTCAATTGGCTGCGGACCAAATGAGTCAACCGATTTGAATTTGAAGTAAGTAATTTGACTGATTCGGATTTTAAACGTGGGAGAGCCACGCTTAGAATTATTGGGCCGGATCGACCAGAGTGATACCATGGCCTCATAGGAGAAGTCGAGTGAGTGAGTTACTTGAGTCCCAATTAGGGAAAAGGGTAGGTTGGCAGCGTACTTGTGACTCTACTGGTGTTGCAGGTGTCTATGGGCGGCGGCAATCACTTACCATCAAGTGAACCGTCTGCTTGTCTGCCACTAATATACAACGTGTGGTTGTCCGCCAGAAATCTGCAAATCACTTACTAGTAAAGTAAATCTAGTGAGATTACCTGCTTACATTTTTGTAGGTAACTGGTGTCATGCAGTGCAATCCTCCTTAATTTGTAATTACACGTAGTTTACAAACAAAATATATAATATGTCTTAAAGCGCACTACTTAATTAACAATAGTTATTTAGTTTGACCTAAACTGATATTTAAATTAAATAATTGCTGAAGATTAGTTACTTTGGACGTGTGTTGAGATAACGACTCTCCACCACACGAGTTGATATTATCATGTGACTCTACATTTTAAAATTGAATAATCTATTAGCTTTTGTGTTTGTGGAAAACCTCTGTCGTTAGAAGGTAGATATAGGATATTTTTTAGGTGCAAGATACCTATCTAAAACATTTAGGTACCTAAGTACTTTGTTTAAATATTTACACATCTCATAGATTGAAGTGATTCCATACTAAGTAGCCGTCACTACAAATAATTTATTGCACTCATGACATGTCATATCCAACAGAGGAATTATTAATACCTTAAGTATATGACTTGATTTATATTATGGAGGCTTTTGTCCTGCAGTGGGACAGTATAGTATAGACTGATACTTTTTACTCGGACACTGAGTAAGCACAAGTTGTCACACGTTGATATGTTTATCCTGGAGTGAAGATCTAACCCACGACCTATGGTCTACGTACGAGCCAGGGTCACTACCAAATGCGCCATATTGGGCCGGTCAATTACTTTTAAAATAGACTTTATTTCTAAAATCTATTGTCTCTGGCTACGAAGTGAGTAGGTGCCAATTCTCTTTACAGTACCTACAGATACGCTATAATCGTCACAGTTAAGAAATGGAAGACTTTAAATAAGTAGAATAGAATAGAAAAATATTTATTCAGCAACAATCTTACAGTAGTTAGTAAGTAGAGCTACCTTTTATATTACTTGTTATATTATATTAATTAAGTATGTTGTGATTGCTTGGTAATGGAAAACAAACGCGCAGTGGTCGCCCCGGGTGAATGACATGCAATCAGCGTAGTGCCATAACCGGCAGATTTGCATAAACAATTAACCGGAGAAGGTACAAAACGATAACCTACATTGAATTCATTTTGATATTGTTGTGAAGTAAAAAATATCAGTAGGTATACTGTCCCACCCCACTGCAGGGCAAAGGCCTCCATCATAGAAATCAAGTCATTGATACTATCATGGGATTAGGCTCACCTAATCACCGCGATGCTTCATGCGGATTGGTGATCACAAACCCGAGCTATGTTCGAAAATTTTGAAACATAAGTAGGTACTTTTCCTTTGTACTTATTTGAGAATCAGAGGGCCTAATTTGAAGTCGACGTTACGACCGAATCGGAGTTCCCCTCTCTTTCACACGCGCTGTACGCGCTTTTGTTTGAATGTGACAGGTATATTCTCATTCGTTACGGGACGTCTTCGTTATAAGCCACCTGATACTACAGATCTTCTGGTCCAAAGCGCGCTCGAAAGTAGAAGCCTCACATCATTTATATCTAATAGACCACAAAGTAATTTTATTATACTTAGATTGATTTATTTTTACAAAATTAGTGTTCCACCTTTTTGATGTTGCGGTTTACCACAGCGTACCCAGTACCTACCAGCTCGTACTTACCTACCCAGACTACTCTGTGCCCAGGCCCCAGACTACCTACGCTATAAAGTGTAAAGTATTACGCATCCATTATAGCAGAGGAAACAAATAATAAGCGTGTCGAAACATGTGGTTTACTTCATGATCGCAGCAAGCAGTGTTGCCAATAGCTCGATTTTGACTACCGTGTTTGGCAGAAAGAATTACCTATTTTGATGGTAAACGATTTTACGAAATCGAATTTCAGTATTATTAGGTCTCTCGATTTAGCTTGCATTAGGATTGATATTTAATCCAACTGACATTCAATCGCCTGAATATAAAGGCCGTGGAATTTGCTACGAAAATGTAGGTATTTACTTTCCGAACTAAGACTTACCGATGGTAAAAGATTACGGAAGACTAAATTTCCGTTAAAAACGGCACTAACGTAGCAATGGCAACGCTGACAAGTATTATACAACCCGCGTTTCAACTCCTAAGTTATTGGGTCTATACATCAATAGGTAATAAGTAATACTCGTGTTGCGTTTTCCTCATTCATCAAAGGTATTTCCCTCATATCTCGATTGGCACATGGTTTTTGTTATAAAATATCTTAATAATGTTTTGTCACGAGTTCAAATAAATATTATAAAAGATGCTTCTCAAGTCGAAGAAACAAAAGTTTTTCCTGTACCTGCTGCCTACATAACAATAAGGATTACCTTACTAAATAAATGTTATCTCTACATAATACAAATACTTAGACAGTAAATTGTAGTAACCTTATGCTAGAAATGTAGTTGAATAAATATAGATAGGTTAAAGTACTGAAACTGAAAGGATTTTCGACAGCTTCGTTTGTTCAAAAACTAATCAAGGTTGTAAGTTAGAAACGTCGAGGAAGTTAATCAAACTAAAATTCTTTAATTAGAAATAATTTTGATGAATACTACTTACTTCGAGGTAATTAATAATAAATATCAAATTTTAGAAGTCTTTGGCATTTGATTAAATAATTATGTAGGTAGGTTCTTCTGTAATTAGGTAGGTACGTTCTAATTTGTATAAAAATCACCAAAATATTTTATTTACAAAAAAATACTGGATGACTATGAATTTAATCCTAGAAACCAAGAGGAGTGTTCAATTCTAGCCTGAGGTAGGAATGGTCATCATCAGCTCCTATAAGATTTTGTAAACATTGGCTTTTCTGTAAGATAAAATTTCGTATTTTCCTAATCTGTCCGTTAAATATGTTTTTTGTGTACGAGTGAGTACACCTGTGGGCTGTTGATATTTTTTTATTCCTAAATAGTGAATAATTGGTAATAAAACATTTTTACCTAAATTATCACCAATTTGGTCAAGAATATCTACCTACATGAATGACAAATTCAACAATAACATGTAATTTTCCTTATTTGCAGTCGTAGTTAGGTAATAGGGACATTAATTAAAATTAAATATAAGTAAGTATAATAATACCAAATTCGTACCTACCAAAATATGTAATAATGGTAATAACATGTTTCACGATTGCCTTTAGGTATATTGGTCCCAACAATCCTACCTCCTAATCCGATAAGTGCGTTTTGGGCCACGCGCACCCTGACTCACTCGACGAAACGCTGTTTCATGCCAGGCAGCCAAGTAGGCAAGGTGTAGGGATACTTAGTAGGTAAGTAATAAAAGCGTACACTATTATTATAAAGGCAAATAAGTGTGTGCTGGACCACTAGTGCACTGGTTTAGCACATAAGCTAGGTCCCTATTATATAGCGGAGCTCAGGTAGGTACCTAAGTACTAGTCACTGCATATTTCAGTCCCACGTTATTTTCTTCTAAGTCAAGGACACATTTGCAAAAGACCTGCGCTATACGAATGAATATGACCATGAGTAAGGTTCTTTTTCGCGTTGAACATAACAACAAAAGTAGGTAATTTGTATAAATGTACTTATCACTTATCTGAAACTTATTGCGTTCTTATAGCGGTATGGAAGCTTTTAAATGCGGAAATCGGCCTGTCACCCTTTATCGCGCTGCAGTCACGTTATCGGAAGCGGACATACTGTATTATTTTCTAGACACTGTTTATATCTATAAAAAGATCATATATCATGCTATAATATGATGTAGTGGATTACAATACAGGATGTACCTATCTGTGAACATTTACATCCCTTTAACCACGTGATCTACCAGTCTTAACAACATTTGTTTTATGACTTGAAAATTCTTATAAAATAAAATCATCTTTCCATACAAAGTCGGTTGGTCGAGTTGAGTTGAGTCGAATTTTTTTTCGATAAATCTCGAAAAGTCGTTGAACAAATGTTATTCAGAATGGTTGATACACGGTGGTTAAAGGGATGTTATTAATGTTCACAGATACACCCTGTATCGGTACCATATTCTTTAATTGCAACATACTTACGTACCTACACAATAATTTATCCAACTTAGTTATCTACATAAGAACGTACCGTGACGCAGGTCTAGCCTAATAGCTAAGTAGATCTAGGCAACAACTTCAGTAAGCAATTGCTTACTTTGTTTATTATTCGAGACAAAAGAACGTAAAATAAGCATTGAGTTATCTCTCATAATATCTAGGTAAGTAACCCTTTCCGTAGGAGCAGGATAAGACTTAAAAAATAACTTCCTACTATCGTCACAGAATTCCGATAAAAGACATTGGCGTCAGTACAAATATTTTGTCCGCGGGGTTTTTTTAAAGTACTTAATTATAAATAGAAAATCAAACAGGATAATAAGTTTTCATGTAACTTTAATGCATGTGTTTGTAAATCTCATTAGGCTGAGTAGGTTATTTGATTTCATCATCATCATCATCAGCCTGTCTCAGTCCACTGCTGGACATAAGCCTCCCCAATGTGCGCCATTTCACCCAATCTTCAGCTTGACGCATCCTATCTCTACCAGCGACTTTTCGCAGATCGTCACTCCATCTAGCCCGAGAGCGTCCTACACTACGCTTTCCGAGTCGCGGTCTCCACTCCAGAAATATTCTACCCCCAGGTTAGATACCAGTTCTTCGACAGTTACGGCCAACCCATTGCCACATCAGCATGCTGATACGATACACTATGTCGGTCACTTTGGTGTTTTATAGGATATTTACCAAAACCATTACAAGGAGGATGCCGATACACAAGAGCAGACTTCCACGGTCGAATGGCCTCAACTGAATCGTCTTCTCCCCTGTCACATATC
The DNA here is from genome assembly GCA_014851415.1 of Cnaphalocrocis medinalis. Classification (NCBI taxonomy): domain Eukaryota; kingdom Metazoa; phylum Arthropoda; class Insecta; order Lepidoptera; family Crambidae; genus Cnaphalocrocis; species Cnaphalocrocis medinalis. The sequence continues at coordinate 11,724,401 of CM026284.1, read as the reverse complement.
CGCTTCACAATACGTTGGCACTGGATTTTATAGCTGCATTGTTTTAAGTAGTACGATATCAGATTAATTTAGAGATGTATGAATTCATTTACAGTTAAGTACCTAATATTAATAAGACAGAGGTATGTAGGGTACTCGTAGTTTGGTGGATGGATTTTTATTTAAGTTATTATGTCAAGACTTGCGAAAGCTGCTTTATTGAATAAGAAATTTGACAAAGGCATCACAACGCTCTTGTAAGCTTTAACATTAGCTTTTATTAATGAACGGTTAAAACATGCACTTGAGGATTTTTATGTATAAGAACGTAAAACTTCGACTGTACGTACATTAATTTGTTAACGTGTGCAGTTGACATTGCCTCAAAGGATCTCAAATAATCTCGAAACAGTTGGACATTTCGACTATATGTATTGTACGTATATTACGATTAGTAACTTTAAATTCTGTTAATTAAGTAGGTACTTTAATTTAAAACAGAGGTATGTTTAGGTAAGTAAGGCCGATCATTACCTATAATGTAGGTACTTATGTAGAAACGCACGCTCATTGAGCTAGTGGGCCATAAATCGGCTAAAGATCAAATGATGAGATGTTTAATTATAAAGTGCATAATTTATTTGACCTCAGCGACTGCGCCTTGGCCCGTTTACGGTCTGCTGGAAAACATTCCGATACTGAAGATCTAGAGCGTTTAACTACTTGGTATCATACGGACGACGTCGCGTGACCATTCGCGGGAGCGTTTAATACTGAAATAAGTATCGGTTACAGGACAAACACGACATCATCACCCATCACGTTAGTAGGCATACCACGTCTTTTGGAAAAATTGGGAAATGTTTCCATTTTTTTTGTGCCTGCTATCGTATCTACGACGGAGACACAAATGACTCTGCTAATGTCGAATGATTAAAGAGATAGGACTTAAAAATAGGAAAACGTAGCTAACTAGTTAACTACCTACTTACTACTCGTAGGTATACGATATTAGACTTGTCTGTTTCTTTTATCTACTTTACCAAATATTATTCCTTATCTTCGATGTAATCTCAATAATACATTAGTTTGCCTTTATTTACCTACTAGAATCTATCAACATATACTTACCTAGTGTAACCTATTACGAGAAAATTATAGGAGGCAAGCGTATTTAACATTTTATTTTTGTAAAATAAAATTCTTAGCAGCAATATTCTTACACAGGCTGTTCTTACGTACTATACTTCCCGTTTAGTGTTTACATTATGATTGTTATCCTACAATTACTTATTGCATTCTTTATCCGAGGTCTTAAATTATGAGGTATTTTTTGCAAACGAGATTTCAAATGTTTCATTTGCAGGAATTCGTCTGGTGCAAGCCCGGCCGATGTTACATCATGCATGCGTCACAAGGGTTATTTGGGTCGTCTGTGTTGATAGGTTCATTGCTGTGCGTGCTGCGCGGAATGCGCATGCAGATGAGGTGGATGCGCGATGTACGGCGCGTGGTGAGGATGTTGTCGGCCGCGGTGCGCCGGCGCACGGCCGCGGTAGCGTGATGCGTCTGCGCGGCGTCGTGTTGCGTGCTTCATCCGTACACACTGAGGAATTTGTATTCAGTTGCGTATATGGGCGTGCTGTTTTCGTTGTTTTGATGAACTTGTCTATGTTTTACTCGTAAGTTTGCAGCATCTATGGTTTCTTACACTCTAACCTTGACAGTGCAGTTTCAAAAACGCAAAAAACCTTTTCATAAGTAATTTCGGTTCGTCCTAAAAATTCGGTTATCTAATAATTTACACAAAGTTGAAGTTGGCATTTAGGATACCTAATGCTGATTGATTTCGAAATAAGTATAGGCATACTTACTTACAGAGATTGAAAATACTCAACCATTTGACCATTTCCCTCTCAATAGGATTCACTAGCTTAGAGGGTAAGTTCGAGGATATCGAATATCGAAGAAACCCGGAGTGAAAAGTACTGTAGAAGTAACCTAGCCCCTCCTATCAAATCAACAAACTTTTGTATATGCAGTGACTTTTAGTGTTGACTGTACTTACCTAATAACACCTAAGAAACTACCTACGTCATTTCGTAGTAATGAACCATGACTCTTAACTATTTTTTGTTTGAAAAAATCTCAATGTCTTGTTAATATTGTTTTACCTACAGGGTGATTTGGGCGCAATTTTACACTGAAATTACGTCAACTAAAAATTTTCCTTAATCCGTGATTTATCCAATCACACAAAGATAAAAAAAATCGGCCAAGTGCGAATAGATCTCGCGCACTAAAGGTTCTTTACCAACTTATTGTACACTGTATCGAATCAGTAGGTACGCTGAATTGGTAGGGGGCTGGCCATATCTGTCGATGAACTGGCACCGTTGGGATAGAAGAGTTCTGAAGTGGAGACCGCAACTCGGAAAACTTAGTGTAAACAAGACGCCCTCCATCCGGCTAGATGGAGTAGATATATGTCCAGTGGACTGGTCTTATAACAGTCTGATACGTTGAAAGCAATATCAAAGGTTCATAATTGTGCCGATCCTCAGGTAAATACATAATTGAGACGATTTAGAGGAATATTTTGACGTGCGGAACCCTAAATAATTTAATCAATTGGCGACGTCTTAAATTTATCTCGAAACATAATGTAATTCATCATAAATTTACAATTGTTACAAGTACCTAAGTAGATACATTTATGTATCATCAAAATGCCGGGTAGGAATGTGTAGGTACTACTAATATACGAAAAAGGTAAGTACATTGTAGAGTAGTAAATTTTCAGTAGCATATTTTACCAACTAATACCACTATTTAGTACAGTTGACTGAAAACAGATGTAAACAATTTAGTAAGAGGTACAAGTCACGATAGGTACTATGTACCTAACCTATGCTGAGGTGTCTACGATAGTGTACAGTTTTTCACCCAATTGTAAGTACCTAGGTAATTACTCTTTTTTTATATTATCTATTACTCAGTTAAAGATTAACGCTTGACCACGCAGTCCACGCTAACTTATGTACTCTACATAGTAGAGTAAAACTGTCTGCAAACTGTTAACCGTTCGCTTATTAATTTCCCCAATAATACTGAATGGAGTCCTGAGTAACTCTTTCTAATGCTTTTTACTTAGGTATTAGTAATAAATTCCCGACAGCGTGACTCTGGCGCACGCTGTAAAAAAACGTCGTGGGTTCGATTTCCGCTCTGGACAAATACTTAATTCTATAAAATACTTGTATGTTTAGTGTCTGGGTATTATGAATCTATTTATATATTTTGCAGTATGTTACTATAACACAAACATTGAGTCTAAGAATACAAATGCTTGCTTTGGGATTTGGTCATTGTCATGATATTTTATTTCTTACCAAAACTGTTGGAAGTCTTAATCTTTGGGTCGTACCTAGGTATATTCAACATCGACTCCACTTAATTAAAAATATTTGAATATTTTTATTATCTACCTTTTTACGTGATTCATAAGATTAGTAGCTAAAGACTCTTAAACTCCAATTAACACTGAGCTATAGACTGATAAAAGGATTTTTCATGAATACCATAGATAAATTTGATTCGTAAGGTATGAAATCTGTAAAATTCCAAAATTATCATGGTAATAAATAAAAATGTGGGTTAAACTATGACCTAAGTATCTAAGTACGTTTAATAATGAAGGTAATGTTATTGTTAATGTTAGTATCGTCACTATCTACCTATCAACTGATATTTGAAAACTTACATCAACTGTATTTGTAAACCCTACGCAGTCATTCATATTCAGTCAATGAAAAAACATAGGGTGGCCATATTTTAATATTCAACTTCGGACTCGTCACGAACAAACAAGTCCAGTAGTTACCTACGCACGGGAATAAGGTAAGTAAGCCTACCTAACCTTAGAGCAGACAGCCACTGGAGATGCCCTAACGTCCGCGCTTCTAACAATTTTTTTCACCATTTTTTGCGGGGGACGAGGTAAACACGTACAGCACACCGCCAAAAATTTTAATACTCAACAGTCACAAATTTTGCTGTCACGATAAACGCACACTACAGAAAAATTTAACACATCAAAAAATACACGCTCACAAATAAAGATTTCACGTAACTATGCAGCATACATACGAAAAAGACAGTGATGGGACACAAAGAATGAGTCAAATCAGTTTGGTGAATGAACTTATATATAAAATTGTAAGTGTAAAATTCTGCACATTGAAGATAAATAAATATTTATTTAGGTCAGTTTGTAAAATAAACCGGCCAAGAGCGTGTCGGACACGCACATGAAGGTGTTCCGTATCCAAAAGATGGGCCTTAAACCTTATTTTCATAGTTAAGTTAGGTAGTTATTTCCATACATTACCATTTAGTTAGGGCAAACTGCACGTCATAAGTTGGTTAAGTTGTATTAAAAATACTATGTATGATACAGAGTCCGCTAAAGTTTTCGTTAAAAGTACAGTCAGCCACACATCAGGTTACCACAATCTGTCAAATTTCCTCAACTGATATTCAACTTAATGTAACTAATTTAAACTTTGTATTAATATATCTCGAAACTGGGGGGTTTGATCCACATTATGTCAAGGCAATTTTTGTTGTATTTAAAGATACCTTTTTAACGATACCGACCAGACGATGGGGTAAGTCGAATTTATTTTTCGAATTAACTTTTCGCTGTATGGAAAGAGGGGTGAAAAATAATTATTTTTCAATAATGTTAAAACCAATTTTTGGATTATCAGTATACATCTCTTTACCAATTTTCAGTGGCAATCGGTGCAGAAACGGCGGAGAACGAGCCAGGACAGACAGACAGACAGACGGACAGACATTACGAGTAGACTACGGAACCCTAAAAAATGGTGAAGTTGTGCAATACATACTAAAACGTAAAAATTACAAATGTGCGCTAGTTTGGGGTTAAACATTGGACAAACAAAGGGAGAGTAAATGAAACAATATATTTTTAATTAGAATGATTTATTGAAATATTACAAAATTCCTTATTACGCATTTATATTGATTTTCAAAATGAATAAGTTTATTGTACACGTGTCGAATATATTTCTGGGGGTCTAATTTTTTTGAAATATTGGATAAACGAACATTCGTATACTTTTCTATATTAAAATTAGCGAGCTCCAATTATGGTTTACTATCTACTCCGTTATCATGCATGATACTCCCGGACCACATATTTATTCCTTTTACCTCGAAATATTTTATAGCCAACAATTCTTTTTATTTTTAGAGTAAATTCCAACATCGTATGACCAGAAGAAAGGACAGTAATTACTCTAATTCACTTTACAATGTTTTAATATTATAATATACGTCTATACTATTTTATTCAAAATATAATAAAAAGAACGGATTTTGAAACTTACTGCAGTGAGTGAATGATCCATTCAAATGTCGATGATTTTAATTGGTCCCATCACTAGGACCGATACCACGATATCATTATTAAATTTTTCTGTCGTTTACGTATCGTAACGGTTTTTTATTAAAATAGATTTTCTAGTTAATACACATTTAATAATTGATAAAAGTCATTACTTATGATAGGAAACGCGATCTTGTTGCGAATTTTAGCTGTCAGATCGCCTTTTACATGAAAATACTGCACAATTCACCATTTTTAAGAGAAACGTCACGCGACACGGAGCGATGCAAAATGGCGATGTAGCGACATCCAAGTAGTTTTGTATAACTTAGTTGACCAGTTCCGAAAGTTGACCAATGTACTTTGCCGGAGGGGAAACGCCCGGTATGGCATCTCCAGTGGCTATATTAAGTACCTAACCCATAAAAAATAATATCCATAGATCTTAGAGATAATAACTATGGCTACTAGTGTTGTTATACGAGAGAAACTATGAAAAACCTATGTTTATTATGAAACGGGACGTTTTTGGCGTTGTTAACGTAGGTAGGTAGGTTTTAGGATAGTAATTTTAGGATAATACCAATTTAATTTTCGACAAAATTACATAGGTAGCGCAAACCAAATGATTTGGGCGAATGCGACCGCCCAGAACGAACCGTTACCGTTAGCACATCTACCGTTTGATCTCAGGATTACTTGGATTTATATTAATCAAGCTGCTGTTAAACTACGCGGTAATATCAAACGATAATGAAAACTACTTATCATTGGTAAAGTATAATGTAATTTCATTACAAAATAATAAAATCAATAGACCTAAGATAGATAGACCTAGAATAAGTAAGTACCTACATTCCTAACTACCCCACGTAATTTAGGTAATAGGTAATTTACATGTTCTACGTATAAGTATCTAATATGTAAATCATCATGTGGGTAGGTAAATAAGCCTACCTACATGCCGCCAAATTCACTGTGCACTGTGTTTACATACCTACTTACTCATCTAAATTAACGGATGTCCGTCGAACACTTCATAGAAAGACGATTGTGATCTAAAAGTTTGCGCGCGTTTGCCACGGCATTGTTCCGTGTCGGGCAAGGTCGGCTGATGTAACGAGTACGCCGGTTGCCTCAGACGGTCAACGACCTTGCGGACAGTCTCTCTGCATCAGAGAATTGTGGTGAGCATAACCACACGTATGGTTTTCGGAGAATGGGAAGGGGACAAAGAGGTTTGTTCTATCTAGACATCTTCATCGATTACCTGTTGCTATTAGATGGAGACTGACGAATTCCATTCACTAAGTTAACTGGGTTACACAAACATGGGCGTAATAGAACCGATGTGATCCAATTAGTTACCTACCGCGGTAGGAGACGTCTTTTTCTAATGCCTAACCTTCATTTAGCAAGTTGCTGATCAGACATTTTTTATCCTAGTCTTAGTAAATAGATATTACTTACTTAACTTATATTACCTACCTATAATATACTTACCTACCTAGTTAAAACTTCAAGTTCCCACCAAACAACCAAACCCAAAATGGGAAAAGCAGGTAATTTTTCCTCCCTCACATTTTTTTAACAATTTCTATTTTTTTAAATGACTTAAAAATTAGCTACAGGTATTGTTTTAAGTATTTTCGATTCAATAGATTAGATATTTAAATTACCTACATGTAGAAATCTCACAATTACTGTTAATTAAATTTTCTACTCATTAACCTACGTATTCGAAATAAATCTTTACCTATTTTTATAATTACATAACTAACCGAGTAGTTAGAGCTCATTCTTTAAAAACGCTTTGGTGTTATTCTAACCAAATACATAGGTTTAATGACTCAAGCCTGGCAGCTTTCTTCAAAAAAAATTGGTAATCGCCATGTATTTAGAAAAAAAAAAACATTTGACATTATTTTTTTTTAACTTTAAAAGGCATTTTATGTTTTTATAGTTTTTCTAGCATTACAGCCAGCTCCCACAGTTGAAAAACACAAAGAGGTAAAGTATGTAGTTAACGTCTTCGAAACTGAGAAACCAAATTCTATTCGTTACCGCGACAATGCCAAATGCTTTCGAAGAAATATACGACCGATAAATAAATCAAGTCTAGCATTGGTCTGCAAATAAATTAACCATCAAGGAATAAAGAAGGTCAATAAATTTATACAAATAGATTGTTCCAGTATAAAGCGCTTTAAAAAAAAGTCGCAATTGAATGCTAAAGGAACCAAAAACCGGCAAGGTTACGCGGAAAGACAGGAAAAAAGCGATAGAGCCGGCTAATTGGAAGGCAATTATTGAAAGTGTTGAACTACTGATGTAATTCAGCGACCTATTACAGCAGCCTGGCAATAGGGGTCAACTAGACTGATGCGGCAAGTTCATCATCGTAACTGATCTGGGGCTGCCGCACATTGATCGCACGCCACGAAAATTAACTGCCTGCTTAGATCGATCCTACAGACAAGGCACTCTATGTGTTTGCTATTATTATTATACACGGGAATTAGCGCGACCTTATTTTTAAGCACATTATTAAATGTAGGCTTACTGCTTGACGTTTTGGATGCGTTACAGCAGCCACAGCGGACTCCATAGAGCAACTTACCTATATGTGTATCGGCAGACTCAATCTATGTGATCCAATTGTGTTTGGTCTCAAATGTAGGTAACCTAGGAGATTACAAGTTTGCAGTACCTACTTAGGTACCTACCTACGAAAGAAGTAGGCATTTAAGTATTATTCCGTGCTTCGGGTCTCAAAGGGCACGTTTTCTGTCCCGGTCCAACCATAACGATAGCCTTCACGTCGGTTTGAAAAGTTGACATCAGAGCTTTTAACTGCCTACTTGATAAGATTAAAATTGAAAGGTAACTTACAATCACGTGCATAAAGAAAAGTACTTGCCAACCTACCTCAAAATGTTTAAGACCTTATTCCGGTTTGGTCACCCGAGCTTTCGTCACTCTGATTATTGTCATCTATTGCATTTTGTCACCTATGAGTGCCTTTTCAGGTTTGGTCACTTAGCAATATTGGTAGAGTAGGTACCAACAGGCCAAACCTGAATATTCACTATTAGCGAGCCAACCTACTTTGGTCTAGAGTACTACCTAAATATAAGTAGAGGTTGCCACAGTGTCAATATAAAGTTACCCATTTTGATACGTAAAAATTTACTACAGGGTAACTCTACAAACCTAATATCATGTGTTAACAAAATCAAAAAACTGAAAACAAAATATGAAACAAAGCTGACGTATACTACCTCTACTCAATTTCTTTACTGCGCACCTGATAAGTACCTACTAATCATCGCCATCGACGCCATCGCATCAACTAAGTGTTCTTTAGATTGCCAACTATAAAAAAAAATTCATAGATTAGTAATATCATCGATAGATTTGAACATACTAGTACATACATTATATTTTTATTAAACACTGACCTAGATGCCTGAAAAAACAATACCTAGGTATGTGACATGTCTATGTTCCTACAACTTAACATGGTCACTTAACTCACTTACGAGCTGTCAATGGACACCGTTCATGCCTTGTTTACTTTTCTGGGAAGCATGTTTTTTGACCATGCCCCTATCTAGCTACGAATCATCTTTTACAATAAAACTATTCCATATTTAATGGGCATCATTATGTTTCATGTAATGTGAGTGAGGCTTTAACTCGCCAGAGCTGCTTGAGACATTGGCCTCGAGTGACGCACAAGTTGCGTACACACTTTCGTTCGTAATATTATGATGTCGCCTACAATACAATTAATACAATTGAACGTAATATTCTTTGACACTTTTGGTTGAGGCCTATTCACTTTATTTATAAATGTGATATTGACTCTTCATTGTGTATAATACCATAATAATGTTACGACTAAATACTTAAGGGAACACGTGATTATTTACGTAGATTTAGTAGGTGGTATCTAATGTGTGACTGGCAGTGGATTCACTATAATGATTGCTCTTCTGTTCTGATATAAAACCAAAGACGTGGTTCTAAATTGTCATAATTAGGTACCTATAATGTTATCTATCATTTTGTAGATAGGTCCCTAATGTAGGTACATTTAGATATCTCTACCTACCCGCAAAAAAAAGCTTTCAGACTTTGCTAGTAGACTTAATTCACTTTATTTTTATAAGGTAAGTTAGGTACCAGCTACTTATCACACAAACGTAGGTAATAAAGTAGTTATTTAAGTATGTTTGAGTCAAGTGTCTAAAACAGACCTAAGTGTACCTGCACGGTACACTTAGGTCTGTTTTTAGGCAGACTAAACAGCTTTCAAAAGCAACGGTCCGCTCTACATAAATCAAAAGATAATTCATCAACTTTTTCTTGCTACCAAATTGTCATTGACAAATTCCGTCAAGGCAATCGACGAGATGAAAAATGACAAATCAATTACATCTCGCTCGGATTGTTTGGCCCATTTTAATATTTGCGCTAGACGGGTCAAGCGATTTGTTTACCAACACAGTAAATGGTGACGCCCGCAGCCATGTCGTGGCACAAATACGAAAGCATGTAAACAAGTGCTGTTCAAGGCAGAATAATGTGCTCGATTAGATAATAAAGGGGCCAATCAAATGGTTCAAGTCATGATTCAACAGCAACTCATGATTTTCTTGGTAGTTTAATTAGGAGAATTCGAAAATCAATGCATAAGTATGGGTCTACCAGTTCTTGATTTCGCTAAGGGTGCTTGAGATAGGATTCGAAACCAATGGATTGTACATTTTTACCTACTTGTCTAATTTATAACCACCCCTGTTGAAGGTCTAACTCCAGAGGCTTACAGCGAAAGCGTCACGCAACAAACGAGAACACGTCCTAGGTCCTAGGCACCCTAGGTATTCAAACAAAAGAGACAGATAATGTGTGTGAAAGGAATGGGAATAAAGTGAATTTTGTTTCCGTTTTAGGCCCTGAGTCAGTGACGTGCTTATGCCTCTATGACATCTGTACCACCTAGACTAGTAAGTCCTATTATACAAGAATGTTTTTATAATGATTCGATAAAAAAACTAGACGTCTATAATATTTACCTAGTAATAGGTGGCAGCTGAACAAAAGGTTCACCTGATCGTAAGCGATTGGCGTTTTTCATCTTTCGGCGCGACGGTAAACTAAACATCTTTTTTTTCATGATATCTGATAAAAAAATAATAACATTAAATCCGTAACTTTAAATCACGTAACCGTATCATAGTAAATGCACACTTTGCAATTGAATATTCCTGTTATTATTTTTTTAGTCATTTGATATTTAATTTTTTGTAAATAATATTTCTGTATTAATTTTTGAGCCACTTGGTACATTCTGTCAATAAAGTCGTGAAATTTATTATTGAGGAACTATTACGGAGTTCCATAGTATTATGACATAAGCGGCAGTGGCGCCATCAATTAATTTCATGACTTTCTTGATGCATTATACCAAAGATTTAAATCTTCACTTGGTACAGGTAGGTATGTGATATGTCTACATAGATGGTGTCTTGTTCATAGAATAATACCAATATGTCAGTCATCATTATCATTTAATGAATCAGTTATTTACAAAAGTTTCGGTGGACATTATCAACAATAGCTTGCTCGGTGCGCGCGGCGCCCGCGGCTCTCGTGAGTAACTGTTCATTGCGCTTCACACTTGCTCGGGCGAAAGCTGTTTACACATTGACGCGTACAAATACATTACTATAAATCATTATTATTATCATCAATACAATTAAGTAAAATATAATTCATTACACCCTACAAAATAATTTTCTTTAAGAAAATTATCATACGTAAGCAAATCACAAATAAATCGTTAGGATAAATTAACAATCAAAATATCGCCACTGGCGTATTTCAAAATGTATTTTTGTTATAACTTCTAAAAAGTATTTCCTATAAAAACATTCACAATCACAAAACAAAAGGTTAGTTAAACCATGCCACTAAATGTGCAAACAGCTTCAAGTTCATCGTAAATAATAAAAAACAATACTTAGAGCCAATACTGAATAAAATACAATCAAAAGAAAGGTGTCCTGATTTGAAAACACAAAACTATTTTCCATTAAAAAGGTATCGTATAAACCGTACAATAATACAAATGACGCATTAGCATAAATTTATATGATTTCAAGGTCAAGACTTCCTCCTTGTTCGACTTTAAAGTCATTTTAGGTATGTATATATTCAATTTGAATTTTAGTGTTTCAACTCGCAGAATACTTAGATTCAGTTACGACTTCAATCCTCGACTTGTAAATATTTTTTAATCTTAAAAACATAATAACACTTTTGGTTTTTACATAAAGCTATAACAACAGTAACATTCATCGATAACTTTTTGAATATTCCTTAATACATTATCATACAATTTTATACCAGTTTACACTAAACCTTACGAACAAAATTTAATGCTTCACAGTAGGTATATTTGTTAATTCATTATTAAAATACGGATTGTTAAAAATGAAATATAATATGCCTATAACTGTCTCAATATTTTTATCACATAATACCTTTGTCTATACCTATACATTTCACTTCACGTATCTATACATACATTATTCTTATGCTTATAGGCTAAAATTATGCTTTTATTGACAAAAAAATATCTATGACAAAAATATATCATGTTTCTATAATTCTTATTTTATTTACATCTACTCGACTGGCAAGTACACAAAAGTGATGAAACGCTAGCATACTATCAGTTCAGGGAGAAATACCTACATACAATAAACATCTCACGTTGATAGTATAATATACCATACCAATTAACTATTGGTACAACAACACGACCCATATCTAACTACAATAAATTCTGACCCCCGAAGCAATAGTATTATACCGTTGTATCTATCTATAGAGCCTATTACCACCTACTAACTGAGTTTATCTAGCAATGAACGTTTTTGGTATTACATGATGCTTAGACAATTGACTGCGTTGCGTCCACTAATCAGCTAGTTCTATTACTTAACTTGTATTTAATTCACTTATGTATTTACAGGAATACGTTGTTCATTGCGATGGCACACGAAGGATAAGTTCAGAGTGGTAATTAAATTCAATGTATCGTTACTGTTCCTACTACACATTAAGCCCTACGGATCCTTCGAGACAAAAATCTCCACAAAACATTTATTCTTATTAAATCGTTAATGGAAACAGTAACAATTTTAGTCAGTTCATAAAATACCTCTCAAGAAGTAGCTACCAATAAAAGCCAAGCTCGAAAAATGTAATGTAGTCTAGCAAGATAGAAAATGCTGACATCAGCTCCTATGCCAAAGACAACAAGTGGTTTAAATTGTCTTCGCCTACAACTAATACACACATCATAAAATAGCCATTGAATATTATATTCCAAACAATTTATTTTCTTCGACCCCGCTTGTCGTCATTCAACAATCAACTTTACAACATCTTGCTGAACGAATTGAAGTGTAAGTAAGTTTTTATAAAACCTATTTGGCAAAATAATGCCACACTCAAGTAGCGACTCGCTAATGTCAAAACCGCGTAAACTGTTCTTAAATAAGTGGTTAAAGCACCTTCTTAGAGGACACATTATCGACCGGAAGAAAGACATTATTTAAGAAGGAAAAGTCTTACTTTTTTTCAAAAAAGTCATATACAATAATTTTTATAAATTGCAAGCTAGGCAGAGTTCAAAATTGTATACGTGATAGATAAGTTAAAGTTTAAAGAGGTATTATTTTTCGTGTATTTACAAACCTATCTGTGCAATACTTTCATAATTTTAATAATTTTTACATTATTTTGGAGCAACGAATTCGACTTTGAGTTACTTAACTGCGTTTAAAATTTTGTTATTGTCATTTTTCAAAGAAAATAGATTGATTTTATGGTGTTCCTTTTGATATGCGTATTGAATTTGGAAAAGAAGAGAGTTTTAAAGTTTAATTAAGTTTTTTTCTCTAAGTACTTACAGCCTATAAGTACTACTATTATTGCTATCTTAGACAATTTAATATCTGTGTAGTTTTTCGGTACCGTTTTCCTTATAATAGCCGAATATTTTTTTGTCTCAGCTTTTGGTACAAACATTGTATTGACGCTTAGCACCACGATAACTACTATGGCACGTTGGAATTAAAAACCTTCTTATTATAAAATGCAATACGATGCAATCGCCTTATTGCTTGCAGTCAATTCCAGTTAATAATTACATACATTATTTTATATTCTCTCATGAGGTATTTCCTTACAAATCGGGTGCGTTATATTAATCATGGTAACTTTGAAGATATTTACATAACTCTGGAGCTTATTATCTAAATATATTAAACAATGATCATTAAGTTTTTATCATTAGCATTACAGACGAAATCTAGTTTCCTTATCATCGCCATGTTCGTTTGCCCTATCATCTTTTCTTGATTTATACCTATGTATAATGTTCTCACATATCCATGAAATCTTTATGAATAAGTGAGAACTTATAAAACCAAGAATTTAGCCTCGTTACGCCAAGAAACCTTTAAAATCTGTCTCCAATAATGAGATCGTACAAAATTAATTAAAAATGATGACAATTTTAAAGACTTCTTGAACTCTTCGCTGCACTGACGCGATCATTTAATCGCAAAATTATTTTAATAAAGCACGATTTGCTTTACGTAGATTATTTTTTTATATTTTTTTTATTTTATATGAAAATAAAATCCAAATGGTGACATCCTCTTGTTTACATATAAAACATTCCAGCTCGAGCTATTTTAGGCTTATAATATCTTTTGGTATAAGTATTATAATACATGAAGATTAAAATCAATGTTTGTGTGTTTACTATAAATAAGAGCACAATTTTGGATTTTAAAACCGCGATTAAAAATAGTTTTTCCACGTATTTAAAAGTAACTCAAAAGCGCAATATCAAACCCCGTATTCTAACCATTTATACCGAGCGGAGGAAAAGTGGCTTTAGTACAAATTATATATTTTATTTCTTATTTGGTTTAACAAAGCCCTTCTCAGACAGCACTATCGGTTCCGATTAGAGTTTTCAAATTACTTAGCCATGCCTAAAAGTTACAGCTTCTAATTAGGGCAAAAAAAGGGAAGATTTGAGTGTCATACACACAATCTATAATATTATATTCAGATAATAAAGAACCTATAGCAGGTACAAGCTCATCAAAATTAAATAAAAAAAACCTTTTTTTGCGTTCGTCTATCATCATCTGGACAAACAGAAATTGCCTTCGCAAGCGCCAATCGAAAAGGCTGCATGATCCGGTCAGCAAACTCTTATCATATGGACGCTATAAAGGAATTGATTTTCAAACAACTACTTGTCTTGTAGATGAGGATAGTTCAGAGAGCGAGATGAGTGACGTAGCCTAATAACTAGTACACACATGGGACACGATCTCTCTTTGCGAGAACATGTCGGGCGGGCTCGACAGTGGCAGGAGAGAGGTCAGAGAGCGAGACGACAATGGTTTATGATCTTCGAGTTTGAAAACTGAATCCGGTTCAATTGAAAATCAACCTAATCACGCACGTCTTAGACCACGCTTTCCTGCGAAGCCTTTTCCGTGCCCACCACATTTAAGTTTGAAAATTTAATCCAGCTCGTTGCTTATTATCTGAATATACGTCTTAAAGCATACCATCCCTCTGCGAGACTAAAGGCCGGTTAGACAGCGAGATGAGAAATGGTTCACGATCGAGTTTGAAAATTGAGCTCGGCTCGACGTTATATGAACATGAAAAAATTACCTACTCACATACATGTTAGAGCACGTATTTCCTTCGCAAGATCCTGAGATCTGTTCGAGAGCGAATGGAGAAGCAGTTCACGATTGTGTTTGAAACATTGAGCCCGGCTCAACGCTTACTATCTGAACATGGAAAATCAACCTAATCACGTATATGTCAGAGCACGCATTCCCTCCGCAAGACTTCGTAGATCGGTTACAGAGTGAGAGGAGAAACGGTTCTTTTGAGTTTGAATATTCAGGTCGGCTCGACCATACCTGACCATAAACAAAATTCAACCTAATCACCTACATGTTAGAGCACACCTTCCCTCTACAAGATCCCGCAGACCGGTTATAGAGAGCGAGAGGAGAAATCAGTACTTTTAATTCAAATTCGCGAATTTGAATTAAAAGTACTGACAGACAAGCCGAACAATTCCCGACAATACATGTTCGAATACGGTTTGGAGCGCACCATGATCGTGGTCAGCCCGAAACCAAGTTTCGTCTGTGAGTACATTGAGTTCAGCTTACTATCTGAAAATGGAAAATGAACAAAACCTCTTAGACATTAGAGCTCATTTCCATTTGCGAGACCTCATCAGGCGGGTTGGGCGGGTCGTGAACTCGGCTCTGACATGGAAAATGAACGCAATATCTAACACATCAGAGCTCACTTTCCCTGTGCGAGACCTAGTCACTGAACATGGAAAATGACCGTTACTGCTAACACATTAGAGCACACTCTCGCTCTGCGAGACCTCGTCGGGCGGGCTGCGCGGCGTGGGGCCTGGGCTCTGACATGGAAAATGAACGTAACCTCATAGACATTAGAGCTCACTTTCCTTCTTCGAGATCTCGTTTGCGCGTCGTGGGGCTGGGCTCTGACATGGAAATTGACCTTTACTGCTTACACATTAGAGCACACTCTCCCTCTGCGAGACCTCGTCGGGCGGGCTGCGCGCGGGGCTGGGCGGGTCGGAGGGCGAGGCGGCGGTGCGCGTGATGGCGGGCGCGGAGGCGATGTGCGCGCCCATGGTGATGGGCGTGTCGTCGGGGTCCTCCTCGTCGCCCTCCTCCAGGTCCTCGTCGATGGGCGTCAGCACGTCGATCGGCTGCTGGAGCGGCTCTTGTTTCCTGGGGAAAGGTTGGGACTGGTCAGCGGAATGTTTCATTGTTCTTGAGGGTTCTTTGGCGGATGAGATTCGAGAGGAAGTTACATTATAGTGCTGGCAGCACCATAATGTAACATCGTAACACAGCAGATAGTCAAGGAATAGATCCCACCAGATTTTTATGGTGCAATAAAGAGCTCCCACATAGCAGTTAGTTAAAGAATTAATGTTGAACCCTTATCTATCATGCATCATACGAGAGCGAAAACGTATAAAATATTCTTCTTTCATTAGGCATGAACGGTTCGCTCCGCTTCAGTGAAAACGCAACCTTAAATAGGTTTAAGGTTGCGTTTTCACTGAAGCGGAGCGAACCGGAGTGGAATGAAATTATATACAACAACATTATCACGTTATTAGAACGTTACACAATACCTAATGTGATGTGACCAGCCCACTACCACTTTAGTTTGCTAATTCGGTGGGCACATTAGCCGCAGAAATCAGAACTGACAACCGTTGGAGCCGTAAAGTCCTTGAGTGGAGACCGCGACTCGGTAAGCGTAGTGTCGGACGCCCTGCGACAAGATGGGATGATGATATTCGAAGGCTGGCTGGTGTGGGCTGGATGAAAGTGGCCGAAAATCGGGAGCGGTGGCGTGCATTAGGGGAGAACTATGTCCAGTAGTGGACGAGTGTGGGTTGCTGATGATGTATCCGACTTACTTGCGGAAAGTAGGCGCGGCGAAGGAAGTAAGCGTGGAGGCGAGGAAGAAAGCGGCGGCCATGTAGAAGGACGCGTCGTAGTTCTTGGTGGCGTCGTAGACCGCGCCGGCCAGCGGCGAGCCGATGATGTTGTAAATGGATCGCAGCTCTATAGTAGGTACGCCATCTAGCGAATTTTCATCACAACAACATGTCTTACTTGCGGAAAGTAGGCGCGGCGAAGGAAGTAAGCGTGGAGGCGAGGAAGAAAGCGCGGCCATGTAGAAGGAGGCGTCGTAGTTCTTGGTGGCGTCGTAGACCGCGCCGGCCAGCGGCGAGCCGATGATGGCGGCGGCGCCGCGGAACAGGATCAGCAGCCCGAACGCGTTCGTCAGCTTGTCCAGCCCCAGCAGGTCCACGAGGATGATCGACGTCAGCGAGATGTAGCCGGCTGGAAAATTAATAAGCATTTTTCTAGAATAAAAGACATACATGGTCGAAGGCCGGTTTTTCGTCCAAGGTATGGCTGGAGAGATGAAAGTAAGAAAGATTTGCTTGGAATCCGGGTTGCTGACTGGCGCAGCACCGCTCTAGATGAGTCTTGTAGTCTTGTACATGTAAAGTATCATCAGCCTATATACTGTCCCACTGCAGGGCAAAGGCCTCCATCACAGAAATCAAGTTATCAATAGGTACTTGCCTAATGCGGATTGGTGATCACAAATCCAAGCTATGTCCGAAAAATCGAAACATCACCTACTTTTGCTTCGATCCGGGAAAACCCGGAACCCATAGGTCACGGTAGTTAAACCACTCCTGTAAGTAGTAATAAATCAACAGGACCGTTCAAATGTAAATAAACTAAACAGGTAGATGTACTCACAGATGGCTATTCCAAAAGCGATGGCTACGCAAACGTAAGCAGCATAAGAATAACAGAAAGGTGTCGCCGCTACTGAAATCTGAAATCCAAAAAATATTTTGTTTAAACATTACAAAAAGTAAGATCAACATTTCTTTAATATACTCATCCTGAAAGGATTTATCGTAGTCACGGAAATTCGAAAAATAACTGATACTATACCAGTCTTTATTGCCCAAGTTGGCTGGCCCAAAATTATGAAGATATTTTTTGGGTTGATTCGTTGATTGGCACTTTTGAGAGAAAATCTTTAGCATGATTTCTTGTTCAGGCGTTATTAGTAAGGAATGAGAGAACAATGATTCTTTCATTTAGGGAACGTGCGACGGTGCTGTCACCTGGTGCCATCGACTTAGACTTGTCAGTGAATATAAAGTGCTGCCACCTATAGTTACTGCATGTGCCCTATAGACCTTACCTATAGACTTACAGTTTATATTAATTTTATAAATACAGTGATTTAGGGTACTGGAGGCCCAATCAGGGGAAAGGGGAATGTGTTTGGCGTCTATGGGCTGCAATCGTTTACCATCAGGTGATCCTATCACATCCAACTGCCTACAGCGCTTTGTGATGCCTCAGGTGTTGCAGATGTCCATGGGCGGGGATGATCACTTACCATCAGTAGGCCTAACATGCGTACCGCGCCAAAATTCTGTTCGCGAGAGCGCATCCTTCTATCCCGCTCATCGCTCAGTCAGGTGAGCGAGAAGCAACTTGCGCAGACACAATACGAGTGTCGACAAATTATCTCGTGGCGCGCATGTGTTGCCCGCTATGATGTAAAGCAACATACCGTAGCGATGACGAGGCACAGATTGTTGAGCAAGAGCGAGTCCACCCAGGGGAAGTCCGCCACCCACCCGCAGATGATACGGCCGAACGTGTTCGTGATGCCGATGATGGACAGAAGGAACGAGGCTTTGCCTGCGTCCACTCCCTGAAATACACGTAAGCTTATTAGAATACTATAACGGCCTGTGATGTAATAGTTAGTAGGTCTAGGGCTAGGGCTTTATCTTATTACGAAAGAAAGTTCTGGAACTGAACTCGTTTCTAGTTTAATGAACTGCGTCTTGGAACGGGATGTCATGAGCATTTTTAGTACGGTATTAACTAAAGATCCCGCTTTATAATGAGGTGGGTCTTAATACATGATGATGACAAAGGAATATGTTCCCACACCAATTTGTGTATCAAAGTAGTGAGTTTGGTTAGGAAGTAGCAGGATTAAAATCTTCTTATTGTCAGGAAGAACGATGATTCATGAATAATTGCATGTTGTGATGCCCTATAATTAAGACAGTAGTGAGGTCTTGCTGTATGTGTTAATTTATTTATTGGATTACCAACACGAGTTACAGCAGGAACTTACATAATATAAAAATTTACACTAGAACTTGAAGCTAACTGTACTGTAATTTCATTGGAACTGTTAATACTGATCTTGTTGGATGTCCTATAATGTGGGCTGTCGCGGAAATCCGCTAGATGGTGTAATGTTAGACTGAGGTCCAATTTTGAACGTCATTGCTTAACTCAAAAATAATCAATCAACGTCTAGATGGACCTCAGCTCTACAGTACGCCATCTAGCGGGTTTTACACTCGCGATAATAGATATACTCACTCTGGTTTCCCTTCGAAATGCGTAAATCTTTCGCCTTAGATATACTCACGTTGAGAGTGGCAGCGTCGACAATGTAGACGAAGGGCACGTAGAGGCCGGCCATGCCGAAGATGTTGGAGACGCCGATGAGCATGAAGGCGGGGTCGCGCAGCAGGCTCACGTCCAGCATGGACGACAGCGCCGACTTGAACGAGCTCGGCAGCGCCAGGCACGGGCACAGGTCGTACTCTGGAAGCACAACACTCGTATTGCAACCATCAACTCAGCAATACAAGCTAGTCGTACTCTGGAAACACCACGCTCATATTGCAACCATCAACTCGGCAATACAAGCTATGTAAGTGTTCAAATAGAGCAGAAACAATCTGCCAATTGTGCAACAGGTTGAATAGAAAGCACTCAATTCCTATAGCCATTTAGCGACTTTAGCTTTGGGTGGGACTGATTGTTTAAGACCGGCGCCTGTTGAATCTAAGACATATTTTACTTCAAATATGTCTTAGATTCAACTTTACCTATCAGTCGACTTTAGAAGATGTACTAACGACATTAACTACTCCCACCTATCAATCCATATCTTTAGTTCTAAGACTTATTCTATCAACGCCTATGTCATCTTCTCTCATACTCGTTACTCGACAAGGCACGTTTCTCAAAATCTCACTCGTGTTTTAATAACTCATCTTATGTGACAATCTACAACAATGACACGTATTTGTCTACAGTCTACACAGCGGCAGACCAAGAACTAGTGACTTCTGGCTCCAGAACTGCGGCACGTTGAGCACGGAGACGCGGTAGAAGATGATATAATAAGAAACTTATTACTTCAGTTCGCACGTCAACCTTCTTTGCGGCAGACTGAGCATCAAGTTTCTATAGCCCTATAGCAACTTCTGGCTCTGGAATTGCGCCGGCTTCAGCACGGAACCCGAATAGAAGATGTCCTATCGACATCACCAATCAGTACCCTTAGATCTAACAAGATACTCCTTAGTACTCACGCTCTTGCCTCTCCAGGTCGCCAGTCTGCCTGCTCTGCGGCAGACTGAGTACGGAGTTCCTGTAGCCCTGCAGCGACTTCTGGCTCTGGAACTGCGGCAGGTTGAGCACGGAGCCGGAGTAGAAGATGTCCTTGCGCGACATCGGCCGCACCATGCGCGACGGCTCCTTGGGGCCCGATACCGACAGCTTCGAAGTGTACATCATGCTTTCGGTGTCACCCTGTAATGGTACAAATATTCAACATTTATACAATATTATCGGCCAGCAAAATAGTTCAGCATTTAGGGCAAGACGCAAATTTTACCTTGAAGTTGGCTAGCAAATATTGAGTTATAATTCTCTACTTTATAGTCGACTCCATAGTATTAGACTAGTGTACAACGTGTTTTAGTTGAATAGCTTACTTCAGAGGCATTACAATAATGACATAGAATGGACCTGGATACCTTGATAAAAAACGTTGTATATTACATTGAATTTATTATTATCATTAAGATATTTTTAAGTTCATAAGAATTTAACACTCGTATTCAGTTTGGGCTTACATAATGTTAAAGCAACATCGATTATCACGCTAGCCCACTAGATATATTTTAGATATGACTGTCAAAGATCTATTCAATGTTTATGTTGTGCTTCAAAATCAACATGAATTTGTCTCCAAAAGAATGGGCAATAGATATTTTATGATCCAGCACTAAGCAATCCTTCATTGTCTAATGGTCAGCTAATTACCAAGTATATTGCATTGTCGTAATTCTTGTCTTTACTCCTACATACTTCCCGTGATCACATGACTCTTTTTGTCTTAGTAACAGTTGTTAGCAGTAACATTAACACGCAAATCGAAGTTTCTCAAACAAAACACAATTTGTGTATAAACAGGAACCAGGCAAACGCACGTTGGAGAGGTGCCAGATTGTTAAGCAATTGTACGATTTGGCACAGACCCGCGACGAAGTTCAAGGTGTTCTCAGTTTTGTCTGGACGTCAAAATGTACAAATGGATAGAGGAAATTTATTTTCATATTATGCTCGGAATAATTTATGAATGGATGACGTGTGAAAGATGACGAATCGAAACTTTATGTATACGTTAGGCCCGTGGCATGCAAGCGTAGATTTTAGTGTATCACATAGTCAGTAGTAGCACTAAGTCATATTCTGGATCAATAATAAACTAGATCATAATTTAATTTAGTACTGAATAGCATCAACATTTGTTATTATTTAACGATACATACCTACTTCATAATATTAATAGAGTATAGCGTGTTATGGCATAAAAGTAAGTTGTGGTGTGTAAAAATAGATCACGATAATATGTAACATTGTTTGCTGCAGTTAGCTAATGGTCTGACAACTATGATTAACTCAATGTAAGTATTTTACATTCTGCTCTGCCATCAATTACAGTGCCAAATACTACTAGTATTACACCTATTATTATCTACTCTAAAATATGACGACTTATGAACATATTATGATGTAAGACCTATTAACTAAATGCAACATATTATCTGTTGGGCGTCGTCTATAAATTACGCCACACGTTAATCATATAGTCATATTTCAAAGTATATATAGTAGTAAAGTATGTACCAAAATATATTAGTAATAAAATACGCAACATGAACTCTTTCCAACTCTATCTGTTTGAATATAAAGTTTAAATTTACACTTAACCTATATTTCAAAGTCTGCAATTTGAGGAGGGGGTGAAGAAAACATTAATTCGTGTGTTGTAATTTGGGGATGATTACTTTTAAAAGTACTTGCTACTTACATCATTGCGGTATTGACTGTTCATCGAAGTTTTGGACGTGGCTTTGATAGCAGCTAAGGACGGTTTAAATCTGTAATTACAAACAACATCTATATTAATACAAGTTATTTGGGACTGGTAACAAACCATTCACTAAGCTGATGATTGAACGTTAAGCAAATCTGTGCGTCACCATTTTTCTTTATTTACTCTGCAGCATGAAACTAGGCTTGGCTTTGTTTATATGTTATGTCTATTATCGTAGTAAGAATTCAAATTGATAAATAATTCATGAAATCATCATAATAATATGATAGTAAGCAACCTATTTATTGCCATTGTGACATTACAGACATTAAAATTGATGGCGAATATGTGGTCATAAATCTAGAATTAATTAAACGTATATCTCAGATAATACTAACGCAACATTAATATTTACGACATTGAAAACAAGCAAGTAAACAACATACAACTAAGTGATTTCTACACACTATATTACGTGTTCTATTTGCATGCAGTGGTTATAAATCAAATTGATATAATGTATTTTTATACTATGCTAAGTTGTGGCTAATGACTTATCCACGTGTCGGTAAGACTTGACTTTGATTAACCTTCTGTTTATTCTAAGGTCCGATGCGACCAATGTTTATTCGAGAGTAAATTGAGCAAAACGTTATACCATAGCATAGTTATATCGGGTTTTAATATGATAAGCGTAAACTAATTAAAAAAATAATTTTCAAACATTTCTTTGATAGATCAGGTCTTTTCGATAATTATAGATACAGTTTGTTCATATGTTCGTATGGTTTCATATGGTATTTAACCACAATGTTCATATGGTTGGTACATAATAGGGCGCACCATTATCATCTTTTTCTGTAATTTTATTGGATTATCAATAGAACAATACTAGTTATAATGTTTTGATGAAAATATCACTACTTAGTATGATTAGTTGATTACTAGTTATCATAGAAAAAAATGTGCGGTATTAAATTACATAAAAAACCAACTCAAATCTCAAGCGATTCAAACACAACCACTCACACAAGACGACACACAACAATAAAATGAATAACGAAAATACTTATTAAATAATCGTTATTGAAAATTGAATTACTGACTTGACAAAGGGTTTTTCCTCCACTCTCTTATCATTTCTGTGGGGAGCCCTCATTTGAATATTTTACATTATAGTTTGTAATAAATTAGTTATAAAAAGCATAATTGCCTACTAGGCACAATACCATTAAGCTCAATAAAAATAGAATATCCTTACACTCGCAATAAATGAATATTGAATTGAATCGAACTACAAAACAAACACTCATATCATCACAAAAATAGACACAGAATCCCCCGCTCCTTTTAATCACGTATTTTAATATGCTACGCATACATACAAAGGTCTCGGTGTGGTTCGGTATGAGATAGAAACATATACGGTAACATGTGCCTAATTCATAGGTCCGACGAAATCTTTAACATCAATGTCAGCTAAATTTAAATTAAAATAGTCTATTGCAAGCCACAATTTCATCAAGATGTTACGAATAAATAAATTAAATAAATTGACAAAAGTACTATTATGTACTATCAGAAATCAGAAAAGTTACCAGTAGACCACTTTTCGACCTTAATGCATTCACATTGGCATTTGTACTTTTATATATTGTATTATACTACTTATTATTCTAAGCTAGAGCCGAGCTTCTGTATCTATTTTGCGATATCACGCACCCCAACATACGGACAGGTCCATCCTCCACCGTCGCAAATAATAAAGAGAACTCTACGCTACCCGTCCTTCGCTGACCTATCTCCGGTGGACTGCTTGCGCTGGCGGTCGAAGAACGGCACCGAGCCGTTCTTGGGCAGCCCCGGCGCCTGCGCGCTGAACGCCGGGGAGGACACGTTGCGCGACATCTGCTGGCCCGGGTGCAGCGCTGATCCGTTCTCATTCTGCAATCACAATAAAAACAAATTATTTTTATTTTTGGTATAGCAATTCTTTGCAATTTATTCTAAAGTTAACAGCGCAAAAACGCGCGTAAAGGTTAGCAGCGCACTTGTGACTCCACTGGTGTTGCATGTGTCCATGGGCGGCGGCAATTGCTTACCATCAGGTGATCCGCCTGCTCGTCTGCTACCTATCACATAAAAAAAAATTAAATATTATTTTTTATGTGCAATATTAACTTACAAACGAATTAATCCTCCAATCGATGTTTGGCTAAGGCGGCCAATCGTTGAAAGTTCCAAGTTCCAATGGAAGTTGATCGTCATTGCGATCGTCGCAATTACAGTCAACTTCCAGTTTTTTTTATGTGATAGGTGGCAGACGAGCAGACGGATCACCTGATGGTAAGCGATTGCCGCCGCCCATAGACACCCGTAACGCCAGAGTCACAAGTGCACTGCTAACCTTTAACCCCCTTTCCCCGCAATGGGGCTACCGCGTGTAAAAAATCCGCTAGATGGCGTACGTGAGAACTAAGATCCAACTTCGACGTCATTGGTTGTTTAATGACATATTGACATCTCACATCAAAAATAACCAATCACCGTGTAGATGGACCTCACTTCTCAAGTACGCGATCTAGCGGATTTTTCACAGGCGGTAGCCCCCATTGGGCCTCCGGTACCCTCACTCACTCAACGAAACAACGCGGGTGCTGCTTCACGTCGCTCTTCTGTGAGGTCGTGGTATCACTCCGGTCGAGCCGGCTCATTCATGCCAAAGCGTAGCTCTCCCACGGTAAAAGTATTTCCGGACAGACAATCTCAGGAACAAAAACAATGGGGCATATCGCCCGCCCGTATTTGGACCCTGTCTGTAGCGTGGGACGCTCGTATGCTGTTACTACCGAACAATGTAAATGTGCCAAACCGACCGCCTCTTTTTGTTCTTCCTCTTATCTTATTAACTCACCTTTTTCTTTTCACCATTGTCGTCAGCGACTTTAGCTTCGGTGATAGTGGGCAGGGTAGGCACGGGGTGCACGCCGGGCATGTTAGGCACTGTGGGCACGCGCGCCAGAGCTTCCAGGTTCAGCGACGAATGCACGCCCGGGTCCACGTTGAGAGGTGCCTGGAACATCAACCACAAACATTAACATCAATCTTTCAAACTTTACATGACGACCAGTCGTGCTTATTAGGTCCAGTTAGTCTTAAAGTTGACCATCACCAAAACCACTTATGATTAAAGGCAGAAACTGCGTTTCGTGGGTGACTACACATACGTAAAGTTAGTATTTATACTAGAGTTATTGCGCAATCCACGCATAGTTCCATGCGTGGGTGCCCACGTGGTCGTCCGCGTAACGCAGTTTCAGCAAGAAAAGCGTATCTCAGTTCAGAATTTCATTTGACGCTTTCAATCCAGAGGTACTATTACGACTATAAACAATAGTATCGAACAACATCTAACCCCAAACTGATGAATTCTCAGAAGCCGAATCAAAAAGTGTTGCAAATTATCAAGACTGTCGACGTGATGAACCATTTTATGACGATAGCAAAGATGGTATCCAAATCATATAGATTTAAGACAAATCAAACCTAACGATGTATGACGACTTTAAAGAACAATAAAAGAAAGGTTTTGGTATAGAAAACCCTGCGCGGAGGAAAGTCATGAATGAATGAAAGATCAGTCTCCGTTGACTTTACGACGCCGTGAATCAAAGAGCAGAAGGATTCACCGACCAACCAAAGCAAATAATAACCCAAAAATCAACCAATAAACAAGGACGACACAAAAGGCCACTCAGATTATGAATTTTAGCACGTATCGTAAATAAAACATGTTTATTAGCCACACTTATTCACTTAAGTACGATTATACCATATTATTTAACCATTCATGTTCAGCCTTTGCGGATATAAGACTGCATGCCTTTCCCAAGTTACGACACAAAGCCCCATGTTTACCCCCAATCGCATAGTCTTACGTCGGTAGTGGCGCCATCTACCGGAGGGTTATCCGTTTTTTCTTCTGAAGTAACATTGGCCAGGTGGTCTGCGCTGTTGAACTGGTCTACCCCAGCGGGTGGCTATTCAAACACATTACACACATATTTATTTACAGTCAAATTGACATAGAATTCATTAAGTGCATTTAGTGCATTTACTAGTGAGAAATTAGCGTAAATTGTTCAGATTCGTGATATAGCGAAGCGAATAGGTGAGGCCATGGTAACTAGCACATTAGTACGCTCCGATGCAACTACGTACAGTCATTAATCTAATGAAGTGGTGTTTACCTTCAGTCTTTTTTCCATCGTACCGTCGGGTAACTGCACCATAAAGTACGAGCCCCCGATTGATCCCCGTTCCATTTGCAGTCTTTTCTCTTCGGCCATCCGTTGCAGCAGAGGCTTCTCGCCCGACGACTGAAATCACAAGGCACTCCTTCAAGCTACTAAAACACTATAAGAGCGACACACAAAATAAACTACTAGACAAAGGCGTGCTTATTGTAACGGCCAGGTATAGTATAACTTAAGAATAGCGTCAATGTTATTTTGGTACAATCAACAGTCAAAGTTCATGCAACATTTTGGCCGCTGTTGACTCTTATGCTCCTCAGATACAGTATAAACTTTCAGTTTTTATGTCGGGCATCATTTCAATTTCCCCAAAATGCAAAGGCACACCAAACTCTATTACACGACACATTTTCTAATGTCTGTACGATTGTTACATACTCGTAGCCTAGCGATATGCTGTGAAAAGACAGATCTGTAACTAAATGAGTTTTGAGCATCTTGTCGAGTAGGTAATCTAGTAAAATCGAGCCACAAATGTATGAGAAAAATTGTGAAAAATACCTTGGGGTACACCAGCGGCCTCATTAGCGCGCCGAATACGGCGCAATTGAGGATTAGGCCAGCCAGGAGCAGATTCGCGTTCTGCCATGACCCGAATTCGTTGAGCAGGATCGAAGCCAGCGGCGCGAAGCTGAACGTGCCCACACCGGAACCGCACACGGCGATACCGGTGGCCAGAGACCGTCGGGTCTCGAAGTAGTAGCCCACAGCCACCACGGATGGCAGGTATATCATACCAAACCCTATGCCTGGAACGAATTAAGTGGTAGGTTAAGATGCTGTTAAAAAATTATGAGACCGTCTTCTGGGGTTTTACAAGACTATTTATAGCAAAATAACAATATAGAGGCTATCTTTTTATTTGAAACACACGCAAATTATACTGCGGCGCTCCATCACAGCCCTATGTCTACTCCTACGTAAGTATGCACATTTTAACAAAATAGCGGACATTGACGGTTGAGAAGCAAGGGTTCGACTCCCGCAACAACACAAATATTTGTTAATGAAACAATTATTGGATGTTTGTAGTATCTTCGTTGTTCCTGGTTACCACAGTACAAGAGAAAACCTTAGTTTGAAACCAGGACAATTTTATGATGTAGTCTCAGTTTATTGATTTTATCATTGTACATCATTATTTCTAGCTATAGAACCTATGTATCTAACGTTCCATTACAAGCCGATAAAGTTAATTAGATCTCAAACCAGGTCATTAAGTACTACACGAGTAATGGATAAATACTGGAAAAGAAGCGTCTTAATTCGATGTAAATTTTAATTAAGTTCCTTTTATACATTTTATGTTGAACGGATTGAAATGCAGCTTTAACGAGTCTGGCAAACGAACGAAGTGCGTTTACTAGACTCGTTAACGCTGTTTGATTAGAGAATCTATTCTGCTTCTTTAATTCAAAGATGAAAAGGTTGGACATTCTCAAAGACGTAGGCAAATTAGAGAGTTCTTTGAACAATTTGTCGCAGAAATCTGCGGCACGCGGTCCGTAATGAAAACGAGGGGCCGGCATCATTCCCGTCTGTGATGCCATGACCTCGACATCAATCATACGCAAACTGCTGAATCTCATTGGTTACAACGGCTATTAAATAATTGTTCGTGTCAACTACGATATACTCGCACCGTACTATATTGCGACAGTCGAATCAATAACAAAGGGCAGATGGAATGAAAAGGTAAATCAATAACAAAAGGAATGAACTGAACTCAATGTGCTCAAAGCAAGGACAAAGTTTATTGGTCAGTTTACTCCTTGGGTCCCAAGGAAGCTTCTTTCACGATTAATGCAGAACAAGCCCGAAGAGAATAATGGTATTTGAGCCGACAGTTCCCAAGATTCATCGCTTTGTGTGACAATACCACGGACAGATTACTGTCGCTCATACTGATATAGGGGAACAATAAAATGTAGTTACTAGGCAGCGGTAGCTTATGTCATTTTAAAGCAAAACAGTAACAATAATTGTTGCGCAAACGTTTTGAGTATCTAATTAGCTTTGATTTAGACTAATTTCATGTACCAAATGACTTCAACTAACCAGGTTTTAAAGAATAAAACATAATAGCGTCTATTTATCTACAATTAAGTAGTAGGTAAGTAAAGTAAGTAAAGCGGTCTAAAAACAGTAACACGAGATATGCCATAGTCATACCTAGTTGTTTTCAATTTCGTTGGTATTATGGAAAGTGCTTTATCAGAAAGCGCTGAAGCTACAGTACAGAATAATTGTAACACGATAGGGCATGAGTCAGTGCCCGCTGTCGGCCCACAAATCGTATTTGAAACCACACAAAGGAACATATGCGCTGTTGTTGCGATGAGGTCGTCGGCATTCATTTTAATGCATGCGTCACTTTCCGGCACAATAACCAATTTTTTGATCAAATATTTACTAAATAATTACTCAATATATGCGTTTTCTTTGCTGAACCAGATAAGTTCCCTATTATTCCAAATTAAGAACATATTATTGTAGGTATCAACCCAAATCTTCGGTAATAAGTAACAACACAATATCTAATTGAAAAAAAAAGCGAAAGTTGTCAAAGACACTCTAAAAATGAACAAATGAGAACAGGATAAACTCGAGTTTGCGTACAATTGTTGTAAGTTGATTTTTGATTGACCTACATTCGCGGCGCCTGACGATAACCCGTCTTATGTTACCTGACCCACTTTACAAAGCGATCCCTTGCGAAAAACCAAAACGAGAACAGGAATGAACAATCCTTGAAAAAAAGTACTTGACTGACGGCCTATAACGCCTTTATCTACTCGTACAACTTACAGTCTTAATTTAGAATAAAAGCAGAAAATTCTTTCTAAAGTAAATACCTCAACAGAATTTCAAACCACTAATGATGAAATGGATTTACGAAAATTAATATTTAAAAACCGTTATTGTGGTTAAGACTAAAGAGATCAAAAGCTAAGCACTTTCGTGGTGCTTAATGTTAACCGCATATTAAATGTTTGTGGTAGATGACCACATCACAGAAAAATGAAAATGTCGTGTAAAATGTGGTATGCAGTGAAATGTAAATCTCTAAAATCATTACTTATTTCGTGGGCTTGGACATGACATAAACACGGAATTATTCTAACTAATGTAGTTAAAAAATAAGAATAATAAAAACGTATGAGAAGTCGTTCCTAAAGAAAGCGGTGATGAATACGTATTTGGCAGCTGCAGCACAGCTCTGTGGTAACAAGTTTGTGGTTGGCGGGCTAAATAAATAGACGAGTTTTTGACCTGACTCAATTGGAATGTATTTGCGCACAAATTATTTCGACTAAGGAAGAGCGACAGTTTAATGTAAAAACATGTGGGATGTGATTTTTTTAGATAGGCGTTGGTTGCTGACAAATACTGGCGGATTCAAATAAAACTCACTTGTTTTTCAATTATTATCATTTACATGGAAGCATGCAATTCATTTAAAACATTGTTAATCAGTCGATGACTAATTAAAACGAACGCGCCAAATAATGACCCAGTAAAATGCATATTATGCATGGTGAAATAAATTTTCATGTCAATGGATAAGTCACAACAGCACAATCAGTCGGCTTGTTTACATCTACGTATATTATATTGTTTATTATTCTCAGTTTCCAAGATTTTCCATTAAAAACAAAATTAGAATAGTCGTTTTGTTAAGTCCACCCACCGTGACCAAACTACTTTTACAAATCGTCTCGGCATTGAGACCCGATGATCTCAACTCTGCCAACAGGGATCTCTCGTCAAATGGTGCTAAACAGTTGCGTTAATACTCCGAACGTTCGAGCAAACACCTGGGACTCTACGATCTCGGATAACAATGCATACCAAAATCACCAAAATCTATATATTTTGGTGATTTTGGTCTCACGTTTGCATAGGTGTGAAATAAATAAGTAGACACGTGAAAAACGCAACGGATACAAGGCCTAACGAAACAGACCGCATTGTCAACAGGCAAGGGTATTCCGTGTAATTTTACATTTAGCACTTTTAGTGTGTCGAAAATCGTACACAAAATATTTAATAGGTACCTACTCATAATGTAAAAAACCTTTTGTTAAATAAAGGAGGTTAAGAAACTCGAATATTGTTATTCAGTTCCTTTATTATTAAACATATCAACAGCAAAGGGCAAAATAATTTTACAAAAAAACACCGTGTCATCTACCGACACTACAAAATAAGTAGGTCTTCGGTTGTTATCAATTGACTGTTGAATTCATGTTATGGTATTTAAACCTTGCGCAAGTCTCATGAATGGTGCGGAGTACGAATGGTGCAACAGTTAATGAAGAGTCTAATAAGTGTGAGCTCGCGACATGCCCAGTATGGCGCCAGCGCGTCTGCAGATATTGGCACTATGCCAACAGACTTCGATGACCTTCTGGTTAGCTTGGGATAAATTCAATAGGTATATTCCTCATGAAATAAACTTTATATGGGTCAAATAAAACTTGTCATTTCACAAAAGGCTTCAGTTTTTATCTTGAACTTCGTTTTATCAATAAAGTATTTAGCATCAGATGTAAGAAAAGTTTTGTGTTTGCTACAGGGTTTTTGCATTCGCATTAAGCGCATACTTGTCTGTCTTTCCAATCGGTTCATCATGGTACGTATCATTAGGCTCGTAGGAAAACCCACATAGTATCGACCATTTAATTTGCCGCAAACAAAGCGCATTCCCGGAACGGGTCGCGGGTTTGCCTGTAATCGCTTCATTGCAACAAGGGCTTAAAGCCCGTCGTTCTCAAGTGTTATGTGTCGTTTTGCTCGCGAACTCTAACACTGGCACTCGGCCAATTTCACACGCGATTTGTTGCTACAGTTTCACCGTTTTGAACAAACAAAGAACGACGTGATTAACATTATAGTCCACTTTTGTAAATAAAAATCAGTTTTAAGGGATTTGAACTCATAAAATCAATATAAATAGACACCTGTGGTGGAAGAAAACGAACGCAATTCCAAATTTACCGCAAATTAACACAGTTACATCATAACCACTAGTTGTAAGCCTCTATTATAATATTGAATTAGCTGATGTTGACCAGGCGACCATGACAAGGAAGGGGAAAAATTACGTGGTAACGTATTAATGCTCACAATTGGGTCAATTAAACAGTGTTCATGTGGACGACTCAAACTACTTTTTGGTGTATAAATAAGCGGTATGAAAAGGGATATGTAGTAGAGTGAGTGTACCTTGAAGTCTTTTGAATTTCCTTGTTTACAGCGTTTTAATTCCTGTGTTTTAGAAAACAACGATTGGGGTAAAACAATTTTGAACCCCAATTAAAATTTTGTTTTCCATATTTTTGTTTTACATTTTCACAAACAAGTGGTTTTTATGCAATTAGCATAAGACATAGACAGGCCTACAAATATTGTAGGCCGGTCTATTTATACATTTATATACCCATGACATCATCTAATATTTCCGACTGCTTAGGTTTGTAAACAAACCACATTATCATCACCACGACCATATATCCATGGAAGTAAAACTCCGAAGGACGACAACCGACGCCAAGCTACATTTGTGCCAATGTGCCAAGGCCACTGGCAACGTGGAAAATTTACATAATTCTCACATTCCTCACGATAAAGTACTCATGGTTTTATTGCTTGGCTGCACTATCGCCGCGGAAGTCTGAGAACACATTGATTATAGTAACATAACAAAAACACGAAATAGATACCTAATTATCTACTCGTAACATAATATAGATCGAGTAAAGATTACCACTTACAAACCGTAAAGGAGATTCTATATTTTTTCAATAATTAATCCCCTAAAGCCATGTAGATGAAAATTGTTTCTTGGACGAAAGCCAAATATTATCAACTCGATTTCCCACGAATATATCAATGGGCAAATCACGATTTTAAGAAATGAAATTAAATAGGTATAATAACAAATATTAAATCTATCAATTCAAATGAAAAATTCGTATTTATTTTTAATACAAAATTAAGTACTCGTAAATTACTTTAATTAAATAAAAATATATAACTTTAACGTCAAAGATTATATATACAGGTCATATATTATACTGATATTTGCATATCATTACTAAAATTGTTTAAAAATATTTGCCTTTGCCCTTGGCAAGTGTGCTATTACGTCACAACAATTGAATCGTATCACAGAAACCTTACGAGTGCCTAGATTCGCATCCGAATATTCGTCTACCAACTCTACGGTTAATAGTCCAAGCAGTCGAAATTAAAGCGTTGCTAAATACTTCACAGCAATTGTTAATGAAAGGCTAGAAATAATCTCACTCAAAATAGTGCACATTTCAACATGTTAGCCGTACAAATTGTAGTTAAAAGTCAACCGTGGAAGTCACATTGAAGAATTCCAAGACGAACAATTTTAAATAAAAATCAAAATAAGTTCAGCAGAGTCATAACAGCGATCTAATATCAAAACATATTTTTTCGTAAAAAAATAAAAGACTTACGAAACAATCTTCCAAGTTATTTGTTACGTCAAAGATGTATTTAAAAACATGATGACTGGAGAAAATTTGAGGTTAATTAAGTGTAAAAAGCCAGTCACGAGGAAGAACAGGCGCGTGAGTAAGAAGTTTGAAATTGTTTTAGGTCAGGCGGTTAGGTCAGTTTTGGGTACTCCTGCACCCGTACTGAGAAGATGAGGCAGACGCAAGATCGCGGCTAGAACTTGTCTCTACCCCGATGGCATACCTATCCTTAAAAGACAAAAAGTATCTCAACCAATACATTAATCGCATTTTGAGTTTACAGCTTTATGAAGGTTGACCCGAATGCAAATGAGGACACTTCGACCCATTTGGGTGTTTTCACATGCACTAAAAAAACAGTCCCTACGAACATGGTCAAAGTCTAAGGTAAATAAGATAATATTACAACAGAATAATTGTCTCTTTTCATGATGTTGCCGAAATCAGTAAGGGTACCGGGGGCCCAATCCGGAAGGAAGGGCCATGTGACACGTTGGCGCCGGAAATCGCTCAGAATCAGGTGATCTCATCTACAACACACCACAAAAAAAGAAAATTATCATAGACAGCTCTTACCTCCAAGCAAGCCATAGGTGATCATCATCACAGTGACGCTTTTGCTGAAGGTGGACAAGACAAACGCCGTGGCGGCCACGAGCGAGCCGGCCACGCAGACCGCTCGACACCCGAACTTGTTGCATAGCGCTGATACTACTGGACCTGTGGATGAAACATTACTATCAAAATATCAATATCAATCAACATATTAATAATTATGTATGATATGTGTACTTTTTTACATTAGGAATTTTCAGTTTTTGAAAATATGATAAGACCACTAAGTTTTGGCACGCTTCGGACGGAAATCAAAACTATGACCCCAAGCACAACCCCATAGTGCAACCCCCTTGCCACTGTGTCACCGAATGCAGACTAGCTATCTTATTTCGTTAGCAGATGGGCCTATAAGAGATGAATTTTAATAATGTTCCGAGCCAAGATACTCAGCATAATTTACAAATAAATGTTGCAATCTCTCTAAGTATATTATTTTATTATTATTTGCCCAATATGGTAAATAGGTCAATTACGAAATACTCATATTTAAGGGATTTCTCGTTTTTTGTCATTTCAATACGAGATTGCCTTCACGTTCTTTTATAAAGAGAGAAGTTTATTCGTGTTTAAACCAATTTATTATGCTGTTTATAGCTTTTTATAATGCATCTGACAAGTTTATTTTACCATTTTAAACCCATGTTGAAGATATTACTCGTATGTCGTAATTTAAACATAAATGGTCGACGATCATAAAATTATTACTAGTACAATGAAAATTGCATAACTACTATACGTATTATTCAATTAAGACATCCACAAAACTTAACAACTGTTTAAATGCCTAAATCCCCAACCGATAATTATAATCATACGAATAATGGTTGCTACTTTTTTGTCACAGAAACCTCAATACGTTGTATCCGTTTATTCATTCCAGCTGTGATTATCTTGCACTCGAATACCTAGTTACAAATTAACATGTATTAAGGTAAATTACAAAACCACCTTGTCCCAAACCTAAATCCAAAACAAGGCAATTTAATGTTAAGTACGGTATCGATGTGGAATATGTACGATTAATGACTTGACATTTTTTGATACTCAGAGGTTAAATTTATAGTCTCGTAAATCAATTACAACGAAATTATCAATCAATCATAAATAAATAACATAATCGGATAAGAAAATGTTAAACACCACATTTATTTCGTTAAGAGTTAATTAAATAATAATTTTGTACGTAAATATATCATAGCTAGGAATATTTTAGCATTAAGTTAAAATTTAATTTTAGTTATTGTGATTTGCTATTGTAAACCAACGAACAGATAGAATATCATACAGAACATGACATTATCTGCAGACTAGAGCATACACAGTTAGGAGAAAACTAAAAGATATTTTACCAAGCAACAAAGATTTCTACGTTGTGTTATCGTAACGAGGAGTTACAATGTACCGCATTAGGGGTCACAATAACACTAGATGCATTAAAATAGATTTACCTATAGGGTCCATATATACATTAACATGTAATCTAACGATGTAAACGTGTATCGCTTCGACTTTGGACGCCGATTACACACGTCATGATGCATCATTTGAATTCACGCTATCCAGTTCAAGGAATAAATAATGCAGTATTTAACTAGGTTGCTGTTGCTACTAGTAGCAACTATGCGTAAAGTTCAAGGAATGTGTCAGACACAAGGCTTACTTTATATCATGACTGGTTAAAGCACAAGAAAAAGAAAATATATGGTTAGAGTCAGAGATCATCGTAAAAAAAGAGAAACAGATTTTATGGCGACTTTATTTTTCCACTTATACTTTTCCAAATCGGCCACGTTATCACATCTGACGATGAAAGATTTTAGTCTCTTTCATCACTACTCACCTCATACCCTTCCTATGTACGCGTTCGAGTAACAATACAAAATCATGCAATGATCCTCATTATATTTTAGTGACCTAGATGGGAATAATTACCGATAACCTGAGTTAAATAACGCTAACAAAGATTTTAATCATGAGAACTGGTACTTGAGAGCATTTGCCTTTACAATTATGATAGACTAACAATAAATTTGAAAGATAGCATCAAACTGCAAACGTTAGGGTTATTGTGTCGGGTCTCTCCCTAGTTGAGAGATAAGAAATGCTTTGAATAAGAAATGCTCTACTGATGTAACGCATGCCTCCACCTCAACTTGTTGTAAGTATGCCTCCTTTTCCGATAAAAAAATACAAATAATATGAATTCGCTGCTACAAAATATGTTAACATGACCTTGGTAATTTTATAAGTCTTAAAAATAAGTATATCTTATTGCCTATCTATTCGTAATCGGATGATAAAAATAAGCGATGTCAATCGATATTTTTAATCAGGTCAATTAGAATTTTAAACAGATAAATGTGGAGTGCCCTATACAATAATGATAATGGTGCGGAGTGCTTTTGCGAAATTACTGGACAGTTACCAAGCGGCGGCTGACTGGGTTAAAAGCGGGATTACTAACAATATTATCTGTTTACGCTTAGCAATTCATCCAATCTTATCGTACTTAATACATGTATACATATTTAAACTCTCCGCGAGATTAGATTAAAAATATCCTGTAGCCTTTTTGTTTTATGCCTCCTACTGTAATGGAAGATATACGCGAGTGGTAGCGCAAAAATGTTTGCTTTGGTTATCAAATCCTTCACAATATTGGCTAAGAAAATTCCAACAAACAGATTGAAGCGGCTGACGAAAGATAGTTTTCTCATATCATTGTAAAGTACTTGTTATTTTGACAGTGACAAATTCTCTAATCAAGGATTCCGTTGTAGTTGAGATACCTACTTATCAGATTCGGGTTTAGAATTGTAATAAATTCTGAGAAATTCTGTTTGTAGATTGATTGATGAGTACAAAAACTTCATTAGTAGATAACGAGTGGGCTCGTAGGCATGGCCAGTTCGGCGGTGCAGCCACATGACGGGCACATAAATGGACTCATACAAACAGATGCAACGTGACCCGAATTGATAGGAAATTGTCACGTCTGCCGGCGCTTGATTAGCGAGGCACGGAAAAGGCAATGATAGGAAGAACTAAGAACGGCACCTTATCGAAATATTTTTCTAGCTAAAGAAGGTGTTGACTTACTTTAAATAGAAATAGAAATATTTATTACGAGTATTTTCTAGCAAATCTAGCTGTAAAGCAAAAATAGACACTATAAAGCCAAGAAAACACAAAGAATAGGGCCATCGCCTTTTCTTGCAATTTTATCTGAACCAACTGATCACTATACAGTATATAGGTATGTCGCAGGGAAATAATAAAACCAGGGATTTGATCAAATCCCTAGATTGGCTCAGTGAAATGACATAAAACATGTTAAGGGTAGAGGTTAAGTTAGGGTTATTTTTTAAATGACCACTCAGAAATCCTTAATTTTTTTAAGGGATTTGATCAAATCCTTGGTTTTATCATTT
Organism: Cnaphalocrocis medinalis; assembly: GCA_014851415.1. NCBI lineage: Eukaryota > Metazoa > Arthropoda > Insecta > Lepidoptera > Crambidae > Cnaphalocrocis > Cnaphalocrocis medinalis. Next base: position 11,687,194 of record CM026284.1, on the reverse strand, counting down.
CCCTGCGACATATAGACAAATGCATCGTAGTACAATAAAAGTGTATGAGTAAAACTCCATTTAGAAGTTTGCTGGATATTTTTCGCAATAATTACAAAAAAAGCTTGAAAGTTTGATAAACGAAACACATGCCAAACGCTTACCATCTGGTGAACCGTCTGTTCGTCTGCCACTATCTCTAAAAAAATATCATAACTCACCAGCAGCAAGATAAACGCCGGACAACAAGCTGCCGACCCACGCGACCGTCCCTTTCCCCTCGCCGAAGTACGTGACGAGTTCTGGGAGGAATATTCCGAAGGTGTATGCGATGCCGTCCACCACCAGGTTGCACATGAACGAGGCGAACACCACCACCCAGCCGTAGCCGCCGTCGGGCGGCGGCGGCAGCGCGCCGTAGTCGTAGGCCTCGTCATCGTCGGCGTCGGCGCCCGCGCCCTCGGCCGTCAGCCGTGCTGCTTCCTCGCATGACGTTTCACTTTCAGTCTGCAACAAGAAATATGTAGATTTGAATTCATATCCTGATTCATCATCGTCATCTTAGTCGAATCTCGAAAGTCGCCTGGTCCCATGACCGAGTGACTTTCGATACCTACATGTCCACACTATAGACAACAACCCTGCGGATTCCCAATGGGTCCTGTCCTTTGTCACCCAATATGCCAATTAATCCATCATCTAGGTGAATATTATGTATTTGCTTGACAGATTCACGAGACAGTCAGATTCATCCGGTGAGATTATCATTTAAAAGCTTAATTTAATTAGCGAATGCCGTTTAGTTTTACTGACTATGTTTTTATGCTAATAGAAGAAGGTGGGCAGAGCAATCACATTATTCCACTTAGCATTTCCACAAGAAAGTACACTTAGCACAATCGAGCAACAAAATAGAAATAAGTATTTTTTCGTTTGATATAATCATCATCACATTAAATTGGTTCACTTATTGCAACGATTCGAAATTGAGGTAAAATATCTGTGATACAATCTATACATATAATAAAAATGTAAAAAAGCTGTGTCTGTACATTCAAGATATTTATCTCAAAATAACTTAGGACGACTAAAAAACAGTAACAGAACATGAATCAATGATTTTTAAAATTTTTGTCTGTCTGTTTGTCTGTTTGTCTGTTTGTTCGCGCTAATCTCGGAAACTACTGAACCGATTGGAATGAAACTTTTTTTATTGTATAGCTGTAACATCAGGGCAACTTATAGGATATATTTTATTTTGAAGACCAAGCTCCTTGATGTAGAACCACAACAGCCCAGCTAAACTATAAGAGGTAGGTCAATGCCACCTTAACAAAAGTTGTTCATATTGATGAGCATTTTATGATGCCATGAAAAAATCAAAGATCATGGAACACCTGGTGAAGAACTCTAAGAGCCCAGCTACACCATAACAAATATGGAATGAAATGGAATGCAAAATTGTCAAATGTCATGAGCATTTTTGGATGAGATCCGATAAGGAAGGATACAAATAAATTAAGTCACGCTTGTGATATGTTCTTTATCACGCTACCACCACGACCCTTTATGACATGTCAACAAGGGATCTTTTGAATTTACTACTCTACTGTTACTATAAGAATGTAGGTATATTTATATACTTAGCACTTCAGTATTTTTTTTTCATATTTGTAATAGGAAACGCTAGTCTAGTTTTAATATGGACTACTGTTTCATTATTAAGCTACCCTGTTAGTCATAATATTCATTTAGTTCGAACAAAGTTCATATAACCGCTTATGTTTTCAGTTGAGATGACACATTGATGATGGTCAATATGTACTAAGCTAAACTGTTTAGCCAAGCTTAGAAGCATGTTTATTTTTAAAAAGTAGGTAATGGTTTTCTTTACGGTTGTGTAATAAATAACGCTAGTTTTATTTTATGTCAGTATTTAGGCAAAACAGCAATATGTCATTAAAACAGGAGCATTAAGTTAACGCCGTCATAAAATTAATACTCCATAACTTTAAAAGCTTTGCGTCATGAGGATTCATCTTATTCTCCTTTTGACTTTATTCATTATCGTAAACATTCTTGATGTTAACAGATTCAAATTTGCAAAAAGATTAGTGATAATAGTAAACTATATTTATTGGAGGATTACGGGTTTTGATAAGATAATACATAAGAATATAAAAGAACAGGAAACTCTACAATGTAAAAGTTACGTAGCAACTGGCTTACTACTTATCTAGTCTATGTTTGCAGAGAAACAATATGTACAACAGGAGCAGGTATATTACTTTACAAAATATATCTTTAAGTGCAAATGCAACAGGGATGATAACAGTGACCGAACTAGGACCGACCGCTTAACACACATGAGCAGCTAAACACGAGAACAAGGATATAAATACTCATCGGACAATAGGTCATTTAAGGAACGGTCCTCAAAGCTTGGCTTGACCTCTCATGGTTCCGTTGGATCAAACTGAACAGAACGAGACTAAAAATGTTTCAATCGCACGTGGTACTTGTGCTTTTCATGGTACTGTCAGTTTTAAGGATTGATTCATCAATTACATAAACTTGTTATAGGCTGGTTTGGTACTTGGCGTAAATGATTTATATGAAAAACATTCAAACTAACCGTCACACACATCCCTTAACTACTGTGCAATAATCAATACTAAGCATATTCCTTCGACCTTTGTTTATAGTAATCATTTACATAGTTTAAATGTAAAGGTACAATCTTACCTTCTATCTATGCTAGAAGAACTTCCCGGATGATTCGAGTAGGTAGGAACATTAATTATATTTCCTTCCTTATAATAAGAGTCGTTTGTTAATATTATAGAGCCAACCTCACATTATGTTAAGAGAAAATTAAATTGGTATCCTTATTATAATTGATCCTTATTGTTATTTTTTGATCGCAACAAAATGGACCGACGATTTGGTTGACCAAGACCAAGAATTCGCTGTACATACACACCGCTCGCAATGAGCAACTCTAAGAATTCAAAGATGAGGCCTCAAATTTTGATACAAAAGAAAAAATGTCCTATCTAATTGATTAATAATTAGAAGTTAAACGAAAAAGAGTTAGAGAATAATTAGTTTATCCATTAATTTAAAGTATATGATAATCAATTTCATCATGTTGATACAGTAAATAACTGAATACTTCGAAATACTAATGGACCCTTTGTTTGCGATATGGCGGCATTATCATTAAAGTTCTTTGTGTCGACCGGTATGTCAATTAGAACTACATCAAACGCTAGCTTTATCTAGGACCCTGCAGTAAATGACGGCATTAATAATAATAATACACAGAGTCATACATAAATTGTGTGAGCGGTTGTTCCCAGCTGCTGGAACTCCTATTAATGTATGTACTTGCTGCTGAAATGGCACATAAGAAAAATAAATAACTCTCTGTTTCTCCTCATGATCGTATTAAAAGGAGTTTATTTTTTATGACCAGATAACGATGGTTCATTTGCTAATAACAAAGAAAAGTTTACGCAACAAGACGCCGATTTATATTAGACAGTCAGATTAGTCCTAAGGATTAGTCAGATTATAGAAGACCTGGACTGCAGAAACAAGTACACAATGTAATGTAATAAATACATACATCGTAATTGGTATTTTGATTCTTTATAAGTAATTCGTAACGCTTCTGTCTGTTATCACAAAGTTGCAAAAACCATCCTTCTCAACATTATTTTTTGCTTTGTAAACGTATTCGATTTTTTAGTAGTACTTAACACGTATCAGATCTGTGATAAATTCTACAATTTTATCGAGTCAGAACATCTTATCATATATTGTTTAGATCATGCGACATAGCAACAAATTAATGGGCCTAATCTGAATAATTTATAGCAAGTATGACCATACACTGAAAGTGAAACTGATTAGCAGTCAATATCTAAATTAGCAGACTACTTCATTCACCACAGGTAGTCATCAGTTAACTGGCTATATTAACACGGAACTTGCAAAAGTGATGAATGAATCACGTATGCTGTCTTTTAACAATATTATCCGGATGATAATGCTATTCGGTAGACATAGTAAGTGACATTTTGTGATTTATCACTAATACGTAACTGCTAATCTACGTAACTAAAAAACTGGCGATGGTATCGTCAAGTGGATACAAGGATTTAAGAATTTCCCTCTACAAACATGATTTTTTTACGATCATGCCAATTTTCCATCATTATATTAGTTGTAGGCAAAGTGATTCAAAGCTTACCTGTAAGCGTATCTGTTAAAAATACTACGTGAAAATTAAAACAGATGATGACAAGCAAATCGTGACGGTCACACGCTCCATGTTATTTTGAGTTCAATTTTAATTTGCCTCGTTAGCCCGTAATTAAGGTGCAGTCAAACGCGACAACGTTTGCACAATTGTAATCCTTATGGCATTGGTATAAGCCGACGAAGGTGCCAAAGGTTCTTTGAATGCCGTGCGTGCTGTACTTTGCAGTGAGCTCGCGTTTAGTGCGTTCACGCATCGTCGTTGTCGATGCGCACGCGCTTATGCCGGAGCCGGCTCGACCTTGTCGTGTTTGCGCCGCAAACAGGACGAGTGTTGTGATTTATTTGTTAGCACAGTACCACTAGGAAAACTTCCGATTACCCTACATATAGAACAAAGAATCCTGCTTAAAATATCACCAAACGACAGAAACAAGAAGTTTTAAACCAGATTTAAGAAATGAAAAGTAAGAGTATAAGTAGTATATTAATCAAACGGGTGAAAATCAACCGAGGAAATTTGGACTTCTTTTCTTATTACACGAAATAAAACAAAGCCACAAACCAGCTTACAGAAGAACTAAGGCTCTCATGGAATAGGTATTTTGTGTAAACATTCGACAGGCGACTACGTGTATGAAAACAGTCTCAAGTTGGCATAATTTAATAATTAATACAACAAGAATGTAGGTAGTAGTATTAGACGCATGGCCTTCCCTCATTCCATTGGAGGCGGAAAATTTGCCAGAACAAGGAAGCCATTGGCTGAGACAATATTTGAATTTTATAGCGCGCTTGAATTTTTCCTAGGAATTCTAAATAGCATTCAATTAAAATTGCAAGTACGTTTTCACAAAATCGAGGAAATAATACTGAAGAACAAAACAGATATAAAGTCAGACTACTTCATGGCTTCCGTCAATGCAAGTCGTTGGTCTCAACTCAGTGTGTGAATGAAATTAAGAGGAATTCTTAAGATGTTATTCCTAAAAACATCACAAAGAAAGAGTGTCGATGAACCTTGGCATTGATTCATAATGTTAAAAGACTTTGTTATAAACGTGGCTCGGCAAACATGCAGATGTAAATGACAATGCACGTTCTAGAGACGGCGAAGAAAATATTGATGAGTTGCAGATTTCTTTTCCCTCTAGGCGGAATCTCTTTGTCATCTCCCAACTGACCAGTGCCCTGTCTTTGTTGTCACCTAGTAACAACTAGACACGTAAATAAACACCAGTTAACAAAAGTGCGCTAGTGCTACTGGATCATCTGACTATTTAAATGCGAAGCCATTAGAAAAGTGATAGATGAAACATAACAAATATTATTAGAAGATCGGGACAGATGGTGACATCTCGCATCGGAGGTCAAGACACTTTTAGGTCTCACCTCCCTCACCTTTTAAGTCTTTTAGGTAATACACCAAACACACTTTTTGTGTTTGATTAGAGTAAGCCTAAAGGGCTTTTTCCGACAGTCAAGATATATCGGCCCTTAATAAATAGACTCGATCTAAAATCTAACCAATCGAACAATTAAAGGTAATTAAACCTTCGATATCCTATCCAAACTGGTGTCACTTCATTACACAAACTTGGATGAACCCAAAACGTCGCGTTTCACAGAAACTATAAGTACATCATGGAATTTGATTTGGAAGGTATTGGATAAAAATCGAAAAGAAAATATGAAAATTGACTCTGAAATTTATGGAGATAAACGGTTATAAAGTAATTTATCATCGCTAGGGCGTCCAATGTGAGGCGCCGTGGTCGTGAGTGGCGACGCGTGCGCACGTGATGCCGATTGCCTCTAATTGATTAGTACCGCACGCTTGTCGCATGCCACTTCCTTCAAATGTATGTAGGTATAAAGCATTTTACGCTTTTGTTTCTTAGTGCAAAGGAGAGGAGAAACGCATCGTCCAAAGTAAATCAGTTTTGATCTAGAGATGAGATTCAATTACAATCGTTTTCTTAGCCATTCATTCACTAATTTGCCAAACTAAGGGAACTGATTTCATTTCATAGATTTTCTGGAGATAAAAAAAAACTCACTTTACTCACTAAATCTCAATATAGGTATGCAAATTACTTCTTATATGCAGTGGAAGGTCTTGGTTTAATTCATGATCGGGTCAAAAAAGGTAGCGAACTAAATTCTAAATTCACGGTGTGCTGAGCTGAGAGACACCCCCGGCTATCTTCAGCTAGTACTTATAGCAAAAGCAGTCTGAATCTTTTGGAAGATTTAATTAACGAGTAAGTAGTATATACTCGTACTTAATATTAAAATGCAACTCGTATTTTATGTAATTTTTATAATTTAAGTAGATGGAAATTTAAAAACAAATCTACTATATTATAATCTTGGCTAAAAATATTCCACTATTATTACACGCGTAAAAGATCGAAAGAACATTTTGTGATAAAATCAATCGTTTATGTGCGACGGGTAATTAAACTCTGTTTAGTAGCAAAATAAAATGTCCTTTAATTGGAACAACATTACAGTCATTAAACTACTTATCGTTTGAATGACTATTTCCCCAAAAGTGAAAATGCTTGACAAGTCTAATAAAATTTCAATGTGTGTGAATATGACACAAAAATGTAAACGCAGTCCAAGCTAGATAACTAGTTTCCAGTTCCATTCGGATACCTACGATAAGAAATGATTAAAATATAATTACTCACCTTCATATCTCGTTTCTCTAATATTATTTATAATGTTTATAAAACACAAAATCACAGCGAAATGTCACTACATCCACTTCAGTTGCAAAATCGACGAGCAATGATAAGAGCTGGACGAGCCGAGGTGTAGAATTTGATAATTTTCTATCCTAATCGACACTTGATAATAACGAAGCAATATTAATTCGATGTCAACACATTAACACTTGACGTCCGTTCATCTCGGTCCCGAATGTTGTTGTAGTGGAAGACTATCTTTGCAAACGTAGGCCTGTACTTGGTACTACTAATGGGCTCATTACTAATGTATCACTTCTAAAATAAATCAATTAGAACTTTTCATAGAACATTGGAGCTAGAAATTACATAATGAGGTTTAACCCTTTGAGAGATTAACTATAGAGTGAAATACGTCAAAAGTTTCTCTTAGTTTTCATTGAAAACATGTGAGATAATTGATTGATTATACTATCGTAGGTAATCAGAAATAATCCATACCTAAAATACATTTCACTAAGAGATATAATTTCAAACGAAACCTGGCTACATAATTACAAACGCTAGTAAGTTACTACAAAAAAAATTATATAAAATTGCAAAACTATGAATATGAGTGCACAATTGAAATGATTAAACAGGTACCGGCATGATGCACGTGCTTATATTAGTAGCTCATATTAATGTCATATAACACCTACCCGAGACAATAAAATTGTAGGTACGAGTATATACGTACGTAGGTACAGAAATCATTAGCATATTGACGTCTACCAGGTTTCTTAGTAATATTCAAATTATATAGAACGGTATGAATTATTAAACCATATACATAATGCAGATAAGCCATCTCATCTTACGGGAATAGAATATTATTATTGTAATACGAGCGCTTTGGGAAACCTGTACCTAAGTTCTTATTAGTACCTACTTATGTTAAGTAAGAGATATTGTACTATTCACCAAAACACAAAATTTTAATAGAATCATCAGTTTGATGTTAATGATTTTTGTTAGTGACGGTCATGTGAGTTATATTCACACGTGCATTTTTGTAAGTAAACAAATTAGTTAATTTTATAGATACTGAATTAGCACCTTTTCGTTTTACTGACCAGGATAGTACCTCATCAGAGATCTCAAAGACATATCCAACGATATTGTCGGTTCTAGGCCAAACGTGATCTTGCAAGCCCACTGTCACTCCAGAGCGGCGGACGACTTTTATAACGATTTTAAGAGAAAGATAATTTTAAGTTAAGAATCAAAAAAGTATAATGAGAGGAATTCCTACCTGACTCTGCCTTCATGTTGCAAGAAGCACATTGGCGCAGTGCCCAATGCTGCTAACATTTATACAATTGCTTGCACACTTCGATTTGAGATTAGGCGTGCATGGGAACGTGATAAGACTAGAATTACGGTAACTGATTCTTAATTGTATTTGGTATCAAAGTACATCTGATATATTTACTACCGGTAATGGTCGAGTATGTTAAATATTGTAAATGCAACTGCATATTAATCTCTTTGCTCGCCTACGTAAGTTGAAGTAGGTACTAGTAGTTGATCCATTTGATCTAGGATTACAATATACAATGTGTAGTCAGTACTGATTTAACAAAGGTTAATACATATAAGTAATATAATCTACAACTGTTTTACTTATGTTAATAGGTAGTCATAAAGATGTGAAGTGTGTTGATCACTCTTTGTTTTCAACGAGACGGATTGCTTCTGTCATAGCAATTTTGAAAACTTATCTATAATGTTTATGGGTAGGAACTGGCGTAAATCTTTTAAATATTTACCTTTACGTTTGACTAAGAACTGGTTTCTTTATCTTATGTACCTCTGTTTTTTTTTAATTTACTATTGGCCAAAAACACTTTTAGTCGAGCATTGGTTACTTATTTAACCATTAGTTCTAAAACGGCCTTTATTAATTCACCATGAAAATCATTGACCCCTGAATGTTGCCTTTAAATTTTTGAAGAATCTAAGTATATTGACGATATTGGAACTCATAGGTTATTCAAATACGCTGGATTGTTACCTAATGAATTAGAGAGAGAGTACATACTTTTGTTTAAAAACAAAGATAATTTAAAAGTTAGCAATTCCCACAACAATAAAATACCTGGCTGACCTTACACGTGTCGTAATTCTATAGGAACACTTTTCTCTCCTATCTTTTAATCGATCTAAAGTGTAGCGGTACCTAGCAAACCAATTATTAACATGTGCACTTTAAATATAATGTTTGCTAATCAAAGTAGGCGATCATCAGTAATCCTAGACAATCTAAGTGATAAGCGCTGCACTTGCAAGGTAAAGCAATAAATGTAGATTAAGAATATCAAATGATATCGAATGATAACTGAAACCGTCACGCTGTATGTGACAAACAACGGCACCTAGGCCTTGAAAATGACACTGTGAGGAAATGCATGCCATGAAGTAACATTATTAAATACCCAAGCGATTTTTTTTAATACTCAAACTCAATAACGCCCTATGGTCTAATAGTTCAACTACCGGGCCGTTATCTTGGAATCCCGGGTCGAAAAAAAATATGTTTCGAACTTTTCGAACATAGCTCGGATTTGTGATCGATCACCAATCCGCATTAGGCCCATATCCCATCATAATAGCGATGACTTGACTTCTATGATGGAGGCCTCTGCCCTGCAGTGGTACAGTATATGCGCTTATACTTAAAGTATTACTTAACTACTCCATCTCGGGAGCTAAATCAAGAGAGTGAGAGATGTGCGATTCGATTATAACCTCCCGTCCAGAAGACGCACGTTCATATTATATCCACTGAGCTACCATAGCTACTCTATAGGTATATATTTTGTGATAGGGGCACACGATATTTTGGGAGGTCACTATCAGATCGAATAGTTAAATCAAACCGTATCTACTCGATATACACGATATCGAAATTTAAGTATATCGAGATTTTTCATACATTGTAAAATTTCGCATCAAGCAATCTAATAACACATAGAATTGTGATACCTAAGTACTGCTACTTGTTGGAGAAAAAAAAACAGTTATCAATTTATCTACTTCCAGGAAGCGGAAGCATTTAAAATATTCTACAGAGTCAACGACACACTCGCCATCATCGATTGTGTTTTAATATTTAAAACTTTTCCTCCCCACAGCAGCGCAATAATAGAGTTGTACTACTGCGTTGGCTATAGGTTTAACGCACATGTAATAAAGTCTATATTCGAATAGTACTTTGTCTATGAAGAACCTTGAATGCCAGTCCTCCACGAAGGTTTCCACATAGCCTTGCCCAGGACGGCCATGGTCAAAGGTACGGTACGCGTCTGTTAATGATATGTTTTCGTTAGATACAAATGTACTCCTATTCAAATAACATTAATAATCTAAAAATAAACTCATTACTGCGAAATTTATTATCCGTTTGATCGTATCGCGATTGATTATCGATATGATTGAATTATTTGTGGATCACGATATCAAAACCACGCCATAACTTCAGGGTATTAAAATACTACCCACAAAAAGAAAGTGGATGATTTAGTGACAAACGACTGGGACGTACATCGAAGATGACTGCCGACCTCACATAACCTGAGTGAGAGCAGGGCATGGCATGACATCTGAAGATATCCATTCCAATTAAACCTTATCTCCAAGATTTTTTTATTTAAGTATATAGGGTGAGTACATGATTCCTAATAATTTTGTAAAGTATTCTGTCATAATAAGTAAAATAAGTATGTACTTACTTACCAACTCATATGATGAAGATATGAATTTATAAAACCAAAGCAAATATTCAACTATGATGCAGTAAGATTTAAAATATCTCATAGTTTCATCAAAATCAACCTTTAAATCTTCTCTCAATTGAATATACCTTGGTATTGATTTAGAAATATGCAGTGTGTAACTACATAAACAAGTGTTAGTTTGCTGTGTCATAAATTGTTTCAATCAGTAATCTATTACCATCTTTATCTTTATGTTTTATGTCAATGCAGCTGCCAATCATACTCTAATTATTAATGTTGTATGTATAGGTAAGTATACAACATATAAGCACCACTGTATGTAGTAAGTATCACTTACTAGGTATGCCATCTATGAGCATTAATCAGAAACTTTTAATGAAGCTACATGACAAGGGCTGAATAATTTTATCTCAGATCAGGATTTTCAAATGAATAGTTAGGCATCACCTTTACATGGCACACAGAATATACATATGAATTTGGTATAACTGGATGTGAGAGCTACCAATTGATGTGGACTAATAATTTGCACGGGACATCCACACAATTCAAGGATGAACAGTATGGGAGTAAATGTATATGCCTACCTATCTTCAAAGGTAAAAATATATTGACCACAGGGTCCTGTCACATAGTATCAATCTTGTGTTGCAACTCTATCCATTTTGTGTTGCAACCTAATAATGATGGTGTTGCCAAACAACAACAAACATTTATGAAATTCTTAGGTACAACATGATAACAAAAGGTTTTTTTTTGTGTTGTCATTGCATACAATATATTACTTATGTTCATGGACAGAAAAATAATATTTTTATTCTGATATTGTGTTGAGAAATATTTGTCTTTATTCCTCCTTCTTTAATGTTTTAAGAAACTCAAAAACACTGGAACATTTTTAAATACCCAAATTTTTTCATAGTTTATATCAACCAGAGTGATACTACAGCCTCACAGAAGACCGGTGTGTGAGAAGCAGTGCCTGCACTGTATTTTGCCAAGTGACAGAATACCAGATGCTCAATCGCCTCAATCGAAGAGTAAAACTGATAAAAGTTTTGCAGCGCACTTGTGACACCACAGGTGTAACGGGTGTAAATAGCCATCACAAAAAAAAAATGCATAAAATAAAAATTAAATCATGAATTAAAAATGGTTAAATTAGAACTTGCTAAAAACAACAATTTTGTATGGTTTTATTGAAAATTATTTTATTAATATAAATAAATAAATGAAAACCATAAGTGACACATTTTCGTCAAATCTGCCATTGCACAATAAAGTATCAATATATACCTAAGTCTCAAATTAATTTATCAAAGCAAATAAAAAAAGAAGTGGAGAATAATTTTCTGTACTTACAGACATATTTCTTCAAAACTAACAAAATACTGCGCTTCTTGAAAATACTATCCAAGTTTGGTCCTGAACAAAGCAGTCAATTCCTCGGTCAACAACTTCTGGTGAACTTGCTAAACCATATTCTTGTTATGCCCTTTATCACAATGATATTCAGTGCAAACTGAATTGGTCTAGATGAAACTGGTCCCAAAACAATGTCACATCCTCATTAACCGTGGATAATGATGACAACAATTAGCACCAAAATTAAGGGGATCACACAGTCCGACAGGACAAACAAAAAGCAGACACTAAGCGCAAGCTTACTACGTAACCAGGATGTAACGCGCTGAGATGATGATGATGACAACTTCTGATATAAAAATTAAAATGTTATTCAATTTCAAAGGTATCTTGAATATAATGAATTTGACAATTCATTGCAAACTATTAACTTAGTAGTAGCAGTTTTACAGAACATACAACTTAATTTTGGGGTAAAGTGGTTGAAAAGAAATATGTAGTTGTTAGCAAATTTATTTATGGAAGCTCAAATTTAAAAGAGCATTAGGTACTGCAAAGAAACCAAAAATGTAAGGTTAAAAATAATGGTTATGTTTATTGCTAGTAGCCAGTAAAATCTTTATAATTACTTACTTCATATTTTTTGTACTTGTAAATACTGATTACCAAAACAAACAAGCCTTGAACTTAGGTTCATAACAGGAAATTAACACTGACATTTGTTCATACTAAAACATAACCTAATAATAAAGAACACTAATATAAACTCACCCTGGAATATGTTCTTAAGCGATTGATTCGAGGGTTTGAAGGCACATTATTCAAAGACACCTTGGACATCTTTGTTTTTCAGTCTCACCACAGCAACAAAAGAAAAAATAGAATGTTTAGTCACCACCTCTTAACTGACTGGCACTGTGTCTGTACGTATAGCGATCACACCGAATTCAATAAAGTGGATATTAAATAGGGCATCTGTTCGACACACCTTGCTCTATTTTACTAACAAAAACAAAAGTTTAATTTTGACAGCACTAATAAAAATTACACAACCCCATAATTTGTACCCAGGTTTTTAACATCAATAAAATAATTATAACGTGTCTATTGCACTAAATAATCATTATCCACGATATTTATTAATTATTGAAGGTAAAAAAACATTACGAACGAACACTTTGTTTAGAAATTAATTGTAAAATTTGACAGATGATACGGGCTCCGCAATCAAGATTTGTGACGTTTCGTTTCACAGTTACAGACAGCTCGCAACGCAAGCTAACGGAAAACTGCGAAGACTGCAAAGCGAAGTGCTAACTAAACAGCTTTATTCGCTGTCAAACCGACATCTGTCAGATTTCAGTGCGTATTACGCGCCAAGTTCACATGGCGCGAAAATTGTTCCGGTTCTTACTTTACTATAAAGGTACTCCGTCCGTGTAGATTTTGTTTCGTTTAAATTAAATTGATTACCTATTTACACAGTCATCATCAGTCGTACTAAGCATTACACCTAAATAATAAGTATCTGATGTTATTTAACTACCTAAGTATTAATTATTAGGTAGGTTACCTACCTACCTAATTTTACATAGATGTTTAACTATGAAAATATCGTTATTTTTGTAAAAACAAACCTACTTTTCACAACATAAAGTTAATGGGTATTTTGTCTGCTAAAAGACGCCACCACCAGACACCTATTTTCTTAACCCCGTAATAAGGTAGGTAAGGTAGTTAAAAGATAGTATAAGTAGGTAATAAGACTTAGGTAGAGTCACGTGCTAAAGAAGCTCTCAATATCAATTGAGGAAATTTGACAATTTGTCCAATTAAGTATTGAACCTCCACGTGGGGATGTAGTTAAGTATCAATAAATTAATCAAATGAAAACTAAAAAATATAGGTATTGCATTGGTATTGCATTATATCAGCTTTCTAAACCACACAACAAAGAATGATTGGTACGTAGCACCTACATTAATTTCTAGGTACCTACATAGGTATCTACCTACTTACTTAGGTACCTATATTAGGTCAGATTGTTTCCAGAGGTACACATTTGCGGACCTCCATTAATGCTTCCATTTTTGCTAGAGAACATTAGGTAGGCCTACCTACCACGCAACTAAATGGTGTTATTTCGTAAAAAAAGCTTTATTTCATGAAAACTTCCGTCGAAAATATATTATACTAATGCTATAGCCTAAAACAGTACCTACTTAGTTATCCGTCATAATTATTTGCTCTGAGTTATAAAAAACTAAATAGGTAAGATAAATAAATGGTAATAATACTCGATAGATATTTGGTGTAACATTAAATACAAGTGCATATTCCTATATATCATGATCTATTAATCATTATGCAGTTTTGTAAAATCCACGTACCTACGTCTTTATAAACCCATGGCTCTGCAGCATCAGTTCATAAATGATAAATTGATGGTATATAGGTAATTATAACATCTATATTTTTTCGCATGTTATTTAAACATATTTTTGACCTAAATTTGATTTTCGAATTAAACTTACCTACAGTACAGCGTATCCAAATTTACGTAATTCTGTTAAAGGTACGTGACATTGTGTCCCACTTACCAGCGAGCGCTCCGTAGGGTTGACGCTTATGCGGGGTTCCTCGTCGTCGTCGGGGGTGCACTCGGCGCCGGCCGTCTGTCCCATGGCTCCGCTGGTCCGCTCGAGTGTAGTGCGGCGGAGGGCCGCAGCAGCCGCCCGCGCGTTCGTCGCGCGTCCACTGCCGCGCCGCGTTGGCTCCTGCAATTCCTTCAAACACCCTCAGACGGTAGGGCGGGCGGTGTATCGATACTTCGACAGATTTCCAAGATTTATCTCCCAATTGACGCAAACGTTCTGAATTTAGAGACCACTAACATAATTTTAGGAACTTATGTGTCATAATAATCTTGCTTAGAACCCATGAGGTTTGAGTATTTCAAAAAGTTGAGTCGTTTAGGTTGAGGATTTATTGTTTCCACATTTATGAAGCGTGAGATACCACTGACTCCGATTTAGACACGCTCGATTTTGGCAGCGAGAAACATTGTTCTTGACAATATCCACCGCCTAAAGAAGCGGCATCGACTAGTCGAGAGCCCGCCCTAGCACTTAGGCGGTCGATACAGCGGGCGCAGGTCTGCTCAGCTGGGACCCGTGACAGTTCACACTCGCAGGCTGCAATATTATATGTTGCTTTGTGCACGTGTAAACGACGTTGAATCAAATTTTAATATCAATTTGTATGAGCACCTGGTTTCCTAAAGAAATTTGTGTGATTAGTGCGCGTTCTGATTATTGCGATAAATTTACTGTAGGTATCTACCTTTGTCGGTGGTAGGTACCTATATTGTAAAGGGATTATCTGTTGGATCAAGGTTAATTATGAAAATATAAGATATTTTAATTGATGGCAAGGTTTTCCAAATGAAAACATATGTTAAGAGTTTTCCTGGTAGGAAATTGGTATTATCTATACCTAAAATCCTACATCCACTTAAATATACCTACTTTAGTATTTTGTTAATCGTTAGTTTAGTGTCCCTAAGCCGCGTTGTTACTTATTCAACTTATTAGCGTATTTAATTTAACAATACATACCTACATTATTTCATTTCATAGATATTGAGTCGAATAATCAAACGCCTTTGGCAAAGACAACTGCAATTTTGACTACGAGCGAAAGAGTAGATGAGGTAAACTACCTACCCTGAATGTCTTTCAAAAACATCCCCTTGAATTTCATTAAAAACAAGAATGTGTTTTGGGTCACGTCGAAAAGCGACATCAGTTAGGTACTCTAATCTTGATATAAAGTAGGCAGGCAGGTCTGGCGCTTAGCTTAGCTTAGGTTTTGTCTGTCAGTGGCGCGACACTACGCCGCGCCGCCGCCGTCCGGAGAATCTTTTGCAAGCTGTTTTATACTTTTATAAGCACTTAAGTTGGTACTTATATTAGAGTAATCTTTGCACCTAACTTATGTTACCTACTTACTTTTATATTTTTTACATCGCGCATGCATTACTTATGTGTTTTCGATTCTTTAAGACGTGTTCAGCCACTCCAGTCCTACCGCTAAATTGGAATTTCTTGAGCATCATGAACTACTTATAACTTTTTTTTTATTGCTGAAGTAGGCAGACGAGCATGCGGCCCATCTGGTAACCGCCGCTTATAGACAACAACAATGCCGAGGCACAGTCATGCCGCTGCCTACCATGAAGGAAGTAGGTAGACACTCTTTTCAAACCTCGTTTAAAAAAGGATGTACAATTTGCACGTGCGCGGGAAAAACGAGCGCTGGAAGCGTAGCGTTCTGGAAAAGAATGGTTCCAGGTAGTATGGGTGGAGCTTACCGCGGCGTCTAGTAGTGCGATTGTAGAATGGTGACCCTGGTATGATATTGAACAGCTCCTCAGAGCACTCTCCATGAAAAAGTCTGTAGAAGATGCAAAGAGAGCCAAAATCTCTTCGCATCTCTAACGACTCCAATTTGTCCGTGAGATCGGGATCCCCAACAATCCGAACAGCTCGTCTCTGCAAGGTGTCAAATGGGTCTAGCTGGTATTTTGGCGCTACTCTGTTCGTTTAATAGCTTGCGCTTCTCTGTTCGTTTAATATAGTAGGTAGGTTTTCTAAAGTCATTACCAGAACAGGATAGAATATTTACCTACATTGCAGTGGACGAAATGTCATCTGTAAGTCCGAGTAGGTTAGTTTGTTGTACCTAGTATTTAGGTAGGTTAGGTATTGTAGGTACTTATATTTTAACTTCTGCCTAGCGGCACAGAATACTTAATAGTACCAGTAGAACATATTTTGCTTCCTATATTTTTTCTACGTTTATAAAGTTAGTATTTGCGATTTCATGAGAGAAGAAGCAATCATGGGCAATGTTATATTAAGTAGGTATACCTATCCAAAAATGCAACAATATTTCGAAGTAAATGTGGCGTTCACTCGTCGCCAAAAACTTTTTGTCAAATTCACGATGAAAAAGATAGTGACAAATTCTCTGTTTTCGTTGTACCTACGTACTTAAGAAATAAAATAGGCGTTCCAGAAGTCTTCTTCCTCCTCAGCAGTGTGTCTTCAGGTTAGGTAGCCTCAGGTTTATTTCTCATTATCATACGTAATGTATTGTTGTTTTTAAATAATGGATTTATTGATTTTAATTTTACAGGTAGAATACTTGATTACCTAATTTTAATATTTTTAAACGCTTAATGGCGTACTAAGTACCTACTAAATATGTAAGTTTCTAAACATGAATAAAATTATTACTAAGTGAATGAGTACACAGTACCTACACTACCTACCTACCTTGAAGGTCTTTCGTTTGTTTATTCACTTATTTTTTCAGTTTACACTTTTGTCTGTTTGCTATGAACGTTCAAGTAATTTGATATTAAAAGTAATTCATCAAACGATGTAAATCAATTAGTACTTACTTAGGTATTTCATTTTGAAACATACTTTGTGACCAGTCACATTCTATGTGTTGGACAATTAGGAGAGGATAGCTAACGGCAATTGTAAAATAGTTCCTCACTCATATAACAAGATGGATGACAAGAAACCAGAATGCCGTACATCGATTGAAGAGGCAGAAGACAATGTGGACAGCAAACAGCAACTTTCACCATTAATCAGCACTATAAAACCCGTGCTCCTGCTTGAAGGCTTTTTTGGAATATTCAGGGTTCGATTCTCCAAAGATGCAATATTTCCAGTCAACGGTAAAATGAAGATTTTAAGTGTCTTGATTACCTTGAGTTACATTTTCCTTTTCATCTGCTTTCGAAAGTTTACTCAAGTCATTACTGGAACGACAGACTTCATTGAAGTAGTAGGGGACGAAATTCCATCCCTGGTGGTGTTAATCGGATATTTTTTATCAGGTCTTCGTACGTCACTTTTATTTAGCGATCAAAGTGTACAATTGATTAAAATCTTAATAGATCTTGATCGTAGGTTGCACATTACTTCTAACAAAGAGTTCTATAAGAACTCTCGTTCTGTCGTAATAAAAATTTTGGTTGTAATGTTTATTGGGCAATTAGGAGTTAGTACTTGTGACGTATTTTCATCTAAAGCAATAGGTATTAGTGATTTTGTGGATTTACCTATTTATATGCAGCAATCTCTAGAAGTTTGCGTGTTTTGCATAATGATATGGACGCTCATGCATCGGTTAAGAGTCATCAACAATTATCTGGCAAATTTCATTAATAAAAAAGACAGTGAAAAATCCTCAGTTTTCGTGGTTACTAAGATAAGAGATCCCGAAGACTTTAACTTGATAGGCCGACCATCATCTGATAATTTAAAGATAAGGGAGTTAGCAGGCAATTACGACTTAGTCGGCGAAGCTTGTTCTCTCATTAGCGAAATATTCACATTCCAAATATTAATGACTTTAATCACTACTTTTATTTCCATAGTGACTATTATTTGGTCCTCTCTGTCTTACTTTAGGACACCTGAAAACAATGAGGTTTCAATGGCTACCATCATAATGTGGTGCATCGTGAATATTTGTGTAGTAGCTTTTATGTCTGTGACTTGTGAAAAGCTTCTACATACCAGGGCGGGCACTAAGATTCTAGTGAATAAGGTTATAATGGATTACGATCTCCCGAAGGGCATGAGAGTGCAAGCCAAAGCTTTTATGGAACTAATAGAAGCGTGGCCTCTGCGCATATTCGTGTACGATATGTTTTCAGTGGATATAACACTAATGCTCAAATACATCAGTGTAGCTACTACATATTTAATTGTCATTATACAGATTTCTCATTACACTAAGTAATGCTTAAATTATGTCTACCTGAATATTTTTAGAAATATTTAAAATACCCTTTCATTTAAAAATACGAACTAATTATTAATTAGTTAAAATAAATAAGTAAGACGCACTTTAATTATACCTAGGTACAGGGAATGTCCTAATGCCTCTAAGCATTTGCCACTAAGTGTGTAGGTATCAAATTAGTACACGTAGGTAGTAGACCTTATATATCAATATTATTTTTGTCTTGACATAATGATTAAATATAGGGATGTAAGTACCTATATTTCGATATCGTAAAAGGCATGCCCTTCATCATCCTAATGCTTTTAATTACTTTATTGTGTGTACACTTGAAATATTGTCCCTTACCTACCAGTAGCAAGCTACTGTTGAACAAGGTGACAACTGAGCAATATAAATTTTCCCAACTAGTGACTTTTTTATTTGATATTTTATTTATTCCGCTAAGTGGGGCAAATACAAAAAACCTTAACATTATAAAACCTAACTTGGAAGAAAAGATTTGGTTTCTTTATCGTTTTATCCTGTTCTACAAGCCAACTAAAAAGCCGCTACTCAAAAAGGTGGATTTGATTAATATTAAAAAGGATTTAAAGATGGTTCGCAGTAACTCAATTATTGGAAAGACGGACGGTAAGGAAGAAGAATATGAGGCATCTATTGAGGAGACCGAAGAAAAAGAAGTCACAAAGCTGGACATTAAAGAACTCGTGGGTACAATGAGACCCGTGATCCTGACTGAGATGTTATTTGGCATATTCAGGTTCCGCCTTCACAATAGCGAGGTGCTCCCAGCTAACGGTAAAATGAAAATCTTGTTTTTTATTATGGCTTTTGCTTATATTTTCATATTTTTCTACTTGCGAAAAATTTCTGATGCTATAACTGGAACTTCTAAACTAGCTGATATAGTAGACGAAATGCCACCAGTAGTAGTATTGATTGAATACATTTTATCAGCGATTCGAACGTCATATCTACTCAACGAAAAGAATATACAAATCGTAAAAACGCTAGCAGACCTAGACTGCAAGTTGCACATTAACACAAACAAAGAATTTTATAAGAAATCGCATACCGTAGCGAAAAGAACCATTAGCGCGATCATCCTTGCCCATATAGGACTTAGTGTCTGCGACGTGGTGACAGATGGTCGAATAAATTTGAGTACTATTATAGTTTTTCCTATTTACGTGCAGCAGTCTCTCGAAATTAGTGTATTCTGTATGATGATTTTGACGCTCAGACGTCGGTTGCAAGTCATCAATAATTATTTGGCAAAATTCATTGATGAAAAAGATAGTGAAAAATCCTCGGTTTTCATTGTGGCCGAAAAGAAAGAAGGTCCTAAAGAGTTCAATTTAATAGGCCGATCGTCTTCTGACAATATGAAAATAAGAGATTTGGCAGTTACATACGACATAGTCGGCGAGACTTGTAGTCTAATCAGCGATGTTTTCAATTTCCAAATTTTTATGACCCTGGTTGCTACCTTTACTTACATAGTTTGTACTATTTGGTTATCACTGTACGTGTTTAAGACGTCTGTGGCGAAGGATAATAACATGTCATTGGCCACGATCATAATTTGGTGCATTACGGATATTTGCATTGTAGCTTTTATGTCATTGACATTGTGAAAAACTTCTTCTTACTAGAACGGACACTAAGATTCTGGTGAATAAGATTATAATGGATTATGATCTTCCGAAAGGTATGCGAGTGCAGGCCAAAGCTTTTATGGAACTTATAGAAGCGTGGCCATTACGCATTTTCATCTATGATATGTTCTCGGTAGATATAACACTAATGCTTAAATATATTAGTGTGGCTACGACGTATTTGATTGTCATAATACAAATATCTCATTTCACTTATACCTAGATACGGATTTTAGTTTTGATTTTAGATAGCAGTATCTTGATCTACTAGACATATTTTTATCTCAAGTAGTTATATTTTAACATTTTTTAGTGACCCGCACTCACTTCGTTTCGGGTCATTAGAACCACTCTGTTTCACACACCAACACCTAGAATCTAGGTCCTAGATGGTGCTGGGCGTCGATTGCATCGCGCTTGTGTTTCGCCTTTTGGGCTTGTATAATAAATAATATAGGGTTTGTCGATGTAATAATTAATTTACGTCTATATAAATAGTACAGAAGATAGATATAGGGGTGCGTTTGACAATATCGATGTTTTATAGTTGAGGGAAATACTCGTAGGTACTTAACCAACCCAAGTATTCATCCCAAAATTTTAAGCCATTCACGATCCCATTAGTACTGGAAATTCATTGTGTTACGGGTGATAATTTTCAGTGTATTATTGTATAACATACACCGTGTTTGAGGTGGGTAGGTGTACCTTACTTATGTAGGCTCTAATTTGGTGTGCTAAAATCACAGTGATTGGAAGTATTAATTTCACCCTAATCAATAAGTAGTATAGGGAAAAGTGTTAGGTAGTTCCTGTGTGTAATGTAAAGTGGACTCCACTTTCCGCACTTAGACCATTGTACGTGTTCCTGTGTGTAATGATAAGTAATATAAGTTAAGGTTTGAAAATGCCGTATCCATATAATATGGCTTATCGTGTTTGTTAAATTATTTGAAATGTTATACCCAATTTGATAATAAAATACTGCTTTATGAAATTATTGTTTTATTTACTTATTAGTACATGAATACTTAGCCTAGCACTATTAAATAGAAATAAATAAGATATTTACATGTTCGTACTTATTTCCGCATTAGCACTTAATTTTTTCACTGTTTTTAGGACAAGGTCGCCATGTTGTAAAGAGTTGATCGACAGGCACTGTACTAAATAACTTCTTAATATTCCTGAGGATGATATTCAGACCATATTCCACAATAGGATCGCCAAGCTCTTGAGCTACCAAATGCCAGTTTTGGTTCATGAAAGCTAGCACAAGTTTACCTGAAACAGAGGACGAGAGTTTAATATTATATTTTGATAGGTGGCAGACGAGCCTAGTGGAACACCTGATGGTAAATGATGCCGCCGCCCATAGAGATATAGATAGCACCGGATGCTCAATTCACACGACTAAACACAGCGCAGGCGCTGCTTCACTCTAGTCGAGCCGGCCCGATCATGCCGAATCGTGGCTCTCCCACGGTTAAAATCCTTAAATCCTTAGGTAATTACTGGAAGAAGACCTATTCATTTCCATTTATAAGAAGTTTCCTCAGTTTGATTATCTAGTTAGCTAGGACTGTTTGTTTATGTCGATGACATTATAAAATGACTGCATTAGTATTAAAAGTTCCTATTGTACTTTGTACTGGTAAGAAGGAAATAAGACTTACTTGTTTCAGGGGCTGCCTTTTATGAGATTTGTTAAGTTATACTGTATACGGCCGTCGTAGCTGTGGTTGCTGCTCATGCCAACGACTTCCAAGTACGTCGCCTCAGGACCGACTTTCGATTTTAGCTTCAAAACAGCATTGATTCTCAAGTTCTCTGTAATATAATAATACAATGTTAGTCAACGAATGCAAAGATATTTTTCTAGTATTAAGGTCGCTTATATTAAATTTAATCCAGGGGTCACCAATTAATTTCGTTCGGAGTCCATTTTCAGAAGTGAAATGATCATTACGGTCCGTCATAGGATGACCCCTGTATTGGCAAAGGGCTCCCTATCCCGCCTTCCAAACTTTGGTTGGAAAGTAGGTATAGGTACCCACGTTACGACACGTCTACACGTCGCTTTTGAAATAGAAATCCCTCTATCGAATATCTAGCCTAGCAATTAAAAATGAGAATTTGCAAAAATATTATTATGATATTATAGGTCACTCGTATGTAGTTTATTAAAATGAACCGGATAAGTTAATAAGTTTCTATCACACAATGGACTTACTGCATTTGATTGAAGCATCACCATCACCATTGATAGGAAATATGAGGAGGCGTCCAGAAGATGTATATTTTCCCTTAATCACTAGATTGCAAAGAAATCTTGATTCCAATCGGTCTTGTGAGACTCTGTAAAGATAAAGATTAACTATTAAATATGAATTTATTGTCACAAAATAAATACATTATCAGTATTAAAACTATAGGTCTAGGTAGTATTCGCAGCAGTAGCTTTAATATTTAAGTTTCACAGACTACAATCTATAGGTAGCTGTTAAAGAAACCCACAAAAATCAGAACATTTTGGGTAAATTCTCGTATAAACATATTTTCTTTACCTTGCATATTCCACCACACATTTTCTCACTCCTTTAGATAACCCTTCTTTGAACTGGATTTTAAGGCCACCAGTAAGATTTAATTCCAACTTATCTATGTAGAATGGATCTAGGGTTTCTATATCCATTCCTTGCGGGCCTGTTGCGAAATTAGGTAGAGCTGCTTGAATGACCTTTTTCAAGCAAACTGGGTCAGTCTCGTCGCATGGTCCCTAAAAGGATAAAAAAATATTATATCACATGACATAATGTAAACCACTTCAATATTACCCAAAATAATACGAGAAGATCGGAATTAGGTATGGTATGTAATAAAAGAATAACTAAGTAGGTAGGTACTTACCACTTGGAGCAGCAGAAGTTTTCGTAGTAAATAAAAATAACACTACCAAAGATACAAATGTTATAAAGTCCGACTGCATTTTGGTTTATAGAAATGTACTTTTACTTTTAATTTAATCCTTTAATTTTAAATTCAGATTCCTAACACCTTCACACTCTTTATCACAACACGAGAATGGCAAAATATTGGGTTTCCCCATGATTTATACTAAAATTGTTCAACTAGGTAGTTATCCTAAATTAATGGAATAAAGTAATTTACTAATTAATACTATTAGCGTAATTTTATTAACATGTGGTACTTTATATTTCGACTTTGTATTCTAAAAAGAAATTGTACTTAACTAATTAATCGTCACTATTCTGCCTAACGTCTATGAGGCTAGAAGTGTCATCATCTGGTTCTCGTGTGAATATATGATCCAATATATCTTTAGAAATGGTGGCGTCATCGAGCCCACTGGTGGACGATGGTTGAGGCCATGGCGTGACGGGCGGCGTCGGAGTAGACGCCAGACCAGATCCAGTTGTTGGTCAATCCTGTTGTAGGCTGATTTGCGGGACAGCGGGAACTTCTCGACAACTGCACATCTGCAAGAATCCCATTCACAATTGAAATAAAATCATCGTATATAAATAAAAAAAGACAGTCATTAAAACAAATATAAATTCTGCTGAAACTCACTACCGATGTAGGTAATAAAGTATCGAAGATTGAAGACATGATATCTATTTTAATACATGTCAGACTTCGCGTAAGCGGGCCAAAGCCAAGTTGTAGCTAAAATGATCTTTCGAGGATGGACTTTCTTTTATTAAAACTGACTTATTTAATAGCAACATGGATTAGTAGACACTTACTGACTCCACACATTTTAGCGCATTCCAAGCGACCAGGGTTGGGGTATGTCACTCCATCCGTCCCGCATACAGGGTTGTACTCTGATGTGACAGGGCACCTTGTTAGGCAAGCTTGCAGGTCAATTGTAGGCGTTGTGGAAATAGGGGGTGAAGGGGTGACATTGTTCGCCGGGCATTTTGAAGACCTTGCCAACTCCACACCTGTAATTGATTTTATGTTAAACAAGGGAAATGTAAGATCTATGTGTAACTGGTGAGTTTCTTGCCGAATCTTCTTAACTTTCGACCCAGGTGGTGGAGACGAGCAGTCAGATCATCTGATGGTAGGTAGGTGTTTGCAGGCGCTTATAGACTATAGGAGAAAGAGTGACGAATGTATCGGCATAAATTAATTGTATCTAATCGCATAGTATATTATATATTTATAATCATTAAACGATTTTAGTGTATGTCAATTAATAGTAAGTTTGCGATGATAATAAGACCACATTAACAATGTTATAGTAAATCAAACTACTTACAATCAACCCAAACCACCTAGACCGAAAGAGAAAGTACACCTACACGGTCAAAATTGTTTGTAAAACTACGAGTAAATTTTATTATTGACTGTAGTCAATAAATTATTGAAGTGACTCACTTGTTCGTATGGTGGCAGACGAGGTAGCATAAAATAAATAAATACATTTTCTTACCGACTCCACATAGTTTCGCACATTCCAAACGTCCTATGTTATTGTAGGTAACGCCGTTAGTGCCACAAACAGGATTGTACTCCGGCGTTACTGGACAATTCCTCAAACAGTCTTCTAAGTTTGTAGGTGTAGCTGTTGAGGTCGGTAGTGGATTTGGATTAGGTTGTGGGTTTGGGTTAGGTTGTGGATTTGGCCATGGCTGTGGGTTCGGATTAGGTTGTGGATTTGGCCATGGCTGAGGATTTGGGTTAGGTTGTGGATTAGGCCAAGGCTGCGGGTTTGGATTTGGTTGTGGATTGGGCCAAGGCTGGGGATTTGGGTTCGGTTGGGGATTGGGCCAAGGCTGGGGATTTGGGTTCGGTTGGGGATTAGGCCAAGGCTGGGGATTTGGGTTCGGTTGGGGATTAGGCCAAGGCTGGGGATTTGGGTTTGGTTGGGGATTAGGCCATGGTTGTGGATTTGGGTTGGGTTGGGGATTGGGCCATGGTTTTGGTCCAGGTCCTGGTCGTGGGCCTGGTCCCGGCTGTGGGCCAGGTCTTGGCCAAGGGCCGGGTCCCGGGCGTGGTCCTGGTCCTGGTCTTGGTCCCGGCCTTGGTCCCGGTCCTGGTCGTGGCCCTGGACCTGGTTGTGGCCATCGATCCCGATGTGGTCCTTGCCCTGGTCGTGAACCTGGCCCTGGATGTGGCCCAGGTCCTGGCCGAGGGGGCCTAAAGATTGAAAAAAAAAGGTAATGCAATGTTATAAAAACAGTAAAATACAAAATAACTATTTACTACTAATAATACTTGAAAACATTCGTTTAACACATTACGTTTAAAGATTTTTTTAAACACTACTAAACATGTTAAGGAAAACTTTCAATTGACTTATAAAAAATTAACCTCGGGTGGTGATGATGATTATGATGCGGGAGCCGCGGCCCATTAAAGTTCCCGTCATCTCCCCGGCTATCTAAGTCTTCTGGACCCGAGTCGGAACCAGGAAAAGAATCATCGTCACAGCTGCAGTCTTCATCGTCATCCAAATGACCATGATGATGATGGTGTGGCCCGGGATGGCGGTGTTGCGGTACGCCAAAAGTGACAGCTGCGTGTAGCGCTAAAAGCGCGACTGAAAGGAGGAAGCCGCATTAAATGGAGTGTCTTTTCCCTTTCTATACACGCGGTTTGCTTGAACCATCATCCAGGACAGGTAACCATTTTTCGTCCGTTACAGACAGGACAGTTTCATTGCCTGCATTCCTGAGGGCCTAAAACACACCGGACTCCGAGTTCCCCTCCATTTTACACGCGCTGCGCCTCTCTTTTGCTTGAATATGACAGTTATATTATCATTCGTTCCGAGACCGTTTCGTTACATTCTACTTAAGTAATACATATATAATAATTCATTCAAACTTTCATAATTCGTCCGACCTACGCAAACGCTAAACAGGTGAATCTTACTGTCTCTGTAGGGTAGACACATAGCTATCTACTTTAGTTAGTTAGGGATGGATCTAGTTTTCAATACAGACAGAGAGACATGAGGCTAGTTGATAATATCTAGAAATAGGTACCGGCCAAGTGCGAGTCAGAATCGCGCACCGAGGGTTCCGTACAGACCTACGTATCCTACCTATGTATATTAATACATCAATAGTAGGTTTATAAATAGTTCAGGAGTCGAATTGCTAAGATTTTTTTAAACATGCATTTAAAAGATATTTCAGAGTTAACTAAATATTGGCCAGAAGCTTGTGGAAGGAATAGAATAAGTAGGTAATTAAGTCTTTTGGTAGGTAGTAATACTGAGTGTGTGTATTAAGTAGTTCTCAGAAGATTTAATTGGGTAATTTATAAAGCAAAGTAATCTTTAAATATTTTAAAATAAATTGCTAGGTACTTATTACTTCCAAAAAACGGATAATAGGTTCTTGAAATAAATTACATGAGGGCAGGTGATTAGCACATTATTTTAAATCATTTAAACTACAAAAAATGGCCAATGATTTCTTCGAAGTACTATGTTTTGCAAAAATGTTCAAATGGTCGCTGTGATCCTACGTAAAAAATCACTTACATAGATGCGTAGGGTAGGGTAAAATTGAGCTTTTAAAATAATTGTCTAAAACTATTAAAAATAATGAGGCACTACTCACAAATAAGTATCCAGCGTTTATCCATGTTGTTTAATTCTTCATAAACATTTTATTATGAATTCTGATTCATAATATTATGATCGTGTATTCCTTACAAGTAATGGACTAACAATACCCACTAGTTGTTCTTGCAACAGTATACATACCTACACAAATGTTTCCCTCGCCTCTTTCCGTTAGAAACTTGTTTTAACCTAACGACGATTTTAATCAATATTTAACTAGTAATATTTTTTAAATTGATTAAAACATTAACTAGGTATCACTTATTTATGACAGTTAACATGAGAGATATTATATCTGCTAACATGGAAAATGTTAATCTTCTTCCTCGATTGCCTCTCCTTAGCGCTGGTACTCGAAGTGGCCTATACATGGGTTAGGGGAAAACTCGCCCGAAAAAAATTAGCCCGTGAATTTCAAGATTTTTTGGCCGGTCACTGTTCTAACCTAACCTAACCAATATTTTTGTGATGATAATACTGACTAAACCCCACTAAACGAAATCAAGAAGATGAAGATAGGTTTGAGCAGTGACGAGCAAAAAATCTTGAAATTCCTGGGTGAGTTATTCCCGTAACCTACGAGCACGTAGGTTGATTTGATGCAGTCGTCTTCTCAAGGTTTGACCGCTTACCAATAAAGTTAACAAACCCTACTCTCTTTGTAGCTTTTGAACCATTGCTTGGCCGTTTACATTTGGTTGACTTCATGCAGCATTTAACATTTTTTTTTTATGAAACGGTCCTGTACATGACATGTATTGTAATGGGTTGAGGTCCTCGGTGCCCTTCCACCACTTCCTCTTTTTTACCTACTCCCCTCCCTCTTCCTGACCTATCTATTGCTTGTCAATTACATTACACTATTGATATATTAAGTAATGTGGCGACTCATCATTATAAGGTTGCTCCTAGGTCATTACAAGTGCTTCCCAATAATTGATATCTCTAGAAAAACTTATAAAGATTTAAGTGAACAGGTAGATACCCTTTTATCGTACCTTGTTGCATGAATTCTGTATTTACCCATCCAAGGACTTCCCCTTTAACTTGTTTGTCTCTGGTAATGACGGCCAACCTTGTGCAGTGGACAGTACTCGTAATCAGTGTATTTCTACTTAGTATTTCAGTTTATTTTCATTTGATCAATGAGCCTAGTACTCGAAAAAATTAATTTCTCAAATAGTAATCAATTCATTCAACATCTCATACGATGACTTGATTTATGTGACATAGGTATATTAAGTACCTAGGTATTACTTTGCGCACAAATGTTTGTTCAGGGTGAGGAACTGAGGATGGAACCCACGACTGTTGGCGTGTGAGGCAGGGTCAGGTAGAAATATCAAACACAGGGTTTATAAACAGTTGTTTATTTATTGCTTTCATTAATGTAAATCTAGGCTTTGGAGTTAGTCGAGTTAAATAGTTTTTTAGAATTTCGCGTTGCATTATAACTATAAATTATTAAAACGGGAATTAACGCGACGTTTATGCTTGACGTTTCGGCTTCGTTGCAGCAGCCGTGGTCACAAGCGAACTGATCACTGGTCAGTTCGCTTGTGACCACGGCTGCTGCAACGTAGCTGAAACGTCAAGCAGTAAGTACATACAATGTACTTAAAAATAAACGTCGCGTTAATTCCCGTTTTAATAATTTATAGTTAGTCGAGTTTATGAAACTGGCCCCTGACCTGGTTAACAATTTAAATAATTTCTTCAATACAAAGACCAGGGGTCAATTTTCTCCGAACCCACTTTAATTGACAAGAAAATTACTTGGAACTTTACTCATTGATGGTGAACGAGGCCATAAGCCATAAATACCCCAGACGTAAAGACCATGGGTGTGATGAAAA
This sequence comes from Cnaphalocrocis medinalis, assembly GCA_014851415.1. Taxonomy (NCBI): domain Eukaryota; kingdom Metazoa; phylum Arthropoda; class Insecta; order Lepidoptera; family Crambidae; genus Cnaphalocrocis; species Cnaphalocrocis medinalis. Next base: position 11,658,151 of record CM026284.1, on the reverse strand, counting down.
AAAAATTAGAGTCAGTACCACGTGTTCTACCATCCTGAACAATATTTGTTCAATGACTATTGAAAATTAGCTTGATTTTTTTTTATTTTTCATAGAAAGTCGGTCACGTGACTTGATCATTTTATATGTTTTTGGGAAGTCGAACATTTTTTCAACGAATTCCCAAAGGTCGTAGAACAAATGTTATTCAGAATGGACGGCAGAAGACTTTCGTTGGTAGAAGGTTAAAGGGATTTAAACGTCTACAGATACACCCTATATATTCACTAGCGCCAGTTCTAAAGCTCACAACAGACCATTTTTTCCAAAACCATAATATCTGTAAATATTTTGTATCTCCGCGACAATCACCCTGTTGCAAAACCGTTCATTAGGTACTTCAGGAATAAATTTTCAAAATTGTTTCTTCAAGTGGTTGCTAGGAGATTTAATAAACTAAAAACAAAGTGATAAACTTTTATTTGATGGGTAAATTTTTTATCCTTGATATCCTTCATTTTACATTACAGTCTTATGAAAATTTAAAAAATATGTCTTGCTCTTCTAGTATCTAGGTAGGTAATCATTAAACCACCTATGTATTTATGTGAACGTTGTAAAGACCTCCACATGTTGAGTTTCTACCAATTGAGGTATTACTATCTACTATATAGAGATAAATTCTCTAGACAACGGCAAGTCTTATAGGTGAACCGAAAATACGAAACGGTAGCGCGATGTAACGGACACCCAGCGCTATCTATTCATACGAGTACAGACTACAGGTTCAGTTTGGCACTACTGTCCCGTCCTGTAATTTTACTTACATAAATAAATCGATTCCATTATCGATCCTTCCTTTAAGCCTTTTTTGTGTACGAGTTTTCTCGAAATAAGGTATGTAAAATACTCACTTCATTTCAGTACCTACTCGATGTTAAAGTACCCTGAGTAGTGAGTCATAACGTATATTAGGATTCCGTTCTTAAATTTGAACTATGAGCTTTTTACAAAAAACATATTAAATTATTTCGCATTTAGCTGGTGCCAAACTTCGTGTAAACACCTTCTAAGTGGTAGTTTAGTTGGTTCTTGCCATAAATGCTCACGCAATCCCATATAATAGGTATGTTTTGTTTTTTATTGTGACACTGTATTTGGCTCTGCTTCATAGTGATAGAGGATGGTAGCCTGCTGAAAACCGGTTCAAGTCAGTCTAGAACCATACAATACGACCAGTTGTGTTCGTCGATGACCAAAACGATTGCTGTACATATTTTTAGGTGATTTACAGTCAATGACATAAAACCATATCCAAAACAAACTTGTTGCATTAAACTAGCTTAGCTGCTACCAACCTCTTTACGTTAAGTATAGATGCAATTCAGTCGTCTTGTTGTCTTATATCTATTTCGAACGATGACTCTGTAGTGGGGAATATTAGATCCAGAATGTCTTGGGAAATAGTAAAATCGACAGTTGGTGGAACCGAAGGCAGCGTAATTGGGGGCGGCGTAAACGTGGACGGCGTAACCGGGGGCGGCGTAGCTGTGGATTGCGTAATCGGGGGCGGCGTAACCGTGGACTGCGTAACCGGGGGCGTTAGCGGGCTGGTACCACTGGTGGGGTTCGTATTTGGGGATGGCGTTACGGGTTGCATTTGTGGGGCACCGCGAGTTCCTCGCTAACTGGACGTCTGTAGGAATAATAAATGGTATTAATGTACAACCAACATGATTGTTATTTAAAACTAGAAACACACATTTTAATTCATTATAAAAACTTAATAGACTAATATTTTCTAAACCACTGAGTGCAATGGAAGAATTTAACGTTTCACTTTTTTGTAGCACTTTTTCAGACTGATCCAATCGGTATAGATATATAGACGAATATAGTTTTGAACAAGACGTCAGGTAGGTACATTACATCACACCTTTGATACCGCATACTCTGTCGTCACAACTCTTCCCTTGCAGGCCCAACCGACCATCGGGGAATTTACGTCAAAAGCACGTCTGTGGGAACATAAGACAAAATACAATAAAACAATACTTACTGACTCCACAAAGTCTAGCGCACTCCAAACGACCGGGGTTCGTGTAGGTCACACCATTGGTGCCGCACACGGGGTTGTACTCTGACGTCACGGGGCAGCGGGTAATGCAAGCCTGCACGTCCACCAAGGGCGTTGTGGGGGTGGGGGGTGACGTTGGCACCACGTTTCGGACACCGTGAGGCTCTCGCCAGTTGTACATCTACAATTACAAAACGAATCAAATTACTGTAAAATCTCCCGCAAGGTGTTCCGTCCATTGCTAAGTTGTTGCGTAAATCATCTCAAGTAGGTACTTCAGAATTATGACTCCCATAATTTTTAATAGGTATCTAGTTACTTGTCTATTTTTCCGATGATAAAAAAACAAATCATACTTAAATTCTCAATAAAATATGGGGGGAAATAAAACTGTTTATAAACACTCATTTCTAAAAATCCTTAAAGTTTGGAAATACCTAATCGGAAATTTTAGGTAGACAGACAATAGCTATACCTTTTCTGAGGAAGGTATGATTTCATATAAGGATTGCCATGCAGACCATAAATATAAATCTTTAGTTCTCGAAGTGACAAAACGTTGATGAAGCATTTTATAAGGAGTGAAGTCGTTTTTGAATGATATCTGCATAAGGTTTTATTATAGCTATATAAGTTTCTGCACTAGCAGTAAAATACAAAGTAGGTAAGCTATTGTTCAACCATCTCTAATTTTCAGAGATAGATACTCTTGTACCAGTTTTAATTAAGTAGGAGATAACTAAATATTTAGTAGCCCTCATAGTTGAAAGATGTTATTCATCAACAAATTCTTACCGACTCCACAGTACTTGGCGCACTCCAGCCGTCCCATGTTGTTATAAGTGACGCCGTCTGTGCCACACACAGGGTTGTACTCGGACGTCACCGGGCAATTGGTGAGGCAGGCTTCCAAGTCTTCGGGGGTCCTAAACGTCGGCCGTGGCGTTGGCTGTGGGTTTGGCCCTGGTTGTGGGTTTGGCCCTGGTCGTGGAGTCGGCTGTGGGCCGGGCCATGGGGCCGGCGTCGGTTGTGGGTTGGGCCATGGGGCCGGCGTTGGCTGTGGGTTTGGGCCTGGTTGTGGAGTCGGCTGTGGGCCGGGCCATGGGGCTGGCGTCGGCTTTGGGTTAGGCCCTGGTTGTGGCGTCGGCTGTGGGCCGGGCCATGGAGCCGGCGTCGGCTGTGGACTAGGCCCTGGAGTTGGCGGCGGCGTGGGTTGTGGTGTCCCTTCGGTGGGCGTAGGACTCGGCGATGGAGTCGGATTGGGTGTTGGTTTTGGCCGGGGTGGCCATGGAGGTCTGTAATGACACATTTTTTATGTACATATAACGTAGACTAAATACCTGAATAATATAGGAGTTTTTAGGTATGTATTTATAACCTCAAAAACTACTACACCGATTCCATCAGCCTACACGGGCAAAGCTGCGGGCTGAAATTTGTATCTAAAGCTAAAAAGTGTACCCTTAAAGTACCTGCTGAAAATAAAGTTACCGACTACTTAGCATAGTCTACATGTAACTTATTTGTGGTTGAAATAACATTCTCATATAAACTGTTTACTCTGTTTCACAAGCTAATCTGAGTTAATGTTCTTAAAACTTTTCACATACATTTAAGAACATGAAAATCTCATATAAGTCGACTGTTGTATGTGTCACAAACACGTTAATTAACAACTTCAGAGGGTTTCTCGTTCGCGGTCGAGTGCATGCAGTGTAACGGAGGTTTTGCAAAAACAAAACTAAACTGGTTGAAAACTCGCATCGTGTACATAGTGATCGTGTTGCTTCTTTTATAACTTATGCTGTGAGATCTTAAGATATCCTCATTAAGTCACGACACAACAGTAAGAAGTATTAATTTAGGCACAAAAACAGAAACAACAGGTAAACTAGTTATTAAATATCTGCACGGGTACCTATATGGCAACAATAAGCGATTGTTTTTCATTGAGACCGAAGAAGGTTTAGTTTGAAATCATATCAACACATTGTTTACACATCAACACATTGTACTCACTATGGGTCGCTGCTAATTGTCATACAAGCGAACCCCCAGCAGAAGCCTGCAAATGAGACCTCCGAATCGAGCACGTTTCTATGAAAATTTGCTGGGCGCTTCTCGGTTTATTTGCTACCCACCCAGTGTAGTTAGTCATATAGTTTACTCAAATTAAAAGTTATACATGATGATTGACTGTTTGAATACGTCTTCCCCCGAATAGATTACTTAAACGATGAAAAATAGTTTGATATTAATATTGCATCTAACTGGCTTGTCTGGCCCGATGGCGCATTTGATAAGAACCCTCAAACGCCAAAGGTCGTGGGTTCGATCCACACCCTGGACAAATATTCGTGTGATGAATGCTTGTGTTTTTTCAATGTCTGAGTGTAATATAAGACATCTCGAATACGGAATCAGGTTAATATATAAAATGTTGTGTGAATAAAAAACACTTCCACTCACCTCGGCCTCTGATGACCCCATCCGCCGTTTTGATTTCCCCATCCACCGTTATGATTTCCCCATCCACCATTGTGATTTCCCCACCCATTTTTGTCTCTCCAACCGCCATGGCCCTCAAAATCCTTCCATTGCTGTACGGGTTCCTTGTCCCAATCCTTCTCTGAGGATCCACAGTCGTGCCAGTGATGCTGAGGGTTATACCGGTGGCGGGGTGGACCGAACTTGTCCCAGCCTCCGCTACCCCAGGGGACGGATAATCCAGAATTGATAACAGTTACCGCTACTGTAAGGTAAAAAATCTCGATCACAATATTCACTTCGCTATCGTCTTCTACGTCATTACTTTATTTATATCTAAAATATCCAGATTGCAGATATATCAGTACAATCTTTCAGTGGAAGTGGTACGAAAATTCCACTAATAACTCGACATTTTAAAACCCCGAATTCAATCTAATTATCGAGTCTAAATCCGATGTGTCAGTAGAATTTAGTCCATTACTCGTCCTTTATGTTATTGTCATACCTACTCTAATAACCGCAGTAACAATTAAGTATGATAACCTATCAAATCTAGGTACAGGCAAAACGTAATTTGGGATTTAAGATTAAGATAGATACTTATAAAATTCAAACATGATCACATTAGCAAGAGTTAACGAATGTGTAAATTAAAAAAATTATCCTTATAAAATACAAATTCATAATCTCCTTCAAAAAACTCACCGGTCAGTATCAAATATTTATCCATGTTATTTTTATTTTGTATTCACTTTTCAGTAGAACTTTTCCTCGTCCGTCCATCACCTAAAGGCTCAAAATACTCACTGGATGTTCCTGCGTGTAATCACATACATAAATGACCCACACCTCCCTCGCCCCTCTTTGGAAACTCGTTTTTTTCTTACTCGGTTTTATCCGATGGTTTAATCACATTTAAATCTATTGAATTATTAACCTTATGGTTTTCCACCTAGCTTTACAGTTATTTTTAGTTTAGAGACAATTAGACATAAAGATAACGTTGCCTAGGTAATTGAAATCTATTTATTTTATTTAAATATTTTTTCCACAAAATGTAATAAATATATACCTAGGTACTTTTGTATTTAATAAATAAACTTAATGCCCTTGCCTTTGCCCAATGCCTCTTTAGGCATTGGGCATTTATTTATCTATTTGACCGATAAATCAAACTATTAAAAGTCCTCTAAATAATATTCAAATGAAAAAATATAATACATCCTTGAAAAATGTTTTCTGCTATTTTAAACAAACTACTACTTACTGCTGTTGTAATTTTAAGCAACTAGTTATTGACTTTTAGTTATTTGTTTTTTTTTTATATTTGAATGCTAATTCATAAACTCAGATTCCGTTAACTATGTGACGTATAATCAGTATAATGGTGACAATAAAATCTACACCAAGCAAGAACCTTATCTTATGTCAATAAACTGGATCATTTAAAAACGGGTTTAGATGTCCAGTTTTCCATCGTCGAGGATTCTCACCTATACCTATATATATTAAAACTACTAAGCACTAACAATAAAAAGTAGAGTCGAGTGAAACATGATGGGCAGTATAAATTTTAACAAATAGATACTTTAATGCCCAGTAATAAAAGCTGCTTTTGAATGATCAACATTACGTCAACGACCTACTCATGTAATGTATTACTTAGTGCGTTTGCTAGTCCTGTACTTTAATAGTATTCTTGTTATGCACAAAAGTTAGTTTACTGTTGGACAATACAATACCTACGTGTTTATTGAGAAAAACTATTACAGTTTTTTAGGCATTGTTTTATAAAAAAAAATGTGCCGGCATTTTCGGAATTCAAAATAAATAAACGATACTGTAACTCCTAATGACAGTGTTGTGGGCAGAACTTTTTCAAACGCTTTCAGTTAGATCGAAGACTCCATTCCTAAACAAATTATTCATTAAAAACTGAAACCAAATAAAAAATCTGAATAAAATATGGGACAATTCTAATAGGATCATGTTAAGCGAACCGTGGTAATGTTACCTATACAGTATAACATGTAATACAGTGTAAGTATGAGTATAACTTATACTCATATTTACAATGTACATCTTCATGAAAGAGCAAATAACATCCGTTGTTCTAAATTAAATAATAAGTAACTCAAATTTGCCCTTTATCCTTAAGCAACGTGATAATTAATAAAAATTACGTCACATCGCAAAACATAATTCCTCCTACAAAGGGGCATTAACCTTTCCAAAACAATCTACAATAAAAATAATAACAATGAAATATAACAGAAATGCTTAGCTAATTAACACGTCATAAAAATATTCGTGTGAATTGCATCTTCGACCTTCGATCAGAATCTGCGTTTCGCGGACGCCAGCTTAGTCTCATCAAAAGCGCAGAGGACTACGCAGGGTTTCGCGCATAAAACAATAGAATAAATTAATAGACGCAAAAGCTGCTATTGACATTGATATTGCAGAGCTCGGTGTACTACGCGTTAGGAAGTATATCGTCTAGTGTCTCCCCAACATATGTAACGTGTAGTGTGTCTCTGCCTAGCTCGCGGTGTAGGTAGCTAGCGTTCTATGTCTATTTATTACGTTATAATAAGTACTGCACAAACAACGTAGGCTGCCTGGGCAAGTTGTTCACGTACCTCACTACTCAGTTTCTGCCTTATAATCAACACAAAAAGATGACAACTATAATTCGCACCCATCTAAATGTTGAAAAACCTAAAGTCACAGCAAATTGGTGCGGATTTTCCAATAAAAAATCCATATTGGTTTAACCTCCGTTTGGCTTTGTATGAAACCTTGTGGAGTCGGTTTTTAGTAGGCGGACTTATACTCGGGCTTTCCAATGTGTAAAAGTGTAGCTTATTTTTATTATTGTTTGGGCGATTTGGTTATTGTAATAATAGCATTTCAGAACACACTGTTAGCGTTTGTATTGTACATCGTGTAAGCCATAGTACATTTGATCAATTCTCTTATCACAACAAACTAAGTATCACGGAAAGGAAATTTTGGAGAGGAAAGAGATTTTTATATTATTATTAACGTATAATTTATTTGTTCATAGAATGCATAATTAACAGCACCTAATATTATATTAGGATTATAAAAAAAATCTTATCAAAATTAAGTGTATTTAGGTACTAATACCACAGAATACCTACTTCATAGTACAAGTACTAATACTGTAAATAAACAGTTGTATAATTTTACAAAAAAGGGAAAATATATTTTTTAGTTACAAGTTTTAGTGACACTACTTACTTACATTCCCAACGTGAAATCGGTAATTTGCACAGTGAAATTTAAAACGGCAACTTTATCCAAATTCACAATTATTATATTCGATGACCGTCCCTTCCATAAAATAATGCATTTAATTTTACCGTCCCAACTCAATCGCTTTTGTATTTAAACTGGCAAACAACTTTCAGATTTTGGCCAATTGCACGTTTTGGTCAATTCAGACATGCTATCTTTTTAAAGCTCCTCAAACTAAAAAGAACTGAGTACACCTGTTAACTTCCTCATTTTATTTATAGATTTAATGATTTTATTGATAGATTTAATGAATTTATCAATTTTTGTCAAATCTGGTCAAATGCATCGTCATAAATCTTAAATGTCGTATTAACACTTTCGTGTACATATAATGAAATAACAAAAATCCATACTTTCTTGTTTTGGAGAAATGTAAATAATTAATATACTTACTTAAATAATTTTTTTGCACAAAACTTCGTACAATAGGCGATCTGAATTCCGAAAGTCATTCTCTAACAGTCACCTTTGGTAACGAAGAACGGTGCGACTAAAGGATTTAGTAGATTTATTTGGAATGGAAAAATTATTTAAAACATACAGTGTAAACAGTACCCACTTTTGTTTTGTGGAACCGTAAAGAAAGATTTATGTGTATGAAATGGGTTGGCCTTTTATTATTAAAATGCAATGTTCTTTTGATTCTTGGTAAGTAGATAGATAGATACTCTTAATTGCACAAAATATTACAGAGCTTAATGCTAATATGGTAATTTATAAATACAAAATCGGCGGTCTTATCGCTGATAGCGATCTCTTCCAAAAAATTGTCTTTATATTATAAAATGAAGTGGCCCAGCTAAAAGGTAGGTAGATATATATCACTTTGTTTCGTGATATTAGTAAGACTTATACCATAGATGACGCTGGGTGTACCGCAAATTACATCGCGCAAAGTCATTCGCTTTTTCAAATTACGTGTCCAGATTTCCAGAAACCTTGTATTATAGAAATCTTAGAAAAATTGAATATAAAGCGTAGATATGTCGCAGTCATCTGGTTTAATCAGCTATTTGATTGGATGACTAGTGCGTTCATTGAACGGCGATGTTTAATTGAATGACTAAAGGACAACTCGTCATGTTGTTTAATATAACGTTCAACTTCTTGACTGAACGTCATTTCGCATAGTCGTTGAATGGGATATAGCTGACTTTGTACCGTTTGATAAGTTTGAAACTTAAAAGATAACTAACTTTAGATAAAATAAAATATAGAACGACATAATAACACACATTAATAAGATTTTTTTCGCAAATAAAATATCAAAACAGTGCTATTTTATTCGATCTGTACCAGCTGTTTGACACCATCTTTGTTTTGATTAGCACCAACGCCGCAGTGGAAAAAAGTGAACTAAATTACAATCACTTGACTGATTTTATGTCTGCTAAGTTCAAAGAGCTATGTTTCAATCCGCTAATTAGTTGGACGTTGAGTGAGGCTTGTTCATTCAACGTTTGGTCTAGTCATTCAATTAAACGTCGCTATTCAATAGACGCACTAGTCATCCAATCAAATAGCTATTTCAACCAGATGACTGCGACAGATATATTATAGAGAAACCAATAAAAAAGTAAGTATGTAGTAGGTAGGTTAGGTTAGGTTATATATTTCTAACCTACCCTTAAAAATTATAATTTAATTTGTCAAAAGAATCGAATGGCATGGATTCGCCAAATGGAATAGTTAGGAAATGAACAAAATGAAATTGACTTAAAACTATTTTTTATTTTCTTTCAAATTCACAAAATGTTTGGCACGTCAGTACATTATTCGTCATATTTATCAATCCTCCTTTCCTCAAGCATTTACAAAAGTTTTAGTTAAAAATATCTGTATTAATTAAATTCAGTCATGGCATGCTTTATCACTAAACTTTTATCGAGAAGGCGCGGGCGCGGGGGTCGTGGCCGGACACGGAGATGCTCGGAGAAGACTCACATCTGTAAAAAATAATCAAAATTTTTATTGACACGTTGAGTATTATACTTAGTGGTTTTTAGTAAATCAATTCCCTATTAATAGTGAAGTGATTTTTATATAAGAATTATTTACTGTGTTGACTCTAATCACTTGGATCAAGTACATTTATTTTCTATTTACTATATTAAAACCAAAAAAAGACGACATGAAAGATCATAAAACTTCTGGCCCTATATCACGGGATCAGGAAGCTTTTTGTTTTTTTGGTACGATCCAAGAAAATACAGAGCGTGTTCATGATATCATGAAATGAACATTTTCATGTGTATATATTTGAATACCTAATTCAACATTATGAAAAATTTGCTAACTAGAACCACGTCAGCATGAAATCCCCACCGACGAAGTAGACAACCTCATAATAGACCGAACAAACTTGCTAAATGCAGGCCATTAAAACCCTGTCTCTAGTTCTCTGGGGGAAGTCCATATCCTGCACCGGTTGTTCATAATTCTTTAATACACTATTACATTGTATAAAGACGTCAAAATCTTGCTTTTAATATTGAGTTACCTACGTCTTTTTTTGTAGATAACATTAACACTTTTAAACTATTGCACCGCACCGCAGTCCGCAGTGACCTATGACGATAACAAATAAAAAAATAACTGCCTAGTCACAGTTATTTTATAACAAGTAATAAACGTTTATTTGAATAACCATGTTATACATCATTTGACAATACCTACCATTGTATTTTGCTAATCTAAAAGAAACATAGAATTAGTAAATTGTAGCCATCAATACAAGGTAGTCATTAAAATAACTGTTAAGTAAAGTACCATGTTTTATTACTACTCTTAGTCACTCTACTAATATCTAGTTCCTTGTATTTTCCTCGTACTTGTATTGCGCGTGTGCTGTCATCAAACAGGTTGAAGGTTATTCAACCAGACAAGCGAATGTTAATTTACTAGGCATACTATGAGCGTTCTCAGCATTTACTTAGAAGTACAATGTAAGCAGCCAACTTAAAAGGAACAAATCCGCGCGAATCGAAAACTAAACATTATTAAACGTAGATGGTGGTTTTCAGCTAGCCGTGGCTGTCAGAAATTCATTTGGTCAATGTGGTATGTGTCCTTGCCCCGCGCGTGTATACATGGGGCATAAATCCTATAAGATTTATTTAATTATTACTTATATAATTTTAATGCCATTTCTGAATAAAAAAATCTGACTATGGCAATAAAATGTACATAATTTGACGATTATCATACCATTTATAATAAAATAGTTTCTAACAAGGAACACGTGTTTCTACAATGGGTTGAAGTATCTAATGTTTTTTATTATTGATGTCTTAATTGGATAGCAAAAAATATGTAGTTCTTAAGACATACCGTAGTAACAAAAAGTTCAATGTGACTATATTAAATTCATTTTTTTTATAAATGCATAAATCGCGATCTAACTACAAGGTTACGAGATGGCACGATACGTCCCCATACTACGGCCCAAAATGGGAAGTGCTACGAAACCCATAATTAAGGGTGATCATTTTCGTAGCACTACTTTATAAGTACCAGATTTACTATAATTCAGACTTGTACATACTGACAGCTGTTCCCATCATTTGGATTGATATTATGTACATACTACATATATATACTCGTACTTTTATTAGGGCTTGTTGCAATTTTTTAAAACCAGGTTAGGTATATACTTTATGTACTTTTCATCACTACTCACATGTAGGGAATTATGTGTCGTTTGCTTGCTTTTTACGGCAGTTCATTTTTACTTTACCTTGGATGTAGGCACTTTGTCGTATTGGATAATATTGATCCGTTAGTGACGTGGATGTTTTAACTTGAGGAGTAAGTAAGGAGAGTTTTAAGAGTGACCCCACACTAGCGTGAACGTAGCGTCCATTGAGTGTAGGTGTCATGCCAGCGACCTCCCCATACTTACGTCGGCAAGACGCCAACGCTCAAAGGATGCTAGTGTGGGGTCACGCTAAGCGAATAAGTATGTGAGACCTTTGGGAGTTTACTAAAGCCTGCCTCTAAAGTACAAGACGTGGTCCTCCTAAGCAGATTATACTCTAACGTCAATGGGCGTTGAGGGCAGTGAAGTACTGGATTTTGTACAAAGTGTTGATACTCACTGACTCCACAGTCCTGCGCGCACTGAAGCCTGCCGGGGTTACCGTACTGGACGTTGTTGGTCCCGCAGACCGGGTTGTACTCTGACGTCACTGGACAGCTCTGAATGCAGGCTTCGACGTTACTACTGAAAATGGAAATTTAGAATCATTAATAAACACCAACAATCAAAACAATTTCAAACTTGTTCATTTTTATATCCATTTGCATTATTTATACGAGACGACGATTAGGTACTTTACTCTTTAAATGATAAATGGGGTCGTAAGTTGAAAGTTCATGAGCTACATCATTAATACTACGTAGAAATGAAAAGACACCTAGATAAGTTGTCTTAAAACTAACACCTAAAGACATAAATCACCCAGCTCCCAAAGAGTTACGATTCTGCAAAAGATATACAGTTTACTCACACTAAGATTGATAATTGGTTATAACATTTGATTATTTGGTAGTTTGCCTCGCTATTGCTATCAAATAAGGTTTGTTATGGTAGATTATACCTACTACTGTATATAAAATAATAACTTCGAAACGTAATTCTTACTTGTTGGGAGTTGCGGTTGAGGTAGGTAACGGTTGTTGTTGTTGTTGTTGTTGCCCTGGGAATTGACCGGGACGGTTTCCTTGTTGAGGGAAGCCCTGACCCGGGCGGTTTCCCTGTTGAGGGAACCCTTGACCCGGACGGTTTCCTTGTTGAGGGAACCCTTGTCCTGGGAACCCTTGTCCTGGGAACCCTTGTCCTGGGAACCCTTGTCCTGGGAATCCTTGACCTGGGAATCCTTGTCCTGGGAATCCTTGGCCTGGAAATCCTTGTCCTTGAAAGTTTCCTCCAGGGTTTACGAAAATTGGTCCATATTTATCTTCCAGTTCGTCATCATTTGACTGTGGCCGGCCAACCACTCCATTGGCGACGAGAGCTGGAAATATTAAAATATTCCGTTAATTTATAATTTTCTACTCGGCAGCTACTTTATCGCAAGTAATTCACAAACAGAACACAAAGTCTCTCATAGTGAAAGAGTGTTGGGATTAACTAATTATAATGATATGCTTCTTCACACTGGGTACCTACATCTTTTTGCAGCCACTCTCTCATTTTAGCGTGTAAGTAATAGGCTAGTTGACCCTTTTTTTATTATGTCTTATATGGTTCATTATCGTTATCTTACACGAAAAAAAATGTGTTGAAATTTTTTTAAAGGCCTAAAACACATTAAATTTTAAATTTAAAGTTGTGCTAGACAGCTGACAGGCGAAAACGCTGTCAGCCATCTTAGTCTATAAATTATCTGTGCTGTGACGTCATTATAAGCGAAAACAATCATTTGACATTTACTAAAACAGAATCCGCAAAGTGCCGCAAAGTTTTTACTAAAAACCAGGCATGTCTTCTACTAGTTTATACCAAAAGTATAGTAATTATCATTATTGTATTGTACGACAGTGCAAAAACCCAGGAAAAAAGTTATGGAACAGAGAACCTAGTGAAATAACATGCGTAACACCTGGCTAAAACTTGCTAAAAGGGAGCCTGACTCATTTCATTTTCTAGTCAAAGAAACAGGCAATTTATTTCTGCAAAGATCACTTTGACGTAAGAACTTACAAGTAACTCATTCAGTATTACAGAGACTTTTAAGGTTATGTACATAACCTTAAAAGACAATAAACTAAATTATATTTTTTGTATTGTACACATTTCAGTTAGAGAATGACATGGATTACAGGCAATTTAAAATAAAGGGTTCAGTTAAAAGGATCCGAATGAAACCCAATCGCATACCTTCGCGATTTGACTGCCAAACCGATAGAAAACATAAATTTCCCCTAACATCAGATGAGCCTGCAATGCAACAGCATGGGTCCAAGAGAACAGCAGTAGTGCCTGTATCAGAAGATATTCAAATCTACAGGACTCTCTTATCAAATAAAATAATTATGATATAAGTAAGTGAAAACTGGGACGTAAGGGGGCCCACACAACATCTTTCGGGCCCCAAGTCAACCTCTCCTGCCCGTGGCGCGTCCTGCTAAACAACGAAAGAGGCCCTGACGAACCACCCACCAACCCGCACTGGACCAGCGTGGTGGGATATGGTCCAATCCCCCTAAAATGATTAGTACAACACTGCCCCGGCCCCCAGTTCCCGGCAGCCCTGCTATTCCGGGCCAAGGCGGCGGTCTCGGTAACGGCAGGGCAGGGGTGCTAAGAATCTCCGGGTTACGGAAGGCCGCCACACCACACTGACCCTTGGCGACGTATAACGGACGCACGCTACGGCTCGACTCACATCTGGCCCAACTCGAGGAGGAATTGAAGCACATAAGATGGCATGTTCTCGGGCTGTGTGAAGTCCGTAGAGAGGGTGAGGACACACTGACCCTAGAGTCTGGCCAATCTTATGTACTTCAGGGAAGGAGATAATCCGTCACATGGCGGCGTCGGGTTCCTAGTCAACAAAGTCCTCACTGACAACGTTATTGAAATCTCCAGTGTGTCGGCGAGGGTTGCGTACCTCGTAATCAAATTAACCGACAGATACAACCTAAAGGTTGTTCAAGTGTACGCTCCAACGTCAACATACTCGGATGATATCGTAGAAGAGATGTATGAGGACATTTCCTCGAGCCTTACACAACACCACTAAGGCTCACTATAACGTTGTCATGGGGGATTTTAACGCAAAAGTGGGTGTACAGACTTACAGCGAATCGATGCTGGGACCATGCGGCTTGGAAGTAGAATCATAGGGGGCAAATGCTCGTCAATTTCTTAGAGCGCGAGGGGCTTTTCTTAATGAACTCGTTCTTTAAGAAACAGCCCCAGAGGAAATGGACGTGGCAGAGCCCGATACTATGACTAAAAATGAGATCGACTTCATCATATCGGACAAAAAGCGAATATTCAGAGATGTCTCAGTGATCAATAGGTTTAAAACCGGAAGTGATCACCGACTTCTCAGAGGCACTCTGAATATCGATTTCAAGCTTGAACGCTCTCGATTGATGAAGTCCACGCTCCGGCCAAATCTACTCCAATCGCTCGCTGGTTCCGACGTCTTCCAACTCAAATTGGAAAATCGATTCGCTGCCTTGGGATCCACAATTGACGTAGATATCGACGAAGAAACTCGACCAAGTTGTGGAAATTCTTCGGGACGAGGGTGCAAAGTTCTGTGAGTTGCGACGTACGGGCAAACGGTCTAAGCTTTCGAAAGAGACTCTGACCTAATGGACAAGAGGCGGAACGATCCATCAGTCACTTCGGCAGAGCAACGGGCTCTGAATAAGTCCATCTCCAAGCTGTTAAGACGTGACCTCCGAAGCTCCAATACACTCTTAATACAGAGAACAATTGAGCAGAACCGGGGTCCAAAGTCTTCTTACAACAGCTTGGAAGGAGCCACCTGTCGAAGTTGACCAAAAACAAATGGAGAAGTCGTCACGTCAAAGCCAGAGATTCTTTCGGAAGGTTACACGTTCTATAGCCAGTTATACGCGTCGCACTCACCCCACCCTACGCCGGATGAGAAGGATTCAAGAGCCACATTAACCCGCCATGCGACGGAGGATTTACCCGACATCAGCTTGGAGGAGATCGAGGCAGCTCTTGGGCAACTTAAAAATGGAAAAGCCCCGGGAGAAGACGGAGTCACAACCGAGCTTCTAAAAGCTGCCGGCAAGCCGGTGCTGAAGGAACTTCGGCGCATATTTAACTCGGTTCTTTTCTCCGGGAGAACTCCTAGGGCGTGGCAGCAGAGCTTGGTCGTGTTGTTCTTCAAGAAAGGTGACAAAACCTTACTGAAGAACTATCGACCAATTTCACTCTTAAGTCACGTCTATAAATTGTTCTCAAGAGTCATTTCGAATCGCCTTACAGGAAGACTTGACGAAGCCCAACCTACAGAGCAGGCCGGGTTCCGACGGAGTTATAGCACCATAGACCATATTCACACAGTGAGACAGGTTATACAGAAGACCAAAGAGTATAACCAGCCCTGTGCATGGCGTTTGTGGACTATGAAAAAGCTTTTGACTCCGTCGAGACCTGGTCTGTTCTCGAGGCCTTGCAGAGGTGCCAAGTCGATTGGCGATATATCGAGGTGTTGAAGTGTCCTATATGACGCCGCTAATATGTCCGTAGTAATCCAGAATGGCCAAACTGAGCCTGTCCTGCTGCGACGTGGTGTGAGACAAGGAGATGTTATATCTCCGAAACTCTTCTCTGCTGCGCTCCAGGACATGTTCGGAACGCTAAACTGAAAGAGCGCGGAATAAATATTAATGGCGAGTACATGTCACACCTACGATTCGCAGACGACATCGTCATCTTGGCGGAAACCTTACAGGACCTACAGGAGATGGTGAGCAGCCTGGCTGAATCTTCTAAACACATCGGTCTTCGGATGAACTTGGATAAAACCAAGGTCATGTTCAACGAGCTCGTTGATCCGGGACCGGTTGCTGTTAATGGAGTACCTCTCGAAGTTGTCCAGGAATATGTCTATCTAGGACAAACGCTCCAATTAGGCAAAAACATCTTCGAGAGAGAAGCCAATAGAAGAATTCAGCTTGGCTGGGCAGCATTTGGTAGGCTTCGTCAAGTCTTCTCGTCACCCATCCCTCAAAGGTCTTAAGTCGAAAGTCTTCGACCAGTGCGTCCTTCCGGTCATGACTTACGGTGCCGAGACGTGGACACTCACGGCTGGATTAATCCAGCGGTTCAAAGTCGCTCAAAGAGCTATGGAAAGGGCTATGCTCGGAGTATCTTTGAAGGACCGCATCAGAAATGATGTAATCCGACAGAGAACCAGAGTCACTGACATAGCCCACCGAATTAGCAAACTGAAGTGGCAATGGGCTGGTCACATTAGCCGCAGAACTGACAACCGTTGGAGCCATAAGGTCCTTGAGTGGTGTAGTGTGTAGCGCACCTCGCCCTTAGGTTAGGCTAGTATATAAGTTAATTAGTAAGTAATAAAAGACAGTCATACTGCAACTTGCGTTTGATTTATGACACCGCCAATCCACACATTGCATGGCGACCCTGCCAGTGCTGCCTTTGGCGGCGCTGCGCACGGGTACATGACGGACATTTAGTTTTTTTTTTTTTTTGGAAATATAGAACATTAAATTAAAAATTTCAAACGCAGTGATTATTAATGAAAAAGGACATTAAAGTGAAATAAGGTGAAAGACAATATGGGAGTACGGGCGTGCGTGATGTGATAACATCGTAAGGAGTGCTGGGCGCAGGGCGTTGATGGAGCCGGATGACGAAGTGGTTGCAGGCTGCCGGGAGATGTTGGTGTCTGATGTATTGAGATTGCCGGCAGCCGGGCGATGATGGAGTCAGATGGTTGGAGAGGAATAGCAGGGCGCCGGGAGATGTTGGTGACCATGGACTTCGCATGGTCACTACTAAGAAAATTGAGGAGCCGCCGCCACGGAAACTTATTTTATTTTTGTATTTTCTTCTTTTTTATAATAATTATGATATGATAGGTTTAATGTTGGCAACTAAATCTAATTTCTTTTTAAATTTCTCAATACTGTATTTAATTGATCATTATTCTCTTTTAAGAATATGGCTCTGTTATAAATTTATTATAATTTTAAAGTGATCTATTTACATTTTTTATTTTAATTTCAGAATTTTAGTATTTTAAAAGTGATGTTGATTGACACCCAGTCACAGATATTTTATGAAAGTTGTTTTTTTTAAAGAAATTGATTTTAAGAAGTTTTTAATTTGTAATTTAGGAAACAAATTGAAAAATGTATAAAGAGATACCTACGTATATAATTATGTCATAATGCGTTCAAAGTGCACATATCGAAAATGCTGATCAAGCAACACGTGTGGCGTTACCACGCAGCCTTGAAGCGCAGTTTTCGTATTTTAGGTATGTTACTAATATATTATTATGATTATTTAGAATTTAAAATTGTTGAATTTTGAATTTAAAGTTTATTAGTGAAATTGTCAAGGCGTAGTACCGACGTGATAACTGGTATTTTTTTAAGTCAGATTGCGATTTTGTTAATTTGATAACATTTATTTTATTATGTTGAGTACATTCTTCAAATATTATTAACTTAATGATTCCTATAGTTTAATACAATTTCTAATTAATAATTTAACAGCTACTTGATATATTTTTCTTTTAACTTAGTTTATTTTTTTTAAGAACATTTGGCATAATGTATATGTATAATAGTCGGAAACAATATTTGAAAATTTATCTTCGAATACAATCGTTATCCAACATTTTTCAGTAATCATTGTGTATTTTAGGTCTAAAGTTTAAAAGTTTACCAGTATGATTCACATTTAGATAAACATTTTCATATAAGGATTGGCTAGAGTAAACATTAGAAGATAGTTTTACAGTATCATTTAGTTGCAGATTTGTATTTCTTAAGCGGTAATGGATATGCGATGCATACCATAACAACTTGCATCATACATTTAGGTGAAGCGGTAACGTGACGCTTCTAGAAAGAACACCACACGCGTTGGCTGACTTTGCTGATTGTGCACATGGTTGGTACCTTTCCATAAAGTTTTAAAGTAGGTCACATGTATGCTTAGCATTTTTTTTTCAAGAATACTTATCAGTATGTCACAGTATAATGTAAAGCAGTAATAAGTAACGGTTTGACAGGATTTTGCAAATGGAATGAAAGAAAAGTATGCTGTATGAAAAATCTTTTTGATACTTTGTTATTAATTAGGTACAGTATGAATGAGTTTATAGTAAGAACGGTATGTTAGCTGTATTAAATATCTTTTTGTTACGTATAGTTTTCAATTAGGTACAGCATGGATGAGGATTTGGCAAAGGTAAAGATGTTTTATATGAAGGTTTTAGAATGATTGTTAGTATTTTTTTTTTAATAGAAGATAGGGAATTATTTGGTTATTAAAGCTTCGCATGCAATTGGATTGATCACCCAATAGCTTTCATTTAACCAAATTTTTCAAATAAGGGAATGTTTTTTTTAAGTTTGAAAGGATTTGAAAGACATGAAAGTATAAATAGCACAAGTATGCGGTACACAATATATTATGGTACATGGAGGGGCGGATCCTTCCATCGATCATGGTGCGAAACGAGATTTCCTCTGTGAGATGAGTTGGAGTCCAAAGAAGGCTTAAACCACGGTCCCCTAATGGCACTAAAAGTGACCATTTTATGTATGAAGTCGACTATAAATAAAATGAATAAATGATGATATAATGTGAAGTGAAATGAATAAATAAATACGCCAGGCCTGAGCGAATGATGCAAATAGGCAAAGTACCTATGTTGCTGAGTGTACCGATACTGTAATGTGAGATGGTGATTATGAGAAAAGAAAATAAAAGGATGAGCTAGAATAGGAATGTGTCATGTGAAATGAGGATTTTAAAAAGAATTGTGAATTAATAGGTATGTAATGTTGATGAGATTTAATAAATACAAGTTTTTAAATGGAATGCAAAGTAATGAACGGTAATGAGAAACTAAAAATATGTGGTCTTATTTTTTTTGATTAAATTAAATATATTTTATTAAACGCTTACGGAAAAGCATCATGATTTTTTATTAAGATTATTTGAATTGTAGGTATTGTATTAAAAATAAAAGGAAATAAAGTTTTTTTTTGTGCAATTAGAGTAATACTTGTAAACAAGGTGTCAATCACATACAATAGGTAATGGAACTAAAGAATTAAATTTTTTTGAGATAAGTATATTTATTTTTGTTCACCGATTAACAGGGTTGCCAACAGTAGGTAGTATAAGTTTGTCATTTTATTTAATTTTAATATACAGTTTTATTTTAAAATATTGAAATAAAAAAAAGTAAATATATGTATAGGTAGGTATTGTTTGAAATGAAAGATGTTTCAAAAATTATAGATAAAAATATATATATATAAATTATTAATGTAAGTAAAAAATATTTTGGCATAGGCGAACAAAAATATTTTTCAAAAAAAAACGGGGGAGGTGTAGTGTGTAGCGCACCTCGCCCTTAGGTTAGGCTAGTATATAAGTTAATTAGTAAGTAATAAAAGACAGTCATACTGCAACTCGTGTCTCATTAAGACGCCACCGATCCACACATTGCAGTGGAGACCGCGACTCGGCAAACGTAGTGTTGGACGCCCTGCTACAAGATGGGATGACGACATTCGAAGGCTGGCTGGAGTGGGCTGGATGAGAGTGGCCGAAAATCGGGAGCGGTGGCGTGCATTGGGGGAGACCTATGTCCAGCAGTGGACGACCGTGGTTGCTGATGATGATGATGATAAGTAAGTGAATGCATTTTATTTTCAATTTTACATAGTAACACTTTCATATTAGCTTAGGGGAAATATTTAGTTTCCAAAATAAAACGACCAGTCTGTCCAATCAACTGTTTTACATATTTACCAATCATTATAAGAAACAGGTAATATTTTAACTTGCTTACTTAGTTCAAAGTCACTGCTTGCAACACAAAAACAACAACGATGCACTTTTCACAAAACATTTGAAGTTGAACTAGTGGTAAACATTTTTTGGTACTAAAGCCTTACATTTTTTTTTGCACATAGGTATCTTCTGCATTTAAGTTGATCCAACCTTTGGTAGGCTTGTTTTTTCCAGTAGCACTCGACTGATGTGCAAGTAGGCTCTTCAGTGCGATGATGCAACAATATTAAAAATGTTGTGCATGTTTACAGCCTCCGGTAGCTGCAGGACAATCTTCACAAAGAGCACACATAATATTTTCTTTTTTTTTTCATCTATCTGTACTGTCACTGTACTTATAACTATTGCTTCGAGCATACCTTGTGCTCTGGACATGTTTTACATTTCACAGTGCAGATTACGTTTAAGTTGAACACAGCCAATGGCATCATCGCCATACGGCTCCCTTGCAGATCTATAAGTAAAAATTAAAATATTAGTTACAAATAGTAAAAGGACAGAACGAATGAAAAAGTTTTCTTCGATTTCGTCTTATGTCGTGAATAAGCACAAAATTACAGGAAAACCTTTACAGTATGTATGTACTTACATAGTATTACATTGTAGTCATAACATTCCTAAGCTCGGGAGAGCCAAAATCGGGATTCAAGGCAAAAAATTGCCGATCATCAATGTTACGATTCTTAGCAAATTAGTAGGTACTTTCCACTTTCACAAATCCAACATCCATGTTTTTATAAATTTATGTGAGAAAACAGTACAACGTGCATAGAATAAGGGACTTTTTACTAATATTTTGACAAAAACTACGCACGATTCAGTGTAAAACATAGAATAATAGGTAGTGTAAAACGTCAAACGACGAAATAAAAGAGGTTATCTAGGGATGTAAAAAATAATCGATTTAGAAATTCACATCAATCAATACCTAGTGAAATAGTAAAAACATGCTGATGATGTGATAAAACGTTTAATGATACTGGGAATTTGTATCAATAATAGAATAGTATTTGGATTAATTCGTTTTTACCTTGAAAGTTAAAAATAATATTTTTTGCTTTGATTTTTACTTTTGAACTGGTTTTTTTTCTTCATAATATAATTGTATTTGATTTCAATTAAATGATTTACTGTTAATATAAATCTCTTACATTTATATTAGAATAAGAATTTAAGCATATAGGAAAACAATAGAAAATCAATATTATTTCAAGATAATCGATATTTATTTAATCGATTATTTTCCATCAATTTGACTTCCCTAGTCATTCACATTTGTATAGAGTGACATTATTTTTTTTTCCATGAAGAGTGACGTCACAGAATGGCCGGTAGCGTTTTCTGCCTTCCTCAATAAAAAGTAAAATTATTATTTTTAAATTGAAATATGCAACCATCTATGACTTTCACTAACTGAAATCGATATATTTTGGTTTCGTAAGTCAGATACTACTGGAAATACCAATTTATTGTGAAAAAATTGATATGGGTCAAGTAGCCTATTCGTGGTTGCGAGCAAAACTACCACTTTAAAGCCGACTGAATCATGGGTACATGTTTCTGTTTTACCTCGCCGCTAATGGTGAAATACGCACATAGATACGCAATTTTAAGGTCCAGCGAGTGTCAAAGCAACCTACATTAGATATAGCCTTAAGATAAAAAATGTCTCGTAAAAAGCCTTCCTTCGACATTTCTGAGAACTCGAACACAGCTACGCTTTTAATTTTCCAACCGAAAATCATTTGAATGTTAATTGATTTTTAAGCGATGAGTTAGTAGTTTAGTGACGTCAGACGCAAACAAAACAATTTAAAAGAAGTTAATCGCAAGAAGAGGTTCCGCGTGTTACCCCACATAATATCGTTGATTCAAAAACAAGGAGGCCATTCTTCCTAATATGAACTTTTCTATTAGTTTGACAATACACAGTGATTCAATGTCAAACAAAATAGGAATGTCAACGACCATCAAAAAACGTTTCTGCCGATATTTCCATTTTGGAACCCGTTTATACTTTAAAGTCATAGTTTACATATTAACAATATTTGTGCAGATATGTACAACATACCAAAAAGATAAAAGCAACACATGGCAGTTGAGCTGGTCTAGCTGGTTTTGACTTGACTGGGATTTAATAAAATTAATTCCCGATTAATGATAAGGTTTACCTGTTTGGCAGGTAAAGGAAAACAAATAAAATATTGATGTGTGTACCTATACGCATGATTGTATAATTTAATAAATAAATATTATTAACAATAAAATATGTAGGTAGATAGATGATCTACACTACTTAAGTACCTACAACATAAAATGTAAAAATAAAAAACTACATGTCGGTACTAATTAAGATTTATAAGTAACTAATAGATTAAATGGTAACATTGTTAACATTCACTATGCGGAACTACATATGTATTTGAATGTGTTTTAGGTCAATGCTAAGATTACTTAGTAGGTTATTAATAAAATGTCATATCAAAATGACGATAATATAATGCAAGTTACCAAAGTGTGAACTCACATTATTTAAGACATTTAATTATTTTTTATATTCAATCACAAAATATGCAGATACCTACTTATCGTGAATACTCAACATAATTAAATTGATTACTTAATCTTTTGATACAGAGAAAAGAAACTTTGATTTATAAACTATATTTAACCTCGACATCCCAACAACTTCGAAATCGAATTTAATTGTTTAATAATAACAGTTTTTAACGAATTTCAACCCATAGTCGCCATGATAGTTCGTACGCCGTTTAAGTTTAGACATTGTAACAAAAAGTACAAAGACACTCACCAATAACAAAGAAAGCGAACACGCGCTCCATTTTATGTTTTTATTTAATTAATTAACTTATATTAAATAGGCAATGAACGAGCTTTTCGGTGGCTGGCCGGCGCGGCACTGTGCGCACGCACCGACTCGGTATGTTTATAACCGCCTGCGCATACAACAGGCCTCACCGTCATTGATACAACGGGTGACATTTTATCACTAGTTTTGGAATATCCCGAGTTCTCATTCTTGTAAGTATTATTATAGGAAACATTATTTATTGTCCTGCTGATTTATCCTTTACATTTTCAGTAATAATAATTGTTCTACTAGATATTTCCTGGACAATAAATAGCCTATAAATTCACAGATGAGCAAGCTAAGTATAATTCAATATTAATTCTTATTTTTCCCTCCTATTAATAATAAATAAAACTTACAAAACGCTTTCTTTCGTATAATTAGGTAGGCCAGATATGTTTCTTTTCAATCAATAGTTTGAAGTTGCTACAATCGGAGCCAATTATTGTTAGAATAGGCAGATGTTACTTTAATATACGTTTTCTTTACTTCATATTATTAGGTAAAATAATGAGAAATTATACTATTAAGTATTAGGTTTTTTAATTTCCACCTTTAGGGTTGGTAACGCGTCGATGTAACCCTGGAATTATTCTATACTTTTGCCCCTAATGGTATGACTCATTCAAGCTGCCGTAAAATCCCACTTTGCAAAGCATGCGAACCACTGCACATGGGATGGGGGCTTCAATTAGCTTTAAAAGCCGTTAGTTGTCTCCGTATGAATTCAAATCTATTAACTATTTAGATGAATAAATATCTTATATTGTCTCTTATATGAGTGTGTTACTTGTTTATTTATCATTCCTGGTACTGAACAAAAGAATCGCTCTTCCTTACTACTTACGTTAACCCAATAGGTTACGTGGAAAGGTCCTTGATGGAGGCCACGCGCAGGAGGCCGCAGTCGTGGCAGGCCTCCCACCAGGTGGACCGACGATCTGGTAAAGGTCGCGGGAGTCCATTGGATGCGGGTGGCACAGGACCGAGCTGTATGGAGAAACTTCAAGAATTCCGTAAGGAAATAGTTCCCCAGATACAAAAGGCGGTAAAGGCCTCTGCCTCAGTTGCGATTGCGACACCTGCACAAACATCCGGTGCTTCGTATGCTGATGTAGTGAGTGGGAAGTCCGGTTCATCCGGAGCGCAAAAAGCTGTCACACCACCGATTACAGCTAAACCCAGCTTGATCTTTGGCACCACACTTGTACCCAAAGACAGACAAGAGGTCATAGTGAAATGGAAAAAGGCTATCTCGTTCCAAAATTCGAACTATGCCCCTGTGAGAGTACTTCCCGTCTCAAATCATAAGCTCCGTGTCGAGTTCGACACTGTTGAGCAACGGGAGGATGCTCTCCAGAGACTTAAGGGCAACGAATCGATAACCGCCGTTCCCTCGAGGAAACTCCTGCCAATGTTCATCCTGAAGGGTATCCCGAAAGAGATCCCTCGGGAGGACTTGGTTAGGATTATCCTGACCCAAAACCCTAGTGTCAAATCTGCGTGTAAGGGTGATAAGGACATCCAGTTCCGCTTCGTTAGGGACAACCGCAAAGAGCAACTGTACAACGCGGTCTTTACAGCTTCCCCAGATGTTTGGAAGATTGTGGTGAGCGGTGAGCGGCTGAACATAGACCATCAGCGCATTCATGTAGACGACTTTAGTCCGTTTCTACAGTGCTTCAAATGCCTTAGATTCGGACACACCCAGTCGAAATGCAAAGGTTTGACCGTTTGCTGCTCCCACTGTGCTGAGACTAAACATCTGTACGCGAACTGTCCTCACAAGGATGATGAGGAACGCGTTTGCTGCCTAAATTGCAAGCTCTTCAATGAAAAGTTTAATAAAACTGGAGACTTGAAGCACAGCGCGACCTCTGAACTTTGTCCGAGGATACAATCCATGCGTAAGCGAATTTCTTCTCGGGTCGATTACATCGGCTTTGAAAATCGTTCCAGCGTCCCATTTTACGAACCTCATTATGAGTAATTCACTTGAGTTTTTATCGAATTATAGTCTCTTTGTCAAATTAGTTTAATTATAGTAATTCTGCATCATAAAACTTCAATAGGAAATTAAAGTCTCTTTCTTCGGAACATAATGTTCATCTCTCGTTCAGGTTTTGGTTATTTTGCGACAACACTTTGTCATTTTTCGAACTTATTCTTAGAAACTTTTTCGACTTATAATATTTATGTGTCGGCTGTATCAAATCGCGGCCGAATACACATACCTCAATTGTCCAACAAACACTTGGTAAAAAAAAAAAAAAAAAAAAAAAAAAAAAAAAAAAAAAAAAAATAGTTTGAAGTTGCTACAATCGGAGCCAATTATTGTTAGAATAGGCAGATGTTACTTTAATATAGGTACGTTTTTCTTTACTTTATATTATTAGGTACCTATATGAGAAACCTATCTACTATTATTAGGTCCAATTTATTCTTTCATTTCATTCAGTATTAATTTCCACCTTTAGGGTTGGTAACGCGTCGATGTAACCCTGGAATTATTCTAAGTATACTCACTTTCGCCCCTAATGGTATGACTCATTCAAGCTGCCGTAAAATCCCACTTTGCAAAGCATGCGAACCACTGCACATGGGATGGACTTCAATTAGCTTTAAAAGCCGTTAGTTGTCTCCGTATGAATTCAAATCTATTAACTATTTAGATGAATAAATATCTTATATTGTCTCTTTTATGAGTGTGTTACTTGTTTATTTATCATTCCCTGGTAATGAACAAAGAATCGTTCTTCCTTAATACTTACGTTAACCCAATAGGTTACGTTACGGAGGCCCAACCTAGGGTCTTAAAAGGTTGACAGCGCACTCGTGACTCTGGTGGTGTCTATGGGCGGCGAACGTCGTCAGCTCATCTGTAAAAAGCCTCTACAACAATTATTACCTACTTTACTACAATTATTTTCAGAAAAAAGTGCCTTTGGGTTATGCATTGGAGTACTACTACCTACCTACATACAGTTAAACACAACTTGATATAAAGCACCACTATCCTTTGCAAATACATCGTATTATTATACTTATACAGATGTCGGCACACAGACTTAATACGAGGTTTGAATTGTCATGCATTTTAATGAATTAGAAAAAAGGTTAATATACGTGTACAAACGTTTCCTCGTGATTAATAAAAAATAAAGATTTACTTGTACATACATACTCGTACTTCTGTATATGAGTTCTGGTTACTTTGAACTTAGAGTGATGTAAAAAAAAACTACTAACTACCAAATTATTTTCGCTTTGGAAAACATCAAAATTCAGCCATACCTACCAAGCTGGTTGATAAAGTGAAGTCTTTATTATATACAATGATGTAAATAAATTGTAATAGGTAGAGGAGTTTTCTGTCGCTTGTCTTAATCTGGTTACGGGAAAAACATGAAAATCAAAGAAGTGTTTTCTATCGCTGTCGTACCCAATTTGTGCAGCCTTAGAAAAATCAGATGCTCTCTGCTGTCATTTGCTCGCTAAATGTGAAGAAACCCAATTAGTATTTAACGATATTACTATCATCCCAAAAACTCGTTTTCGCAAGTTAGCGTAAATACGCAACATCTTGTAGGCACTCGAAGAGGAAAACCCGAGAAGTGGCGCAGCTGTAGGCGGGGATTCTTGGGCCAGAGGGGTTGAACTTGAGAAACGAGTTTATCGTCGTAACCTTATGGTCGTCGTCGTCAACTCTTATACTTGATCAATTCATGATATGGCCAGATTAATGAATTCATATAGGTATTTTAGTTTAATTAAATACCAGATATATAATTTGAATACTACGCATTTATTTATACAATAATCGGCAACATCTTCGATTTTTCACTTTGGAATTCACAGATATTTACAACAACTAAGCATTTATTAGCATTTTATAATATTTCATAGTAACGTCATACGAGCTGGCAGGTTTTGTAAAACAGCAATTTTAAAATTTCTTATATGAAGAAGTGTGTGGCAGGTTGTGTGGGTAAACGCTAGCTTTCATTGAAATGGCCACATCACGACCGGATCTGTTTTGAGATTGAACTACGACATGGACACACATCAACGACTCAGACGTAAACATTACTAATCTTCGCCGCTGCATAATGTATTCGCATTTGCATATATTTTTTATAAATTATAGTTTTCAAAAATTTTGAAGAAAAAAAAATTGTGTTTGAACATAGTGTAATGAACCGAAAGGATGTGAATACCTGTTTATTCGCATTATAGCGTGTTTACTACTATGTATGTGTACTTAATTAAAACCTTACCTCTCTGTGTGTAATTCCTAGTAGCGTCCAAAGCTGTCATTGCGGAGCCCTGCGTACGCTAAGACCATAATTCGAGGAGTCTGGTAATTACAATGGACCATCTGATCTTCGCCACCTTTTATCAGGGGAACCAGGCCTACTAGAATGATGATCACACGTTTTAGATCCTATCTATAACGAGTAAGTTTCCTCACGATGTTTTCCCTCACCACCGAGTTAATGGTAGAAATATGCACATTGATTTGAGTTTACCTATTTGCATCATAACTATTATATTATTATAGACGGGAATTAATGCGACGTTACTTTTTAAGCACATAATTTTGTACTCTCTGCTTGACGTTTGGTATAGTACCTAATAATGCAATTTAAAGAGATATTTTTATTTTTAGTACCTAATTGTACATAAAATGAAACAATAAAGATTTATGATTTAAAGAGCCATATTTGCATGCTTGGATCGGAACCACGGTGGTATGGAAAGCGTGAATCCATTGAGCTACCATCAGTCAATTCAAACCTACCTGCCTGGTTATAACTTGATTTGGATAGAAAACAAACACGTAGGTAAGTAACGTGATTTTTTTCTTATTTTTATACTTAGAACTATCTGGGTTCTGGCCAGTTCTTTTTCTGTAAAGCAGGCAATAAAATATATCAAAACATGAAAAAAAATGTGTCTTATATTAAAATAATTACCTACTCATATTTCCTTAATGTATAAAAAATACCTATCTACTTCTCGCTAGAAACTACGTGAGTCATTGAACGGCTAATAGCTTTTTTTGGTCATGGGGGAATGCCGCCGGCTACGCGGCTCGGGGTGCAATGAGCCTAGGCCTGTGTACAAATACCTACAACAAATTATAATTCTGGCTGCAACTTTAAATTTATATCCATTCAATTACTTTTTTTTAATAGGACATAACTTCTCTATCCATTACTTACCTACATAAAATAAACTATGTAAAATAATGTCGAATAATACTATGAAGATAATATGATTTTATAACCGTTGTTTTTTTAATGAAAAACTAAATGGAACTAAGTACTACTCGCCTACCTATGAAGTAAAATGCGCACAAAAGTGTGCGCAAAGATAAACCGTTGTGACCATGTGATATGACCTAAGAGAGAGCACTATTAAGTATTCTGTGGAGAGAAGTAGAATGCAGGAACAACGGCTTACAGACCTTTATTAATACTTCGAGCAGGAAGACTTCGCATTGTGGAATCATATCACCAAAAATTCAACACATTCGTCGAACATGCTAAACATTGTTCACAGTGTGTAAGAACGTATGTATAAATAAGCATTAACACAAATAGGTACGCAATTAAAACTTATTAGGTAGGCTTCCATATTTACTACCTATTATCTATCGATGCGTAATGCGTATGTAATAAACATCCTGTAACGTACTGACATAATTTATTAAAGTACCTACACCAATTAATAATATAAAGCAAAACTGGAGCAATGGTAAGTCAGTGGATAAGAACTAGCCTTCCACAAGGGAGAACATGCTCTTCTGGCATTTTCAAATCTATCTAATGGTTGTGAGGGATGCCATCGTGAGGAAACCTACCTTATTTCGGATAGCTTCTCAAAATTAGTTAAAATAATGATATTGAACGTGTAACCGTGAGCGAGTTGATCGGTTCATCAATCAGTTATCGACGCAGGATATTATCACAATATTATAGTGCACAAGTGTTTGGGCAGACACTAGTGCACTCTCTATTACACATATTTTTACGTTACACTAGTGTGACAAGATTGACGCCAGGTCGGTTGGTCGTGCTACGACTCAACCTGCTTACAGACATACGGGGTTTATTTAAGACCACCGACTTCCAGGCTTTGATGCCTTTGCTCGGTGCCACAGAGTTTAGAAGGTCGCACTTTAAACTGACGGCTGCACCTAGGTTCGAACCATGGGTCCAAAATGGTCTAGCTAGAATAAGTAGGTATCTTAGCCTTACTATAAGTACCTACATACACAAATAGAAAAAAATACAACCAAAATAGGTTTTCAATAATTTAATAATAATCCCGTATTTTAATTCCAATGAGTATTTTCAAGCGTTCAGTATTAGACGAAGATTTGCGAGGCGATGAGCTTCTAGTGGGGTCCTCAGTAGATGTGGTCGTAGGTCGTCTACAAGGTGGGCGCTGCGTTGGCTGGACATCTGAAAGAAATTTATAAATTCGCATTTATCCCCAATACCTGCCTGCGCTGTGTTTCTGTCCAGTGAGTGAGGGCACCGGAGGCCCTATTGGGGGAAAGGGGGATAAAGGTTGGCAGCGCACTTGCGACTCTACTGGTATTGCAGGTGTCTATGGGCGGCGGCCATCGCCTACCATCTGGTAATCCGTCTGCAAAAAAAAACAATATATTTTTTGATAAATCATTCATTTTCAATCAACTTCTTCTTTGAGTACACTCCTTCTAATGAAAGTTAGCGACTTAACACTGTGCATGGCAGCTTTTACTGTAAGTACTACTGGCGCAGATTTATTTCTTCTTCCTGGGTTATTTTTCCCTGTATTATTTAGGTGCAATAGGTCATACTTCAAGCCACGCATTGTGTAAAAGATATTTCAGTATCCTTTTTGATTTCTCAATCATCGATCAATCGAACTTTGACCATGTTAGAACAAACGTATGAAACGATAAGTCTCAATATTTATTTATTAAACTGATAAAAGCTATTTAAGTACGTTTCCGCTATTTAATAAACAGCTTTATATCCCCTACGACTAAACCGTAAAGAAACTTAATCTTTACTTGCTGTTTTTGCAATGTGGGGTCTTCTTTCGTTGCCTCGCTATTGGCGGAAAAGTGAATGGTATTAACTTATACTTATGGTATTTATTATATTATATGCTCTTTGTTATTAATGACAAATATACTCACCAACGCCGCAATACTGAGCACACCGCAAATGAAATATATTATAATACTTTATGTAATCGGTCCCGCAAATCGGGTCGTATTCTATTGTCCTTGGACAGTTCTGTATGCAGTTTTTAACATTTTCATCATCATGGCGTACTAAACTGTAAATAATAAATACATAATTTATCAGACAACCATCACGACCTGGCCAATAATCTGTGACCTGGCGCCAAAGCACAGATATGGCCAAAGTAAAAAGCTAAGTATTTTATGTGGTTAGGTATCAGAATCATCGAAGGTGATAGATGCTCAAAGATAAGTATAAAGTCTTTGGTCAGGTCAGCTTACAATAATCTATCAATTTTGTTCAATTGATATTGAACCAATTCAGGTGAGAATGGATTGAAGAATTTGGACAGATTTTTACACATTTATCTCTGGTGATCCGAACACAGAATTGTTGCATTATGCAACATTAATTTAAATATGATTCGGTTTTTTAAGATTATCATAATTATTAACCTATAACTGATCAACTAGAATTAAAATCATTGTTACTCGAGTTCATGATGAAGGATAAATTACAGTAAGCAAAATAAAAATGTGATTAAGTAATTAAAAGAAATTTTCGAATCTAGTGATGACTTTATTATTGTTTGCTACTGACTACAAAAGTTAGATAGATTTATTTATTGCACAGAAATTGTATACATGAGTGTAACAACAACAATAAACAGTACAATAATCGAGCGATTTTTTCTTATTTGAAGTTCTCGGATCTCAATACATTTCAATAATACGAGTACATTACATATATGGAATATTATGACTAGGTCATGTTTATAGGCTAGTTAGAATTAGTTATCTAAAAATAAAAAACAATGAATTAACTCTAGAGACAAAATCTAAAATGTAATATTATCTCTCTTTTTAATTCCATTGCCAACGTTCAAGTTTGATGGGCGGGTACGCCCAGGGGTCCTTTTTGTTTGTGGTTGGTTCCTCAGTAGAAGTGGTCGTAGGCTTCTTGCAAGGTGGGGAGTGCGCTGGCTGGACGTCTAAAACGAGATGATAAACGTTTTATATTATGGTCTTATACTCTATATCCTTTGGCATTAGGGTCACTAACGTATGGAACAACGGAGAAGTATCATATAATCAATGACAGCCTTTTAATAATGACGGTGAAATGCTGTCACCCGCCGACTGCGCTTGAGTTCATTATTTTAACTCAGAATGGAGTCCTCATTTGCAGCTGAATTTGCCCTTTCTTCCATATAATCAGGAGGCAAAGAAACTCCTCTTCTTCTATTAGGAATTATTTAACAGTGGCAGAGCCACGCTTCGGCATGAATAGGCCGGCTCGACTGGAGTGAAACCCGGCACAGAAGACTGGCGGAAAGCAGCGCCTGCGCTGTGTTTCGTCGAGAGAGGTAGGTACCTATCGGAAAGGTCTAATTGAACGGAAGGGGGTTCACTTATGACTCTACTGGTGTTGCAGATGTCTATTGGCGACGGTAATCGCTTACTATTAGCTGGTCACCTTTCTTCCATATAATCGGGAGACACAAAAAAAGTTTCCTTTTCCTCCTCATGAGTGAATCATACAAAATGACAAAAACCGAATCTAATGCTGCAGTTTCTTGAAATAATTGCGTATATTAATAATTGCAACTATACTTACCAACACCACAGTACTGGGCACACCGCAAGTGAGAAAGGTTATAATACTTTACGTTGTTGGTCCCACAAATCGGATTGTATTCTGGTGTCTTTGGACATTTCCATATGCAGGTTTCTACATCAGTTTGCGAAAAACTGTAAATATTAAATCACTATCAGACGGCATCACAATATAGAACAACTCAAAGAAAATACTTTAAGGTGACCTGAGATGAGATGGCACATTGACTAAAGTATTGCGCCAAAGCGCGGAAGGTACTTCCATACCAGATCACAAAGTTTTTTGAGACTCAGGGATCAGAGTGGATTGTCTTGCGTATTTATTGTAGAGAGATATATCAGAGAGCACCTTTCTCTGGTGTTTGGTTCTGAAAGTACTTCTCTATGATATAAACTCGTATAAGTACTGCCGCAATGACATGTGACTATCTAAAAGTGATACAACTACCTAAAATCGTTGTTAAATGAGTGCAAATCGCCCTTATGTTTGCCTTTCACATCGTTACATTGGGAATTTCCTCATTATTTTCGTCACCTTTTCTCTTAAGACAGACTGACCCTCGGCTTTAATTCTAAACACCATAATCCACAAAACAAGTCATTGCAAACGCCTGCAGCAACCCATTGGCCAAGATTTCCTTTGAAATATGTAAGATCATTATATTGCAGATTAGTGCAGGCGTTTACTGCAGGCGGCAATTGAAAGTTTCGATTCTTACCTTAAAGACACACTGCCCATTAAAGCTGAAATAGAAAGTGCAACGTAACTTAATTTGAATATTTTATGCAAATAAAATTATTAAGGTTAAAAACTCTAGACCTAGATTTATTCAGATAAAATAACCGACGAGTTTTTTACAGCAAAACCTGCTGGATTTGCTAATAACATATAAGCCTTAAATGCTTCTTCTAATACTAGGTTACATCTATTAAAATAATGACAATGATAAAAAACTTACCGATCGTAAAAAGCGCCATGGTTACCATATTGTAGTAAAAAAATACTAGAGGATTTACAACCCACTGTTTGTTCTGATCGCAAGTCTTATTAACAATGGTTATATGCAACTCGTTGTCCGCAATATTTAAATGCACTTTACTATATATATTTATTGGAAGTAGGTAACTGTAATTTTGTTACATCATGTATGACCATAACTTAGATAAACGGTGAATTATTAACTATGTTTGTTACATGACTTTAATTCATACATGTGTCACCTATGGTGATAATACTGGATAAGGGGAAATGTCACACTATTTAAAACGTTTTTGAGGCAAATTACCAAATAAGGGTGGAATAACCCATTGCCAGTTTATATTTTACCTGCTGAAGTACATAATGCCTACTTGTTAAATTCGTCTTCATAGTACCTACAACGAAAATGTTTTCGTTTACTAAATTATCGGCGTTCTTTAACAATGCAAATGGACTGTCTCTATTGTTTGAATATATACTATATGTGTATTTTGTTGTTTTGTATAAGGGTTTTCTTGTAGGCAATCTAGGTTTTCGAATCTCGGATGGATGATATGCATATTCTGAAGTAAAATAAAATTGTTTGTAGGTAATTTGCTGTTCATGAGCTCAAGGGTTCGCTTCGCGCACCCCGCTGCATAAGCTGATATTCGATTAGTGCTGATACTGTGCCGATACTCCCATCACTGACTGATAATATTAAAAAGTAACGTGAACTAGTGTTCATTAAAACATTATATCATTTACTTAATAAGGTAAGGGAATCACTTTTTCTGAAACTAAAGAAGAAAAGCACATTAAAACTACAATATTTTTTCTGTATTGTTACAAAATGAAATACATTTTATTAGGTGTCTTCAAAAATTTTTAAATAATAAGAACGCGTTGATGTCTTTTCTATGGTCATATACCTACTTCTATTTTCTTCTTGTATTCAAAGTCAAATACCTAAATCTTTATTTGCATAGGCTTGTACAGTCTACCACCTACGGTTGAGATTCGTTTGAACGTCATGAAACAACAAGGTCAATTTTCCCTGGCATTAAGATTGTGTCAGTAACAATTGTTCTCTTTCTTATTTATGATATAACGTCATGCCAAGTGTCAAGTTTGATTACAAAAGTCAACCTTAGCGATCGTTACATCTCGCAAAAACTTTTGTCAAAAGTGGTAGGCCACTTTCTTGACTGACTGTACACAGCACTTACAAATCGTCATACATTAAAGAAATATTTAAAACTATTATTTATTTTTGCTCGGGTATAACGTTAAGTTAGGCGGTTAAGTGGGGCGACGTCCTGTGGGTCGTCCGAGATACCGCTGGAGGGACGAAGTCACCAAGGACCTCAAAGCACTCAACGTGCACGATTGGGCGGAATTGGCACAGAACCGCAAAAAATGGCGAACTTTGACGTCGCGTCTGAGGCCAAGAACTTTGAATCGCTGAGCTAGCGTAGTAGTGTGTAGTAGTATAACGTTAAGGTAGGAATGTCGTGGTGCGAGAGCTTCGTGCTATTTGCTCACGACTATCTCCCGCGATGGACGATGAGGGAGAGTCCCAGGGGTTTAGAAAAAAAAAGGTACTAAGGTAGGTCTTACCTTCTTTGGAGATCTTGGGTCCTCACAAAAAAGCATTGGACTTCAAAACCTAAAATAAAATAATGCATTTGATCACATCAAACTAGCTTTTTATACATTGTAAATACTTTTTGTGAAATAATATGTTGCAAAAGGTTTCTTCAGATCCTTGAATTGTTCTGAGAAATATAATATTAAGTTACGCCATTGGGAAATTACGCGTGCGTGAACCATCTCCAATTTTCTAACGGGAATCACATAAGTAGATATATACATAAAACATTTCTGATATAAATTTACAGGATAGGCAGACCGTTTATCTGATGATAAGTGACTCATTTTCCCACCCTACCCATGTGTACTCATGTGTACTCTGCTGTGGGATCCCACCTTGTGAACGTCCCCCTAAAAAGGAGAATATATCATTCATATATTCTGAACTAAACAATAATACTGAAAAGTGTAATAAGTACTTGCCACAAGTCAACAGCAGCAATAATTTGATCATTTTAGGGCTCAATCACCTTTCCGGTACGAATGCCAATCAGGTTGTAATCAAAAAGAGTATTTCACACTAAAGCGTGATTAAAAGGCACTAATTATTGTGGATATGTCGCAGTTGGATCGTATAATCTGCCGTATTACATTACGGCTAGCTGTTATCAAAAACATGGCTGTTTTGAAATGCGGCGAGTCAACGATATCTACCTAGAATGGTCATAAAAAATAACCCTAACCTAACCTTTTAAACAAAATTTTCCTGGGTAATAAGTATATTATTGTACATTGTAATATCAGGTAACGCCATGAGTGTTAAGAATTGGAACTAAAAATTGCCAAAAAGGCGGTGAATCTCCCACCTTATTACATTATAGCTAGCTATAAACGGCTAGCCGTTTTGATTGAATTATGGCGCACAATACATCCGGCTTATCATTGAACCGCCGCATTCCAAAATGGCCCTATTTTTGATAATAGCTGGCCGTAATGTAACACGGTGGATTATACGATCCGGCTGCGACATATATTACCTAATAACACGCTTCACGGTCATTAATTAACGTAGTATTTATTTCACACCAAACGTAAGTAATTAATTTTCTTTTTTTATGTGATAAGTGGTAATCGGATCATGGCAAGCGTCCGCATCCGCATAGACACCTACAACTCCTAGTGAAGTCACAAGTGTGCTACACTTTTTAACCCCTGTCGAGGACAGATTCTTCCTTGGGGGGCGCTGAATTAATTAAGTTTTTTTTTGAAAGGATCGCGTCTGTCACTTTTGGTTTTTCTGTTTTCATCGTAGTACTTATATTTTTCTCGGTTTGTAAGTATTTATTTTTATTGTAATACACTCGTATTTATCTTTTAACTTATCTATCGCCTTTTCCTTTCGTCTGCCACAACTCCCTTTCCATTCCCCTTACTCACTTGGCGAAACACATCGCAGGTGCTGCTTCACTGCAAACCAGCTTTCTGCGAGATCGTGGTATCACTCCGTTCGAGCCGGCCCATACATGCCGAAACGTGGCTTTCCCACGAAAATACTACATGACAAAACTGAAATAACCAAATTTTTACCTCTCTCTCTACCAGTCAAAATTACGAGGCGAGTGCAATCCTGTTAGGATAAACGTAATTATATCATAAAATACCTAGACAGTGAACGAATACCCATCACAAAAATGTTTGTCCGATGTGTGATTCTAAACCCCACGACCCTTGGAACGTGAGGCACGGTCGCTATCTAATAGTCCATCGGGCCATCCGGCCAGACAATAGTGGTCTCGTGGCATCTGTGTGATGTGTGGCTGTACGTACTTACCAGATTCTCTAAATTCTAAATCATGGTCTGAGCGTACCCCGGGTTTCACAGGGACAGTTTTAAATTCAACCAGGAATTTCACGCTAAGATGTGACGGATTTATAGTGTGCTTTTAAAATGGATTTTGAACGTAATTATATTACATTTTACAAGTAAGTTTTTCTTTTTTACATCCTGCAGTGCCTTGTAATGCATCATTATTATATAGTACCATATTACATACTTTATCTACTTACAACTGTCAGGGGTCAGTACGAAATCGTTTTCTGATAGCCTCGCCATACGTACGTACATATTAGTGATAATAACGCGATGATACTGTTATTTTTTACTAGATAGGCTTTGAACACGATATTTTATAAAAAAAAATACTATAAAACATACTGTTATGAATTGGGCATTTTTGCTACTTACTGCTACACTCAGATACGTCTTTTAACCTTTATAATTAATACTCACAATCTTAATTATGGATAGTCTGTATAATGTTAATACTAATAGATGATCAAACGAACTTCTCAAGCGAAGTTCGATCATTATTATATGAGTCGCTTCATTCGAAGATATAATATAATAACTATGTAGTAACCTTTATTCTACAAGGTGACTTCGCACATCTTAAGAGTTATTAATTTGACTAAAATTTCGAATTTTTAAAACGTTCACTAGCGCCACCTAGTCAATGTTGTCATGTTGCGCCGCGCTCTTTCTTCATTTACTTTAGAGATGGCAAAACTTTCGCTCATAGGGTAAAGAAGAGGTGGGTGGGTTATTATATCTTCGAATGAAGCGACTCATATAATAATGATCGAACTTCGCTTGAGAAGTTCGTTTGATCATCTATTATATTTCGTCGCTTCATTCTTCAGATATAATATAATTAACTATGTAGACTTTTAGAGAAGAAAGAAAGTTTTGATGTTGTATCCAAACATTTAATTTCCTTAAATGATTTACAATATTTTGTATCATAGGCTAAACTTATACAGTTTTTATATTTAAATAATTGGTCTTAATACCATGTGTACTATAATTATATTCATTAATTTAATGTAATTTGTTGTGAAAATTACTACTACGACTACATACGCATATTATAACCTTTAGGTAAATAATTATTCGATCTATGTTTTCTCACATGGCAAACATACCGATTGGCAAAATCATCGTTATCTTCTAATACGGTTCTATGGTAGAAACGAGCAAAGGAGCTGGAGGAGCTGGTCCAGCCTGCGGTTTCCTAATGGCCCTCTACACTGACACCCCGCGGACTAGCGGCGGACGTGGCGGCGTGGCGCGTGCTGTGCGCGCCGTACATCGTCACATCTATTCCACTAAAGACACAGGTCCCTCCACCAGCCCATGGTCCTTCCTACCGTCTCGGCATACGGACCGAATCTTGGGAGACGCTCACCAGGTACTTGCTAAGGGCTCTTTCCCCGGTGCGTTTCTTCACTCCCTACAAAGTCTGTGTCTTTAGCCCATCTCAATGTCACTTCTCCCCAAATGGGGCGTGAAACACCACAGCACAAGCGACTCGCGCTCGGGCAGTTCCACATCAATCGAACTCCTTCCTAATGTCAAGCCTTTTGTGTGCAAACGCACGCAACCGTCGAAAACCTTCTGCAGAGTTGACCATCTCTTGATGGTATACTGGTCCTATCTCGTTCCTGTTCCAGTCATTCAGCATCTGTTGCCGTTCCTCTTCATACAGCTGACATTCCCACAGCGCATGGTCCCGAGTTTCATCAGCTTCCTCCACAGGGACATACAGGTGACTCACTGAGAGTCATCGCGTGCAGTCTGCTGTTAAAACTCCCATGCCCCGTCAGTATTTGTGACACGGCGTAGTCTGGTTCCACCCAACCGGCCGATAATCTCATTTCTACGTCTGGGAAGAATTGCGACAACTCTCTTCCTTTGTCGCTGGTCGACCAGCGCTCCTGCCATTGGGCAACAACATCTCCAAATATTCTACGTTTAAGTGCTATTTGCTCCTTGTCTGTGGCTTCCTTTGGGCACTCCTGGGCGAATCGTCCCACACGAACAACTTCTAAGTCGGCCGGTAACACCGCAGCTAGCACGGGCAGCGCTGATGTACTAACAGACCTATAAGCCTTCGTGAGCAGAATCATTGCAGGCCGTTGGGTGCGCAGCAAAGCTCGCCTCACCACGAAGATGCTTGACCGGTGCCACCAAACTGCCGCAGCGTAAGTAAGACTTGCAACATAGGTCCCTGAATACAGGACCCTAAGTGCTTTGTACCGCACGCCCCAGGTCGATGAAGATATTCTCGACATCTTCCCGAAGCAGTTACTAGCCCGCTGGCCGATAAAGTTCGCATGCTGCAAAAAGGAACACCCTTGGTCAATCACCACCCCAAGTAACTTTGCCATGCTCACGTGCGCGATCGATTTATTGTCCATACGTATCGTTGGGGGGCGCTTGAATTTGCCTTTCAAGGTGATTGTCTGCGACTTCGCAGCTGAGAAAAGTCAGACGGTTCCGATGCCCCCATTCGGACACCGCCTGGAGCATATATTGTGCGTCTCGCTCTATTTTAGCTCTGGTTGGTGCCTCGATCGCGATCGTGATATCATCCGCATAGGCTGTCATGCTGACGCCCTCGGGCATCGGTAGCCTAAGGATGTCATCGAGCAGAAGATTCCATAAAGTAGGCCCTAACACCGAACCTTGGGGGCAGCCCATTGTAGACCTCTTCCACACCACCTGTCGACCCATGAATAATCCCACTCGCCGGTCTGTGAAGTAACTGACTAAGATTCTGTAAATATTTGGTGGACATCCACCCTGTTTCACTTTGAGCAGGACCATGGGCCACCAGGCGTTGTCGAAGGCCCCTGAAATATCCAAGAGTATAAGCTGGCAATAGTTTTGGAGGTATTCGTAACTCGGTCCATAATTGCGTTAATCGCCGTAACCGTCGACTTTCCACACCTAAAACCATGCTGACTGGGTGAGATATTCGGTGCAGACAAGGAGCGCAGGTGATAATAAGACGTTCCAGTATCTTTCCCAAAATGGGCAGCAACGTAACTGGTCTATACGCCTTTGGGTCTGTCAGGGATTTGTCATTGCCTTTTGGCAAAACCACTAGTCTTCCGGTCTTCCATATGGCTGGGAACACACCTTCTCTTATGCATGCGGAATACATATACAGCATCTCCTCTCCACTCGCTCTCCATGCTCGCTTTATGATCCGTGGCGTCAGTCCATCCATTCCCGGTGCCGTGTTTGGTAGATCTTTGACTATCCGCGCCAGTGCCTCCCGGTTGGGTGGCTCAGAGTCTCGTCCAGTCGGGGCGCACGCAGCAGCTATTCGGACCTGCCGGTGGTACGCGTCATCCTTCTCCAGGTTGTCATCAGGGACACAGCGCGCGTAGGAGCCCAGACATGGTCTCCTCTCCAGTTTCTGCATGTCCTTCCATGAGCTTCATTCCGTACATCACGTTGGGTGGGGGCGGACCTCTGCCAGAGGCAGCTCGATAAGCCATCCCCCACGGCTCATCGTTACCGGATTCCGCCACTTTGCGGTAAAAGGTGATCTCCGCGCTCCTCATTGCCTCTTTGTAGTGATTTCTCACAACATTGAGTTCATTCTTCAAATGAGTTTCCTGCTCACCTCCTCTCTTCCGCGACTTCTGCCAATTCCTACGCGCACTGTACACTTCCTTCCTGAGTTTGTCCAGTGCAGGTGTCCACCACTCGTACCCACCGGTGTCTGCCTTTTTGCGTTTGCCCAGACATTCGCTTGCCGTCCGTGTCAGTATGTCTGTGTACTCCTTACAGATATCCTCAGCTGGTCTCCTGAGTTGCAGACGTCCTACTCGGTAGTGCAAAGCTGAGCAAAAGTTCGCCCAGTTTACGCCACGGTCTCTGTAAGATGGCTGCATCTGACCCTGGCCAGCAACTCCCACCCGCGATCGCACCGCTGTATCGCCTAGTCTGAATGTGATCAGCTGATGATCGCTCAAGCTTGCTCCTTCCCTTACAGTCCACTCCGACACAGTGATTCCTCTTGTAGTGAGTGTCAGGTCCACATTTGAGTATCCGTTGGGGCCGTGAAATGTTGGGGGTTGACCTTCCTTGTTATGGAGTAAAAGAGCTCGTCCCAGGATAAATCCTTCCATCTGATTTCTCCTATACTCGGTGTCAGGTCCTCTCCCAACGTATTGTCGTTCCTCACAGTGCCAGAGTGGCGAGTGTGCATTGCTGTCCATGCCTATCAGTATCTGCTTCCCTGCCAACTGATCCATCACGTGGGACAAGTGTTCCAAGTGTCGGGAGATGTCGTGGCTGTACTGGCAATATACCGATACCACGTAGAAGCTCCGACTCTGATCCCCGGTGTCAACGTGTGCGACCCGCGCAGTGTTCGTTGCTTAGATGTTCCAAGAACGTGAACGCAAACTCCTGATTCACATCTATTCCACTAGCTGACAACACTTGCTTAATCCATTTACTAATGGTTTGCGTGGTTGCAGGATTATGTGGCGGTTTATGTGTTAATAAAAGTTTACCCTGATTGCTAATTCTTTTATTTTTAGTCGCAAAGATATAATCCTTAAGGGTTGTAGCGGGGCAAATTGGAGGATTTTCAAGAAAAAATGGTAAACTCAAAACGGGTTGCTCACGGTTCGGGGCAGATGTTTTGATTATATCAGATATTCCTATTTTAATTCCATAATCTGTTATCATAATGTTTTCGAGTTTTATTAGCGAAAGGGTCTGAACTCTGTGTGCTGTACAAATTGCTAATAAAATGACTAATTTTTTGGTTATCTTTTCTAAATTTAGATCAGTATTTGGGAACCAATCTTTTATATAATTTAAGACTAATTGGGGATCCCATGTATGGTTATATTTGGGTAAGTTAGGTTTCAACCTATATGCCCCTTTCATAAGACGCTTAATACATTCTTCTGAGCCTATACCCTCGCCCAGAAGAAGAGAGAGAGCAGATCGGTGGCTATTTAACGTCCCATAAGAAGATCCGCCCTTAAATTGAGCTGTTAAAAAGGATAATACTATTGTTTTATTTACCTCGAAATAATTAATATTTCTAGATACACAGAATTGCCACCAAAGTTTATACGTCACATTATATTGTTTTAAAGTGTTATGGGATAACGATGCTAGCATCAAATTTATTGATTCGGATGGGGAACCTCGTTTGATAAACGACTGCCGGAGAGCCTCGCTACACCCAGGATAAGCTTCGAGTGTAGGGGGTGTTGTTCCCTGAAAGAAGAATAGAGCATGTGTTCGTGTGGCTTTAAATACAATATATCTGACGCTAATAAGGTTTGGAGTAAAGGATACCATGGCTGTGATTGCCATACAGGGAAAACTAAAATTCCGGTTGCATTGTCGTCTACAATCTTTCTTAAGCATTGGAGAATCACCGAAAAAGGGGGAAAAGCATAAAAATATATGTTTTTCCAGTCAATGGTAAATGCATTTACC
This sequence comes from Cnaphalocrocis medinalis, assembly GCA_014851415.1. NCBI lineage: Eukaryota > Metazoa > Arthropoda > Insecta > Lepidoptera > Crambidae > Cnaphalocrocis > Cnaphalocrocis medinalis. Next base: position 11,616,112 of record CM026284.1, on the reverse strand, counting down.
ACTAGAGCATCTGGGTCAGGTTTATAGGCTATATACGCCTCACATTTGGCATTGGTCCGTGAAGCGAATAAATCCACTTGAGGCTGACCAAATTGTTGAACAATAGTTGAGAAAGCTGTATCGGATAATTCCCATTCGGTATCGGGATTGACGATTCTTGATTCACTGTCAGCAATATTCTCCCTTGTATTTACGTAAGACGCGAAAATATACAAGTTTCGTTTCTCACACCACTGCCAAATTGAGCGTGTTAATTCATTCAAGTGGGGATACTGAATGCCTCCCATTCGATTTACATAACTAATGGCTGTTGTATTGTCAACACGTAAAAGAATTGCACAGTTAGTTAGATCTCGAGTAAAACATTTTAATCCCAAAAAGACAGCCTGTAGCTCTAGGAAATTTAGATGAAAAGATCGTTCTGATTCTTTCCATTGACCATTAGCGCGTTTGTTACCACATACCGCTCCCCAGCCGGACTTCGAAGCATCTGTATAAATTTCTATAGCGTAATGGGGGTATCTTATTGGACTAGATGCCGAGTAAATATTTGATAACCACCAATTCAAATCTTCTAGAATGACATTGGTTGGCTTCATTATAGATTCATAATTATTATTATTATTTGATAAGGCCAAAAACTTTTGTCTTTCTAATGTTTTTGTGTACAACCATCCATACTGTACAGCCGGGCAAGCGGCAACTAAAGTACCTATTAACTTGGCAAATTCGCGAATTGAACATTTAGGGAGACTTATAAACTTCCGTACCAACTTAGCAATATTGGTACGTTTGTCATCGGGTAAATTTAAAGTTAGCATTCTCGTATCAAAATTGAAGCCTAAAAATTTACACACTTGCTTTGGCTCCAAAGAACTTTTGTTAAAATTAACTACGAAGCCTAAACTTTGCAATAAGGCTAAGGTTTCGTTTACATTTTTTAAGCAAATTTCTGCTGTGTTTCCAATACATAAAATGTCGTCTAAGTAGATGACCGACATGAAGCCTTTACTTCTTAGGTGAGAAATCACTTCTTTCATAATTTTAGGTAAAGAACCCTGGGGCCACCGAAAGACCATATGGCATTGAAGTAAATTCATAGGTTTTTAGCTCTTTATTACTGGTAAGAAACTGAAAACGTAAGTATCTTCTGTCAGAGAGATTAATTGGAATAAGCAGATAGGCTTCTTTTAAATCTATAGTAGCTAGATAAGCATCTTTTTGTATTAATTTTGATGCAGTTCGATGGTCTTCCATCTTGAAATGAGATTTGGATATATATTTATTTAGATCTTTCAAATTTAAAATGAAACGTTTGTCGCCGTTTGGTTTGGGCGCGAGAAATATTTTCGATAAGTACTGATTTGCATCTGGAGAACATTCAGTTATAGCCCCTAAGTCTAACAATTTTTGTATTTCAATACTCATGTCCTTAGTTTCTTGTTTTGAAAAGTTATTTTTAGGAATAAAATTAATTGGTTGATGTACAATTTTATCAAAAGGAATAGATAACCCATTTTTTACCCAATCTAAGACTACAGGGTTTGACGTTATGTTAAGCCAATATTTGTAGAAATGAGAAACTCTGCCAGCGTGTACCTGAGCTAACGTTGAGGTGCTCGCGCTCTCGGTTGACCAGCGGGTTTCGCTGGTGGTGGAGCTACGTACGGTCGGCGGATGCTCGGTGCGCTCGCCCTCCTGACTCCTCCTCGCCCCCCCCTGTTCGACGAGTAACGTTGGGGAGCTGACCAGTTTCCCGAGTACGAAGGTCGAGTGTACGACGATTGCGTGGGAGCTGACGACTTGGGGACAGAAACTTTTTTAATCTGGAGACCCTGTCTCTCTACGGCTTTTGCCGCTTTTATTTTCTCTGAAAATTTGTTCCCGAATATAGTTTCATCTCGCTCAGTATCTTGGACTATGTTTAGAATTGTCTTGTCTAAGCTAGGACTGAGCAACTTAATGCGATTCTGCGTGGAAGCCGCATGTAGATCGCACAAAATGCGGCAGCCGTTGCTAAGATGTTTCATGGCTTGAATTTTGTTATCGGATGTCAATAAAATATGCATAGCCTTGTTGATGGCTGTGATACCGGAGCCTAATTGCTGTTGAGACACAGCCAGATTTTTATCACGGTTCTTGACCATATCCGGAACGGCTGCTGAGATTTCAGCATTTAGTTTTGGTGCCTGTAGCAGACGACAATTGTCTGGGATCAAGTAATCCTTCAGGATTTTATCCCTATTTTCTTTGGGCATGCCTTTCTTTAGCAAAGGTAGCCATAATTTTGCTAGGTTATCGTGAATGTTTTCACCAAAATCAGGGGTATCGTCCGTGGGTTCCCCTAAGGCCGATAGCATTTCAGAATCTAATTCCGGGATTGATGGTGTTTCAGGCAAAATAGTTGTATCTGTGGTCTTTTCCGGGGTCAAATTTTCGTTACACAATTCCAATTGAGGTACTTCACATTGTGTGTCCAGATCAACCGTTTCCTCCAGGTTTTTGTCGGGGTCCGGAAGAGGGGCATCTTGGATGGTATCCTCGTTATCCGGTTCATAAACGGGATCTAAAATGCATACCGAGATGGTTAATTTTACTTTGTAAATTATTGAGGGTAGAAAAATATAATATTTTCTAATGGTTATCGCAAAGTAACGTGTAAATCGTTTGGATTGCACGTATGTTTTGCTTTATTGTATCGTTGAAGACTCGCAGTCAACCCCGATATAAATATGTCATAGTTATTGACTCGCAGTCAATCCCCATGCATTTAAATGCGTACTATGTACGTACATATTTAATAACAGCACCGAGCACAGTAATAAATTCAACTTACCAATACTTATTTCGTCTTCTGCTGTGAAATTATCCTCGATAATTTCCAATTGTTGCAGGCGTTGATTTTCTTCAAGTTTCCTAATTTTTTTCTGGTATCGCTCGATTTTTTCCTGCGCACTGCGCTTAGGCATGGTTCAAACGTATATCACTACTATCACTGGTAATTAACTAGAATAAATTATTGGCAGAGCTTAGTCGGCGCGTGCGTTCGACACCTCGCACAAAAAAGGAATGAAGAAAGAGCGCGGCGCAACATGACAACATTGACTAGGTGGCGCTAGTGAGCGTTTTAAAAATTCGAAATTTTAGTCAAATTAATAACTCTTAAGATGTGCGAAGTCACCTTGTAGAATAAAGGTTACTACATAGTTAATTATATTATATCTGAAGAATGAAGCGACGAAATATAATAATTATTAAAGGTCGATTCTTTGACATAAGAAAAATATGGTTCCAATAACATCTCTGAGTGCGGTAATTAATTCAATATCGACGAAAAACATCAGAGTTATCGAAGAAAAGTCAAATTTCATCAGCAAGCACGTTCGGTTTATTTACCAATAGAGGAAATATGATAGTAGTACTATAATATTCTATACTATAGTAATCACCGCTGCTTTACCTCATCTTTAAATTTAGAGTATTTTCTACAACTTGTAGTTAAATACACCAACTTAGTAGATACGGGTAAATAAGTAAACGTACGTAAAACAAAAAGTCGTCAAACTCAGTAAATAGGCGGTACAGAGCAGAACAGGATCTGTTCACTCGCTACTCTTTTAAAAAACTGTATTCATAAAGCTAAATGGTCAGAAATCAGTTATCATGGTGTTATCAGGTTTATTTTTCCTAGAAGGATTTCCCTTTTCTTGTCATAGACCAGGGTAAACACAAACTGCGGTTAGAAAAACCTTTTCCGAACCGTAGGAAAATCTAAATAGTGCCTAATAAATATTCTCATACCTACATTGACATCTCATACATTGACTTGACTCCGTAATTAATACAATATGAGGTACTAATTTCTGCTGTTTTTTTTTTATTTTGCTTAAAGCTGCATTCTTTTCTAATCTCAAAACACCAGCAAAGAAGATACGAGAGGATATCGTCACGACGCTAGCCAATGGGGGCTAACGCGTGTGAAAAATCCGTTAGGTGGCGTACCTGTAGACTGAAGTCCAACCAAGGTGCAACTACACGGTGATTGGTTATTTTTTATGTGAGACGTCAAAATGCCACTAAACGACCAATGACGTTGAAGTTGGATCTCAGTCTACACGTACGCCATCTAACGGACTTTCACACGCGGAAGCCCCTATTACCATATTATTATGTTGGTTGCAAGTATATTGTACCTACATCTACACTGTGATGAATAATGCAAAACAAAAACAAATACTATTGATTGTGACAAATCCAATATAAAGTACAAACTTGATAAAAGTAGGAATCATATTTATTAACGTTTATTTATTCTAATATCAAACAGGAAGTGGCAATGTTCCTAGAAAATATTGATATGGAAATAGGTAGGTACATACCAACTTCAGACGAATAATGCATTAGAGCTAGTACTTAATATACAACAATGATCCGGCTGGTAGAAAAAGACCGTTGCTATTTTCCCACACCTTTTAAGACAGGAAAATACTCGTAAAGCAAGAAATAACAGTATTTATTAAGCTTTGACCTGAGTTCTGTCCCAGACATATCAAATATTTGAGGTTCTAAGGCAGAGGCAGCTTGGCAGCGAGTTAAGTAAGAAAAAAAAGTTAAGACACTGCATCTGACCTGCATTACGCTTTCCGAGTCGCTTTCGAGGTATCTTCTATACTATTTATATAGAGGTTAATCTCATAGTCCACCTCAAGGCTTATGAGGTTACCTAAATACGAAACCCTTGCGCGAAGCAATCGACTCCTGACGCCATCTATTGGTGCTGGCTGAACTTAAATACAGAATCGAAGTGAGGGCGGGTGATTAGTATTGAATAAATTAATGAATCAAAGCTTTGATTCACTAAAATGACGCCTGTCACCATTCGCCATTATGCCCACGTGGCTGGTAGAGAACACATCTTAGCAAGTTCGCCTATTCTATCAAATGTTTGTGCAATAAAGTTTTAATAAATGATTGAAGTTTGAATTTTATCGAACAATTAAAACGTGGACAGTATAAAAACCAGTTTATCTGTATAGCGAAAGAATGGCCGCTCTCATTTGAAAGTCGGAGTCGTTATCTGTCCGTCCTCCGATGCGGAGGTTATCGTCTCCCCTCCCCAGGCCGAGCGCGCGCTGCACCAGTGGCCCGATAAGTCCTGCCCGAGCCACACATAGTACACACAAACAAACAATTATAACAACAACACATAAACAACCTCTAGAAACTATTTGTGAGTGAAGACTGTGGTGTCAGTTCCAAATTTGGATTTAAATACATGGAAATGCTCAGCGGGAAGATTCTTCTGTGCCTCGTTTTAGTTGCTGGTAAGTTCCGCGCAACCACACAAATCGTTATTTCGAGAAATATATATAATAATTAACTCTTTCAAATATTACTAAATTTCGTCTTAATATCTTTTTAAACTTAATCTTTTTTAACGTAAGGCCATATGCTTTTAATAAATTAAATAGAAAAATATAGGTACAATGTCTACGAATAGGGTACGACTCATACAAGACTGTAAAAAAAACAAATGAACATACATCACATATAATCGCTACCAGAGTCATAATAAGAATCAATTTGCACGCGATCAAAGAACTTCTCTAAATACTTAGGTAAAGCCATGTGCTTGAGGTAAACCCACATCATTTAAATACTAACTAATCAGCAATACGAAATCTCATGGGAAATCACAGAAAATAATAACTAGCAATAACTAAATCTGTTACAGAATTTCTGATGTAAGTTTAGACGTCTTAGTTACCAAGAGTCTTACTTATTTATATCAGAGTATCGTACGATTCTATTATTAGATATTTTAAGCATAAATTTAAAGATAACGCGACCTTTCTTCCCAGGGCAAAGCGTTATTTATCGATTATTATGTGTGTGGGCCATCTTAGAGACTAAAAATACATTCTTGGGCCTAGTACAGTAGAAAGTGAAGTTAGGTTCTTATGAAGAAATGGTTTGGTAGAGCCGTTCTCCAATACGAAAAGAGAACCTTGATCCCTCCCTGAAAACTGTCGGGAGAGTAATACGTATTATTGTCTAGTCTACTGCAAACATGTTTTTACGTTTTCCTTTTTAAAAAGATACAAACTTTTTAAAACCTAAAAAGTGTTCTAACGAATATGAAAACAAATTTGACTAAATGTAACATGACTTAATATTAAAATTTAAAATAAGCCAGTGCCATTGTAAGTATTTCGGTTAGGGTTTTATAAATCTTTTAGATAACAATAAGCTTATGGTCAATAGAGTTATTAACTGAATTTTTATCGCAAAATAATGTCAATAACTTCATAGGTACCATCACAAGCTTTATATTGTTCACTGCTGAAACACAGGCCTCAAACGGAAGTTGAATACGCGTCAGCCCTACCACACTTGCCTACTGCGCGCCGGTTATACACATAGGTAGCACGTACGTAAAGCCAGTAGCCACACATCAAAGTACACAAAACCGCCAAATTTCTTCAATCGACTCTCATCTTCGTGTCAAACACGTTAGGTTGAAAATCAGTTGAGGAAATTTGACAGGCTGTGGTAACCTGATGTGTGGTTGTTTGTACCATTCTAAATATGACGCACCAAACGAATAAATGATGGTGGCAAAAAGTGGAACTAGGGAAGGTGGTAGAATCCAATAATGCAAGTGACAAGGGCTCAAGGCAATCCCTCTACATAGTTTGCTAAAATACAAATAAAAGTAAAAATAAAGTTCTTTAATAAGTCACTTTAAAGAATTTTCTTTGACACAGTCATTAAGTTGTAGTTTGTAGGTTTGACAAAATATTAACTGCATTCATAACTACTTATAACAACTATCACACAAACATTATATGATAATATTATATTATGAGCAGTTAATTAAGTTACTTCACTGAAATTGCTTAGCTGTCGCGATGGGGACGGATTTAAACGTCAGACGGAGATCAAATCATAGGGCAACAGCTGTGTACCAAGTGTTCAAAATGTAAGCTTGCATCCACTAGCATGCTATAATTGGTAGTTTAAAATACCTTTTATCATCAGACGTCAAATGGGCTGGGCGTCGACGTCACACAATGGCTGAAAATTCAACTTATAGACCTTAGCACTGATTGAGCACCGATTTTCAACTTTTACGTGTACCAGTGATGAGAGGGTCGTGCTCAGTATTTCCCTAAACAATCGTATAGAGAACAAACATACTCGTACGTCAAAAGTCTTAGATGTAGGTAATCCGAATCCAGCCAAGTCTTCCGTAGAACCGACAATCGTTGGAGCACACTAGCTGGTTGCCCGCATTCACTCATTGGATTGGAGAAAAGTTATAAGTTAAAATTAACAATCTTTCAAGTCGTCTAGCTGCTAGGTAGTGATTGAATGAGAATTATAACTGTGTCAACAGTGTATGTTGCAGCATGAAAGAGACTTAGATCCAGCAATGGAAAGAGACAGGACCTTGACTGATTATACTCAGCATTTTTTGAAGTATCTAATTAAAAAGTTTAGACTTTTTTTTAAAAATCTAAACATATTTCCATTTTTCATAATCGTATTAGCAAAAGATAGGGTGCCACTTGTTAAGGCGCGTGCGACGATGCTTAATTCTCTGAAGGATCTAAGGTCGACAGTCTGAACGAGCCGTTAGATCATTTGGCATCTTGAACTAGGGTTATCTACCACACGCCCACAGCACGTTATTAATAGGCGTGAGTAATCGATCAACGGACAGACATACAGACGTCAATGCATGCGCGGACGCATCAAAACAACGTTGTAATTACTTGTTTGTCAACGCGAAGATTTCCGCAAGCGTCCGGGACCCCAGTCAGAGAGCACACGCTCATCTTGTAGATTAAGTCGGGAACACGCTGCCAGTGAATTAGTTAGATACGTTGTTACATTATTAATAATATAGGTAGTAAATAAATTAATAAATTCGGAAAAAATACTAACCCTATGTAACTCCCACGCAAGAGTTGTGCGGTCTCAGATTAGCGTTTAGTACGCGCGTATTTTATTTTAATTAACCTACATCGTCCCACTGCTGGGCAAAGGCCTCCCCCGAGTCTCTCGGCGTTCGTCAGGTAACCATGGGATTTGTTGGCACATCTTTTGGGGCCAATTCGACAGACGTGACCCACAAATTGCCAATTCAGTTCGAACTCGATCACTTATATCAAATCCACTTGATATTCCATTACATTAAAAAAGGAAACTTTTAATTAGTTTTGGTCAGCTGAATGAGCACCATCGATTTTTCGATTAAAGACTTATTGCCTGGACTCCTGGTGGTGTCTAGATGTAAAATTAGGCTCGGCTCTTCCATCATTTTCTGTCAGTTAGTGAGTAGCTTAGTTAAGGAAATGTAAAAAATACTTTAACATGAATTTCCCATTATATACAAGGAAACAGTAAGACAAACAGGATAATATTACAGAGTAAATTTGAGTCCTCTTTCACATGAATTATATGTGCAACGCGCAACGCTTACATCAGCGGTGTCATATGATTAAGTCTTACAATTGCCTTTGTACTGGTACTGAAACAATTAACAGGACAGTTTGCCATAGTAATTGTGCAATACATATCGAGTTAGTATGAGTACGAGGCGTGGGAACCCGGCGATATCAGCTCGTATATCCTGGGATGACTCAGCCCAAGAGCCCGTATCAGGATCGTCTCTTTCCGAAATGAGGGCATCTCTGACGCGCTACCACTGATAAAAATAATAGGCATAATACCTACCTAGGAAACATCCGCTTAAGAGCCATGGTAGGCACTCACCCCTGTGTTAAAGATTGTAGATGCTTCAGCGTCCGCAAGTGCGCTGTATCTAATCTAGTCTAGGTTTGTTGTGAATATTAGCATCAGCATCTACTGTAGCAGCGAACTATTTAACGTATTATAGTCCAAAACCTCGCTCCAGTCTCGCGGACGGGCACCGAAGCGTTCGGTTGTACCGGTCAGGTGATGAAAAGTGTAGGTGGTTAGTAGATTGCGACGATCTATTGTTACTGAAGTTAGAAGTACTGATTAAAAAGGTTAGAACCTGAACGCGCAATAGTCTTAGAAAAGGGCTTTGACTCTACTAAAGTCTTCTACTGATGTCTAATTCACCTCCTCGGTTTCCCAGTCGTTAACTCAATATCTGATTCAATTCCTTCTTACATTAAAAATATATATATTATAGTTAACAAATTATGAATGTATATTTAATAACAAATTGTTTGCTTATTATCTATACGTGTTATCAGCGGAAACGAAACTATTAAACTTTAAGGTCATTGTTTCACCTAAATCGTATCACAGTAAGGCAGGTCGCCCACTGCACTGCGGTGCAATACAGTGATTCTTGTTGTTAGAGTAGAACTTATTTAATATTCTCTACATTATATTTGAATGATGACATATTCATGACTGGAAAATTAGAAAACTGCACCACCCCATGCCCTTGAAACTAGAAACGACCTGGCGCTTTGGCGTTTTTCGCTTCCAACTATTCCTAGTAAAAAATCATATTTAAAAATGTGCTAGCTAAACCATACATTTCAGTAAGTAATCTTTCTTAAACCAGTTTCTTCTTGCAGCATAAAATTCTAAGAGGTAGAATAACTTAGTATTTCGATTTCCTTACTTAAGTTGATATTTTTATTCGACAATCCTCTAAATACCTAGTTGTCGGGTTTGCAGTCTTTTTAAGTAACTGGAAGAGTGTCTTCGTGACTTGATCACTAATTCTTCTCCACATAAACATAAAAAAATCAAAACGATCTTGCTTGTAAGTACTTGGTGAAGATAAATCATAACATGTATTTCATAAACAAGATGCAACGCAGTTCAAATTGGTCCATAACATTATCTATTTGTTTGTAAAATTGTAAGTCAATGTAGTAGGACATGTGGCGTTGTTTGTAAACTTTGCCCGAGATGCAAGTCGTATTCAAATGCGTAATAAGGATGAGATCACAGGAAAATTTTAGGAAAATAAATAATACACACTGATTAGATTAAGAGAGGTCGCAGAGATGACTCCCAGTAATCTTGGCTCGTTCAACAATAATGGAATAAAACAAGACACTATTAAGCTACGTTTATGTCCCCATTAATAATCGTCTGTTAAAGTTTTTATCGGTGAAAGTGACGGGAGCAAGCATTGTTTTTATTTGCTTACGAGTAGAAGAATAACTGCCTCACTCAAATGCATAACACACAACTTTTATTATAACTTGTCGTCATGTAAGTAAAGTTTCAAATCGATTCATGCTATTTTCAAGTGAAACCTTCGGAATTTTCGAATCTACTCATTTTATAACCACTATCCCGAGGGAGCTTTTCATGAGGAAAGCTGACATGGCTCTTTATTATTTGTCAAATCCTAGATATAATGATCCAAGCGTACTATAGTCTAAACGAGAATAGGCGGAAGAGCCAGGTGGTTCAAAGTTCTACCTAACCAAACTGTTCACTTTGAAATACAAAATACCGCATAGGATATTTCCTACCTCTGATAAATATTTGTTTTTTATAACAGGCCTAATGTTGGTCCAAATAAAATTATGATCAACTTTTCCTATGACACCAATACCGACATAGTTAAAATGTATGAGACGGCTGATATTTTTTTTATTTGTTTCACCATAGGTCCCACATAAGAATTTCACTGTCATTATGATTAGTAGGTACAGTGATAAAACGTTAGGTACTAGGGAAAATGTCTACAACTAAGAATAAATAAATAAATAACCTCACCATCTATGGTGGGTGGATTATCCCTAATCAACTTGAACCAGTTTATTTTCTGTATCTTTTGATTCCAGTCAAAATTGCAATGTTAGGAATCGACTGACGTTCTTCAGATTGTTATTAATAATGCTTGCACCACTATTTCCAGCGTGGCGGGAGACACAGTCAGCCAAGTTACCTCTCCCCCCCTCCCGGCTCGGCTATGACTACGAGGTGGTGGAGGACGGCGCAGGCACCCGCCCCCCGCCGGACCTCAAGGTGAGGGAGGGGGTGCCCCCGCCGCTGTGCGCGGGGAGGTGTGCCGCTCCCCCCGCAGGCCCCGTCTGCGCCTTCGACGCGGCCGGTACGGCGAGGACGTTTGCAACGCTATGCGAATTGGAAGAAGTTTCTTGTCGTGAAAGCACATGTGAGTACCAAAAATATACCATAACCTTATCAAACTCGTATGTGTCATTGGTTGCAGGAGTCTATTTTAATCAACCTTTAAAAAATTACCTGTTGAACTCGCTAGCACTACAGATAAGATTAGCTCATTCCATGAATTACCATTACAGTAGGGGAACCTGTTGTACCTTGACACCCTTTGTACCTAGAGCCCCCTACGTTTTTGAAATGTTTGCGCTCTTTTTTATGTCTCTTTGTCTATGATATAGTGAACTTTCACAAGACTAATCAACATGAAATTAGTTGCAGGCGGCCATTGTATCGAGTTTGCATGGGAGATCACTTTAACGTTTTCGCGGCATAAAAGTAAAATATTAAATATATTTTATTTCTTTCATTACTTCTGTTATTTCCAACATATTTTTTCAAAACCATTTGATTGAAACAAGTACTTTATCTAAGTTTATAATGTAGTATGCTTATTTGAGTTCGTCATAACCCCCAAATTTTTATGTGCGAATAAACATGAAAGGGTAGGGGTGTTGTACCTTGATCATAGGAAAACAGTTGTACCTTGATCATATGGTCAAGGTACAAATGTACTATGTTAATTCTGTTTAGGAACGCCCATATTTATAACTAGCGGCCGCCCGCGACTTCGTCCGCGTGGAAAAGTAACTTTTTACCCCCCTTTTAACCCCGTACAACCCCCTTTTCGCAATAAAAAGTAGCCTATGTCCTTTCTCAGGGTCTCGACCATCTGTATACCAAATTTCATTTAAATCCGTTCAGTAGTTTTGGCGTGAAAGAGTAACAGACAGACAGACAGACAGACAGACAGACAGACAGAGTTACTTTCGCATTTATAATATTAGTATGGATTTTGTTGTTTTTTGTACAGGTAAAATGTCTCGTAGCAAAAACAACATCAAACGAACCCCTGTTCCAAAAACAGCACTTTCTAGTGCTATTAAATTAGTTAAAGAAAAAAAATTATCATTAAGAGGGGCTGCCAAACATTTTAACTTGTCAAGATGTACTTTAAAGAGGCATTATGTACTTACTGTACAGTTTTTTAAAGACATGTTGAATCTGAAAATAATAAAAATATTTGCTATTTGTCGAGAAATATGGATTTTATTTGATGAGTTCTAGCTATGATCAAGGTACATCACCCCCGTTGTACCTTGATCCACATTCCAATTTTTTTTCAGATTACGTAAAACCTATCAAAACGATGATCTATGCTTGTATATAATTTATATTATGATCCACATTAGTTCTTCTAACAGCTAAAGTTGTTTTAATTGCTATAGTTACAACTGTTTTTTTTTTAAAAATCGTTGAATGAAAAAGTGACCGAGGTACAACAGGTTCCCTTACCTTAGATATTTTAGCTAAATTTAGATATTTCAAAATATTAAATATAAACATAAAATAACACGTAATTAGGTATGTTTGTGTATATGAAAAAGATAGATGAAGATAAAACTGAACCTATAATTTTTACCATTGCATTTCTAAAAGGTAGAGTGGTTTCTACTTAAGTATCTAAAAATCGTTCATAATATTTTGTTTCTATGTTCCAGATTACGCCATAACGAGCTTGGGCGAGTGTTGACGAGAAGTGCGCGGGAGTGCACCGGATGCTCTCTTTACTTCTCAAATTTTAGTGTAAGCCGCTGTGTAACGCTTGCTTAGTCACTCGCGGGGTCACAGTAACTCAAAATGCACAGTATAAATAGACAAAGCCAAGAATCAAAAAGGAGTTTAGGCAAGTTGCTTGTAATTTGCTCTTTGTATTAAAAATAAGTATAAAATTAAGTGCCGGCACTTTTCGATATTTACTAGGTAGGCAAATTACATATCTGTCTAAGTATGTACCTATGACATAAGCAATACATACAACTAGTACTATCCATGCGGATAAACACTGGGATTAGAAATGGTAATTTACTATCCTAACTAATATTATAAATGCGAAAGTAACTCTGTCTGTCTGTCTGTCTGTCTGTCTGTCTGTCTGTTACTCTTTCACGCCAAAACTACTGAACGGATTTAAATGAAATTTGGTATACAGATGATCTAGACCCTGAGAAAGAACATAGGCTACTTTTTATTGCGAAAAGGGGGTTGTAAGGGGTTAAAAGGGGGGTGAAAAGCTACTTTTCCATGCGGACGAAGTCGCGGGCGGCCGCTAGTTCTACTATATACTTACAAAAAAAGCTGCGTTTTAATAAAACAATTGTGAGCGCACTCCGTGGTTTTTTTTCGTTTACTAATCTTGTCATATTTTGTTGGAAAGGTACGTTATTCCTAATTGCTATGATGTACCACGGGCGAAGTCGGGGCGGACCGCTTATAAATGTATATTATTTTGAAAATAGATTCGTTATTTTCGATTCGTAAATTATTATTTGTTTATAAACTTTTCATAGATTTCCGAAGTTATTCCGTTTTTCATACTTAGTATGCCGACGGTATAGTCTCAACGCGCCACCATTTATAATCCCAATGTTTATCCGCACGGGTAGTAGATACTAGTTTCAAGGGTATATTTTGTGGTATTACCCTTGATTGCTGCTTTTAATTGAGCATTCCACAACACAAGAAAAGAAAACAGAATCTATTAGAAAATACTACTACATACAAAAAAACATTGAATGAATAATGCCTATAGCAATCGTATCGTATTAGCAGTCTTAAGAAATAGGTAAATAACATTTGTAAATTAATTTTTGTCTTTGTAGAGAGAATAAATTTATGCAAATGGATAATGAGCGTTTTGAGCCAAAAGAATAGGATGATTTGGGTATTCTTTCCTGATTTAATTGAGTTACACGAAAACAATATATAGTCTTATTTAGGGAAAATTACTATTTTTAAACTACTTTACATCTCGCAAGGCGCGCAAGATGTCATCCAAAGATTTTAGACTTTTATGTTAGCAATAAGACTTTGGTTAAAGTTCCTAAAATTCAAAATTGATGATGTTTAACTGTACTTTTAAGTAGCATCCAAAGTCATAAGAATAAATTATTAGTTTTAAGTACATCGCACAGAATAAGATTACTTTTTATTTATTGTATGTACAAAGTACGCATTGTAGGAGCTGCAGTCCAGTTCCAATTAATATGCCATTTTTAATATTATAGAAATAGATTAATAAAGCTTATCGAAAACGAAGTTTGTCTTATTCTAAAATACCTAATACCGCAGATTAATAAATAGTAGTAGTAATTAGTAGTATTCCTGTTTCTAAGTGTCTTCCTTATTCTTATTCCTAAGTGTCCTATGCTGTGTGGAGAATAAAATTGTAAACGGAGATCGGTACATACCTAAGTATAGGTTTAATAATACTGAGCTCAACTCTAGTAACTCGGAAATAAGGAAAATTTAAGAAAATGTAGATATTTCCCTGATTTTACCTTCGGCTGTTCCCAAATAATTATCCATTTAAATAAAAATGCATTCAAACGTAAAATTATTCATCCAAAAGCTTCTGATGTGGAAAACACAAAATCTCGGTGAAATGAACCTTTCGAATAGGTAGTTTCTCAACATTTATGAATGCCTATAATATAAAAGTTCATAGGATTGTTTTTATAAGCAAAAATCTTCTATGTGACATTGAGTAGGTAGGTATTACTGCCGATAGGTACATATACTACGAGATTTTATCAGTTGACAAAAAAATATACCAATATTTATAAATGTAGTAATGCAAATCGATTTGTATCAGATAGGAGGACATCATTAATTTTCAGGCCTTGTAAGTCGTGGGAATTTCCTATCCATTAAGTTTATTACAATAACAAATGAAATGTTTGTGCGAGCGTCAAGCAGTCTACTTGTTTATCGAAACATTTTTAGGTCAATTAAAGCCGATTACTGGAATTGTGCTACATAGTAAATAAGTACTTAATCGATTGTTAAGTTAAACATTTGATAAATTGTATTTCTTACTACTAATTATAGTACTTACCCCTATAATCTTAAAGTGCGTGATCAATAAATACTTTACGTTTAAAGATGAACCAAAATAACTCGTGACTTACCAATTTAACATAAACTTTGCCTCTTATTGTCTAAATTGTTATTATTATATCAGCTAATTAACGTTTAAATATAGCACTTGGACAAGTATTTGAATTTATCAATACCTATATTGTTTGCGAACTAAAATTGGAACTATTTATAGTAAAATAAACAATTATTAATGAGTTCAATTTTAACTAGGTACTTACGCTATCGCTGACTCTATTTATATCAGAAATTAAATAATCTATTTTTGTATTTAGCTTTGTACCACCATTATTTATCTAAACTTAAACGTTTATCTCTAATTTAGTCATAAATTGATTGAAAAGATAACGCTTAGTGTATTTCATATGCTCTATATTAATACATTATGGTAACTACATATTCGTAAAAAATATTAAAATTATATACGATAATTTATTATGAAACCATTACATTATACACCTTAATACAAATCAAATTATAAAAAACGTAATGAATTAAAAACAGTAAATGCTAATTAATAAATCATTATACGAATAATAGTTACAACAAATGCGAAAATCTAATGCAACACAAAATATAAAATGACTGACTGAAACTAAAAGCAAAAATAACAAAAGCTTCTAAGTTAATACATCACAGCTCCTTTGAAAAGTGGGTAAATAAGCAAAAGCTCTTTGTCATCTTATTTCTAGTTATAATAAAATATAGGATTCAATTAAAATCAATTAAGGTTAAGGAATTAAAAAAACTATACGTATAAAAGTATCTACGTTCCAAATCAAGATATAAAAATAGATTGTACAGATTTACTTATAATATTTAAGAGAGGCGGATTCCATCGGAGCCGGGGCACTCTCCTTTCTTCAGTTTATGCAAAGCTGGAATGAGAAAACAGAATAGTGTTAGTTTTTATTGCTAACCGCAACACAAGATTGCGAAAAATTTGCATTTATTTTCAAATGAAACTGCACTAATAAATTAAAATCTGCAAAAAGAATAGAACACTCGCATTGTATTAATATTTTATACCTAAGTACCTATACATACTGCTTGTTAATTAATGTACTCAAATGAATCCTGATATATATAAAGATACATACTCGAGCTAGTCGAGCCACCCCATTTATGTCGAAGCGTGGCTCTCAATATATTGTAATTTCAGTGGCCATGACTATTGAACTATCGTCGTTACAGAAAGTAGAAAATTCATGTCATCTGGTTTCTTATACTTGTTTTTACAAAACGTGTTCTAAACTTAGTATTTTAGACCTTGACTAACTTTAGTCTCCGTTCAATAGTAATGGGTAATAAGACTTGAACAACGTAGTAAAATGTCATCAACATAATAGCCAATAATGGTTTTAATTCTCTTTTACAAATTTATGCATAATAAATAATAAGGAAACTAATACATACCTAAGTAAACTAATAACAATAACGACACAAGTCACTGGGACGGTAGGTAAGTACATTATGACTACAATTGCTGGAAGAGTGACATAATTTTGTTTATTATTTCAATGAACAGTGGGACAAAATGACGCAATCGTGAAATACAGTGAAATCCGTGACGATTGAAAGGAAATGACAAACGTCATACTAATCGTAGGTCATAAAAATCATTCTGTAGGAAACATCCTGTTTTGTAACGTAATTCATTTCATAGAGAGAAACAATGCAAAATGAAAAACAAATTGTAGTAAGTAAATACAGACACTCACACATCAATGTATAGCTACAATATATTAACACGGGAATTAATGCGACTTTCATTGTTAAATATGTACATTATGTTGTATTTGACTATTCTTTTAATTAGATATTTAGTCTCCTGATTTCACGACGCCGCTGTGTAAATTTAAACTGGTATTACCTACTTTTAAAATATTTATCTAGACGGTGTCAAACTTTTTGTATCATACTTTAAACAATGAACTGCTAAATTTAGATCCTAGAACTAATAGTGTTTGCCTATGCATGGACTATCAGGAAAATACGCGGCGCACAAAAACAAAGAGTTAGCACCTCTGAGTCACGATCCGGTTTGCTTCTAGGGCTGCCACAGAGCATGACCACTTTTTACTTGTTTACATGCGAAAAATCTCGAACCTGCTATGCTAACTGGTTGTCAGGCCGAATTCTTTTTTTTTACGTAATCGGAGTTTGATTTGAAAGAAACCTTATCATCGGTATTAAATTGTATTACGGTACTTTTTGACATTTCTTAAATTTTTGTGATACTTCATTGATAGGACTGACCGATGATTACTCATAATGGTGACTTAAACTTTTTGAAATAAAATTTGTAACCAGACATCCATGGGCGTACCCAGGTTCTGGGCCAGATGGGGGTAAATCAGACTTTTTACAAGCTAGGTGCTTATAAAGAATAAAAAAAACTGAAATTAAAATAGCAAGGTACCTATGTTTTTATATACATATGTTACGGTAAATGTAAGCAATCGGTAATTATCTATAATCACCGGTAATTATAGATAATCACCAATGCACATGGTAAATGTAGTGAATTATCCATATTTACCGGTAATTATATAAAACTTCCACGCAACCGTGGTAAATATTGACATAAGCTCCCAGATAACAATTTAAACTTGAATCTGCTGAATCTAAGTACCCTAAAAGTCTTTCTTGCATAAATAAATAATATTTTTAGGTTAAAATCCCTAAATTGGTTCAGTGAAATGCCAAAAAACATGTTAGGGTATGGTTAGGTATTTAGGGTAGAGGTTAGGTTAGGGTTATTTTTTTTTATGACCACCCAAAAATACTTAAATTTTATTCCGGGTGGTCATAAAAAAAAATAACCTTAACCTAACTTTTTATGTAACCTTAACCTAACTTTTTATGTGCCTTTCTTACATACGTTTACAAGTACCTACAAGTAACCTTGTTTGTGTGTTCTCTAATTAATATAATTGTCAGACTGTTTATTATCATAAATAAATACCTGCTGGACAAAAAACATTGGGTTTTTATTTATTATTTTTGTGAAATTATTAACCAAATTTTATTATATTTAAGACTAGAATTGTTTTTATTTCAATAAACATTTGATTCTAATGTTTGATTTACTACATTTACTAAAGGGGTATGGTAATTTTATATAATTGCCGGTAAATGTGATTAATTCGAAAGTTTTTACAACATTTACCACGAGCACTGGTTATTATGCATAGTTCCCGGTAATTATACATAATAACCGCACTATCCACATTTACCGTAACACATACATTCTTTAACTTCCTATGTCTTCTCATTATTACCTATTTATAACACAATCATTCAGGCCAGAACCAACAAAAATAAGCATTGCAAGTAATTGTTGCGGGGATCGGAAATAGGGAAATATGTAAAGGTTTGAATGGTAATTGACCATCGAGAAATGGCCTACATGCCTCATACACCAAGGAAAGGTAGTGGATTATATTCCTACTCTGTACAAACAATCGTGTAATGCACTGTTCTGTGTCTTATGTTTGTGTCTATTCTGGTGTCCGAAACCTACCCAGGTTTCAAAAGAAACACACAACACAGAATGTGTTATGGATATAACACAAGTGCTGAAGTTGATCAATGTATGAGTGATGTCTGAATTTGTATGGTCGAAAACCCTATAGCGCCCCAACCACAATGGCTCAATCCCATTGTGGCCGCGTCACACACCGCCGGCTACCTATAGAAGTGACACCACCAACAGACCATGCAGATTGTTTCAACTTCAAATACAGTAGTTTCCTATGGCCTGGTTTGTCGCCATGGAACTATTGCAGCCCGTGGCTACGCAATGGAAATTTTATAAATAGTTGATCAAGAGAAACTATGAAAGTCACATTTTGCCATGATAGCACGATCTACAAAATCGAACATTTTCTTCTTATTATTTCAATAAATTGCTTAATAATTTTCACTTTTGTTTTTAACTTTTAATAAAGTGTTGTTCTTTTTTAACTGGCAAAGATATGAAGCTTTACCCGTTTTATCTTATAACTGTAGCATTTACATTACGTGTAACAAGTTCACTTTATTTAATGCTTTTTACCATTACTCATCATCAGCATTTCCTTTGATAAATAAAGTGGCCGAAAATAATATAATGAAACAGATACATTTTCCTCTACCATTATTTTCTTTTTGTAGTATACTCGTAGCAGAGGAGAAAGACATCAACGATTTCGAAAAACGTTATTTAAATTATCTTTTGCAAAAATATTGGATTTACCAAAGTGTTATCTGTGATAGATATCTCCTTATTTTAATAGGTATATTCATTATATGAATAAAAATATCGTAATAACATGCGTTCCAAAATACGTAACTATCGCATAAAAACTAAAATGAAAGTTTTTGAAACTCGTTGATGTCTTTTTCATATGCTACGAATGTATTATAAAAGTAAAGATTAAAATAAAAAACAAACAGACCAAAATCTATATTATTGATTTTAGCTTACTCTTTTCATTATACCTATACACTGGAAAAATACAAGTTCATCACTACAAATGTTTTAAGAGTACCACACCATTTATCGTGATGGCGTCAAATATTTTTGATGCCTAATGGGTCATTCTTAAAAACATATTACCATTTTGAAGCCCATATTACGAAGTTGACATCAGAATCTCAAAATTTATCAATTACTTGTATACAGATGCAAGGGCCTCTTCTATGTAATATGTCATTATTCTCATTTATTATATTAAGGACAATCAAGATGACCTCACTCCGCCTGATAAGTGACCGTGAGATCCAAATATGAGGTTGACAGGCACAAAGGAACAGACTAAGTATCAATTGAGTCTATCATCCTCACCCTGCGAAGATTTGGGAGGAATATCGATTTAAAGAATGCCACGGTAATGATATCTCGGTGAGAAGGAGCCTAAACCCTGCGACGTGGTGTGGGAGCCGAGGCAAACTTAGGCAATCAAAACCAGCTAATATCAAAACTTACTATCTTTGTGCTCGCAGTTGTAGTTATTCATGACGCACTCGCTGCCGAATGACTTGGGCTTCTCGCCGTCCTTGCCGGCGCACACGGGGTCGAACTTGACGCTGGTGCAGTCCTGCATGCAGGCCTTCTTGCGGGCCGCGTCCTGCCTTCAGCTGCTTCAGGTCCGGCTTGTCAGGACGGCAGGACACCGCCACTAGCAGGACAGCTGGAATGTGGATCATTAAGTGTTTTATAATAGGAACTCATCAGAAATAATGTAATCCGACAAAGAACCAGAGTCACCGACTTAGCCCACTGAATTAGCAAACTGAAGTGGCAGTGGGCTGGTCACATTAGCCGCAGAACTGAAACCGTTGGAGCTGTAAAGTCCTTGAGTGGAGACCGCGACTCGGTAAGCGTAGTGTTGGACGCCTTGCGAGGGATGATGTCATTCGAAAGCTGGCCGGTGTGGGCTGGATGAGAGTGACCGAAAATCGGGAGCGGTGGTGTGCATTAGGGGAGACCTATGACCAGCAGGTGGACGAGTACCTATGGGTTGCGGATGATGAAAGTATATAAAACTGTTAATTTCTTCATTCTCAGATGAGACGCTTGATGACGGTAAGATTACTGTCATACACACTGTGGTAACCTGATGTGTGGCGGACTGTACAACATCAGCTCACGCACACATGCAGTTTAAAAATATAAACGTTTTTGGAAAATATACACATTGGGTTCCAAACATAGAATACTATGGAACTTATGTATTTTGCTTTATAAACCTTCTGTCCAAAAAAAAAGTGTACCGTTTATAGGACGATTAATTTGTTATAATGATCATATTTAAGTAGGTACTTGTATGGAAACAGCTGGTGTTCAAAACGTTTGATTTCAAACGTTTGAATGTAGTTATGTATACTTATATAAATGAAATGAATGTAAGCGGCATAATTTGAGGAACCTTGGGCAAGTTCCATGTTTAGGTAATTTTCTGTATGGGGATTTTTATTAAACGTGGCCTTTAACAATGTTATGACAATGGTAACATGCAGGTCTTAAATTCGTCACAATGATTTAAAAAAACATAAACCATTATCTAATACCTCTTATAGCTTGATTAGGATGTCATTTGACCTTTATTGACATGCACATTAGGTTTATTATTTTACTTTGTTTCATTCCTAAAAACTTTTATTAGAAACTACCGACCTACAGATATTTTTCAGTGGTTCCTTATATGTATACACTTTAGGACCTTGTCACAATACATATGTATAAGAACGACTTCTACTTCCTTATACATTATGTATTGTAACAAGGTCCTAAAGTGTATACATATTTTTGGAGTTGACTGTACCTTTTTAGTATGTAGTACAGTTGTAGGTCGCCATTAGCAGTTTAGCTCATCATGTAATAAAGCTTGTAGAGATAACCACGGTGCGTGCTGCGCCCGCGCTGCCTGACCTTTCTGAGGAGCATTAAGGTCGCTCGAACCGCATTAGGGCTGGCGTTTAGTTGTTTGCTTATGTACGTATCTATTAGGTACCTACTGAAGAGGTGATGTAGATGATATATAGAAGATCTTATAAAGAGGTAAATTATTAAGGAGACTACAAAGTCATTCAATTTTGACTTGAGTCTCCAAAAAAATATAGACTCTCAATATTGGGAAAAAAAATAGAATTGTCTCTTCTTTGCTTTGAACTTATATTCGTGAAACGCGTCAAATGTTTTGACTTTGTCATAAAAGGTTTGTGACCATAAACCTTGATAAGACAAAGGGTAAGACAGCCCTACTGGTTATCAGATAAACGCAGGAAGACAGACCTCTCTTGTTCCAACGTCGTGGATGTGGCAACGTCCTGACTAAATATGTCATGACTTCACGAGCTCACTGGAGCGGTACTGCCCAGAGGGCCAAGCGAGAACTTTTCAAAGAAATCGTAGCGTATACGTATCGTAAACTATTTGTATGAAAAATTCAAGAGCTTCTTCTTATATCGTATGTAACCACCATACGTACTAACTAAAATTGACTGCACAAACGTCAGAAAGGTTAGTATCGTAATGTGTAATCGCTCGTCGCAACAACTATCGCATCCAATAATACAAATATGATACGATATAGCGTGGGGACGACACGTTAACGTTCCGATTTCTTTGAAAAGTTCGTGCTAGGCCCTCAAGACTGCCTCTTACACAAACGCCTGATGAGATGATTGCTCGCTGACGTTAATGCTGTGATAATGATGACTACAGTTTTATTTATGGACCGACGTGTACCTAGTCATTGCTGTAGAACTAGTACCTAATTTTGTTTATTTTTAATTTTTTTTAATAGGTACCTCATGTAAAAATATTGTCTTATCATTTAACGAATAAAAGATTTTCTGAACGAATTAATAATAAAATATAATCTTCCAATATATCATAGATGCACAATCACATCAAGCAAAGATGCATTCACTCTCTGTTTTTCTCTCTCTCTCTATTCCCTTGTCTTCGTATTTTGATGAGACAACAGTGTGACATGACCTAGGCGGCATCCTTAGTCTATATAGATGGCAGAGGAATGGATCACCTGATGGTAAGCGATTGCTGCCGTCCATAGACAAGCGCAACACTAGTGGAGTTACTATTTCGCTGCCAACCTTTTCCCCCAATTGAGACAACAACATCAACAACAAAACACCTCTCCTCTGGGTACCGAGCGGACCTTGAATCACTCAACGATACAAACTATTTATAAACTAGTTTTACTTAGTAAAGTAATAATCTTAATAAAATACTTACCTCCATTTTCCAAAGATACAGTACCTACCTACTTACCTACCTTAAAAGAAGCTTAGATTTTAAAATAGATAGCTACCTATTTCGCATCAGTTTAGATATCATAATTTTTTACTAGTATGTTTATTAACGCAAAAAAGTTACAAACCTACCAATACCTGTTTTTCAAAGTTCAGTGCCTTCATACCAAATTAGAATAAGAAAGCAACTAGTTTATCGACCATTACGCTTGCTTAAGATTTTTTTACACTTCATTACAAAAAAGAGAGTTAAAATTAAAAAAAAATTAATGTTTAATTACATTAAATTATATTGTAGGTAAGGACACTCACAATGTATACAGATCTACTTGACAAATATTAGACTGACAACAAAATCTCAAAAATAAATTGTAGACCAGTAATCAATCGACACTTAGGTATGTTTTAGTAGCTACCTCAATGAAAAATATATTTTGGTAAATATCATATGTGAAAAAGTGACATAATATTTAGTAACCAAATGTGAGGCTTTCTGTACATTAGGAGAAACTAAATGAATGTAAGTACCCACATAATACAGGTACCTAAAATATAAAACGTTAGTCATAAAAATATCACAATTATCGCAATTATCAAACTGTAAAATATTTAACATTGTTCAAAATGTGTTTCTGCAAGAATCATAAAAACAACAATTATGTACTTTGTTCCGTGATTAAAGCGCGTGAAGTGTAACGCCTAGTTCATACTAAATTTGGCGAATTGGTGATCTTCCAGACAGATTAGGAGTACCTATCTAATTACTACTGCGATAGCAACTTATTTAGGTAAGTACAGTTTTTATTTTTAAATGCGAGATGACGACTCATGCCTAAATACATATCACAGTGGTGTGATAAGAATGACTCGACTTGACCATTCTGACATTAAGATTAATATAATCATTTACCGAGTTCATCTGAGCTAATGATATAGAGTCGGCACATAATAATAGGTAAATAAATTACTAGGTTACTTCAACTTAACAATGGAGGAAAACCACGAATGTAAACATTGAAAGGTCCGTGTTCCGCACTTTAATCCTTGAGAATATGTAACGCATGCGAGCACAAAAATATACGATCATAATTGCAATGTGAATAGGAAAAAACTTACCGAAAATAACCAACGTCACTGCCTTCATTTTGTTTATTTTTCTCGACAAATCTGCGCGTGCGTCTCAACTGAATATGGACTGGCAGTTGCCGGTGGGGTCAGCCTCTTTATAAAGCAATAGTGGGGAGACACCAAACGCAATGCCTGCTCTAAAATGACCACGGCACAAACCTGTACTCTCAATCCACTGAGCGCGTTGTTCACCTGCGCTTGCGCATATATCAACAATATCTTCAATGTAAACAAAAATGCAGCAAATTACGCCAACACCTCTTTTGCAGGTCACGGAGTGCTTGCGATCGGATAAACAGGAATAAATTTGCTTGTTGCCGAGTCAAAATCAAAATGGATGATGTCCCATTTACATGGGAAGGAAGGTGTATAGCCTATTGTTGGTGTTATATTCAGGAATCGCCTGTGTTTGCGTCGGAAAAAGATTATCATTTACTGTCTAAATAAATATTATAAATTTAATATAGGTAACCTACGTGGAAACATCGTTAACTTTTATAACAAGTAGACCGGTATTTCTAACACTAAAACTGGCCCAATCGATTCAGCCATTATGGAGTTTTAACGAGTAAAACTATGTTAGGATAAATTATGTTAGGTATCTAATTTATCAAGCGCGAAAAGATAATAACCTACTTGATCAACTTAGTTCAATGTTATATAGTACCTAGAAGATACAACAACTATTATATAAATTATTTGTTTCACATCTACAATGTATAACGTGTTTTAGACAGGATATACCTTTTAATCAATTTGTCACTCTTTGTTACATTATTTGATTGATACAGGTACGCGTGAATGTGACTTTGCAACTAACAGAGCGACAATTTTTGGTGCTGATGGCAAATTCAAACAGTATTCTAAGAGATATTTCTCGTTAGTCTATCGTTTTTCTTTTTCGGTTACAACAAGGCCCGCTCAAAATCGGCCAAAAAATACTTGTACGTACAGCCACACATCAAAGTGCACAAAACTGTCAGATTTCCTCATTCCATTCTCACATTTATGTCATACGCGTTTGGTTCTATATCAATTGAGGAAAATGCTACAGATTGTGGTAACCTGATGTGTGGCTGTCTGTACATCTGTAGCTTTTTCCCACTCCTTACGCGACCGACTCATGTATGTTCACCTTACGCCCGGAGGGACTCCGTATGTATAATTTCTTGAAATCTGCACCTACAATGCAATGAAAACAGCTCAGTTTGTTTATCGCGAAGAGACTGACTGACCAACGCAACAAACTTCTGGTTATTATATTATCTTTGGAATTTTAAAAGATAGCTTAGGTACCTATGCACCCGAGCTATCCTTTAAAATTCTATTAGACTCTGGCTACTGATATCATCTTACTAACTCATCATTACTATCTCCTCACCTACCTACTTATATATCTATCTATCTACCTACTCTTTCAAGTGCATGTTGGAAATTATTTATATACTTGATGACTATGATAATAATATGTAAATATTTTAAGCTGATAAATTAACTTATAAATGTCACATGTTGAGTTCACGTTGAGCACTAAGGTAAAATCCGTAAAAATTACCTATTACCCAAATGAAATATATTTTTAAAAAAACGTAGACTTACAGAAAAATGTTTTCATGAAAAGGAAAGTTTTTTAAGTGTAGGAGTTACTGGCGCGACCTCTGTCGAATGTTTTTAGATGGTAGCAAGTGGCATCTAGCGGTGAGTAGCGGAGTTAGTCGTATGACACATGATCGTGCTTTTATTGAATACTAAGTTCTTTTAAAAACATACTAGATGGCGCTTAGTTATACAAGCATACGTAAGCCAGCCACAATCTACTACACGCGGGAGCGTGTCAAGCCAAGGTCAAAAAATATTGGCGAGTGGCGACTAAACGAACAAGGGTAATATCATATCACTAAAATAATTTTCCGTATAAAACTTTCGAAGTCTGGGAACCGGGTGGTTTACTCCGCAAACGAATTCAAGGCGGAATTTTTAAAATCTCAGTCTTTTTCACTCACGCTGTGTGTCTTTCACAGGTGAAAGAATCGGTTTTTAATTAATTATCAGAGAAATCGTCTTTATCATTTAGTCTTTATCAGTGCGAATAACTTTATTATCACTCATCCAATTCCGGGATTATCAGGAATAAAAATTAATGCTTCAAGGGGTTGTTCAACCGCTTTAGTCTGATAGTGATCGTTACCCGTCTTGTCGGGCACTCCCAGTTTCGGGCATTACTTGACTGTATGGCCAGGGCGATTTTTAGGAGCCAATAAGGTTACATGTTACCTATATCAGAGACTTTGGCGATAAATGTTACGAGGACATATCTCCCATTGTGTCTCCCAGCTGTCATATATGAAATAAAAAAATATTCCATTCTCATTTTAAAATAAGTCCGAATACACTTTTAACTAATACCTAGGGTAGGGAAAATTAAAACAATCAAATAATATAAACATCTTTTTTTATTCCAACTTATAACCATACATAATATACACAGTACAAAAAAAAACTTGCTTTCGCCTAATACAGCAATAAGGACAAAATGAAATTGTCACATATTTCGTTAACTATCATTTTGTAACATACTAACCAAATTGAGAAATCTAATAATAGGAGAAACTTATCTACACGCCGTGTTTAATGTACAATGCTTCGAGCGAATACGTTTTACTTCAATACAATAACTTAAAAGTATACACTTCTTAATATGTACTCGATGGAATTCGAATTAAAAAATTTACACAATACATACATATCACTATAGCTACAATTAAGCTGTAATAAGAAGAGTTTATTTGTATTTCGATTAAGGAACATAAAACATATCCACATCTCAACGATATCACGATAATCAGACTAATTTACATTGCACATACTCCGATCGCGACCATCGGACAAATCACATTTCGAGTACATTTACACACATAACTGGTACACATTCCACTCGGACGCTTAAAAATGGCATCTTATACACGAAACGGCGCACAGCGCGTATCACACTCGCTCCCAATCTTACGTTAAATGCGGAACTTAGCGATTAATGTTACGTCGAGGTTGAGATCAAATGCGGGGAGCCCGCTCGGCCCTACTTGGTGGCCTCGGCGAGGGCTTCCTCCAAGCAGCAGAGGGAATCTTTCACCGCGTGGTACACGATATTCTTAATCTGCAGCTTGTCCTCCTTGTTGGAGTGCTGGCGCGACAGCCGGCGGAACTGCTGCGCGAGCTCGAAGCAGCGGGACACGTTCTCGGGCGAGACGAAGTCCTCGGCCACCTTGATGCAGTCGAGCAGGTTGCGCACCTGGTGCGGCGCGCCGGCGGGGACGAACACGGCGTCGCCGGGGCACTGCAGGATGGCGTAGCCCTCCACGCCGTACTCGCGGTACAGGCGCTCGCGCAGGGCCGCGTCTAAGGTACCAGGTCTGGTCGTGCACGGGGTCGTGCTGCGCGCGCGGGCGGGCGCCGCGCTCCAGCTCGGCGCGCACGAGGAAGTCGCGGATCTTGTCGGCGTCTTTCGCCTGCGTAGATGTGCCATAGGGCTGCGGGTGGCTTGACGCGCGCGCGCCGCCGCGACAGCACGTCCACGCCCGCCTCCTCGGCCGCGCGCGCCGCCTCCCGCGCGCGCTCAGGCGCGTCAGCCGGCGCGCTGGCGTGCACCATCACATTCACCGCATCACTCACATCCAAGTGCAGATTGGTAGTGCCGCCGGCACCACCGTACGCCGTGTACATCTTAGGTCCTAAGTCAGGCCGCACGAAGCACTCCGGCAGTCGCGCCGCCAGATTCAGCTTCCCATTCCGAGATGTGTACTCGCTGAGCGGCAGCGCACGCATGAGATCAGTCGAAGCGTGTCGGCAGCAGCTCCGCGAAGTCCTCGCCCGGGGGCCAGTCTTTCAGCTTGAGCACCATCGGCGCCCCCCGCTCGTCCCGGAGCCGCTTGGCGGCGAGCTCGAAGCCGTCCCAGAACTTCCTGGCCGGCTGG
This sequence comes from Cnaphalocrocis medinalis, assembly GCA_014851415.1. Classification (NCBI taxonomy): domain Eukaryota; kingdom Metazoa; phylum Arthropoda; class Insecta; order Lepidoptera; family Crambidae; genus Cnaphalocrocis; species Cnaphalocrocis medinalis. The sequence goes on along the minus strand of CM026284.1, from coordinate 11,588,099 downwards.
TTGGGTACTACTAGTCCGGAGGCGCAGTTGACTAGGTCAACTCTCGTGTCACCGAAGTCGCGAGAGAAGCTCTCGGGACTCCACAAGTCCTTATCGAGGACGGTCGATACATCTGAGACTAGAACTGGTTGGCCGCGTTTCCACTGATCCTGTAACAATAAGACAATTTTGTTATTGAAATGTTCAGAATAAAATGGAAATTGTACCATTTAAAATATTATTTTGAAGAATCAATAACATTTGAAAACGCACCTGGAAAGGCTTGTAATTGCCGGCGTGCACGGGGTCGGTGAGGTGCAGCAGCTTGCCGTCGCAGAGCCAGGCGTGCGGCACGTCGGGGTACAGCAGCTTGGACTCCGTCAGCGTCATGATGCGCACGGGCAGCTCGTCGCGCCCGCGCCCGCTCCTGTCGTACCGCTTCACGACGTTCGACAACGCAAACGGCTTCACTTCCTCATCCTCATCTTTCTTCTCGTCGACAACGCTCGATATGACGTCATCTAAAATATCGCCTTTGCTCTTCTTCTGCTTCTTCTTAGGTTGCGCTTCCCCGCCCTCCGGCGCGGGCCGAATGAGCAACTCCCGGAGCGTCGAGAAGTTCCCACCTTCCTCGGAATCTGAGGAACTCGAATCCGATTTTTCTTCCTTAGTTTCGGTCTTCATGGGTATGTCTGAGAGCCAGCTAACGACGCTGTTGCTGGTCTTTCCATTTTCAGATTTGACGGGTGAGCCATTCGTGGAAACATTCTCCTCTTTGACGTCCTCCTTCTTGACATTCTGTAACAAATGAAGATAAATGTTAGATATTTATCATCATTTTAGTATTATTTCTATTTCTCGGATATGGACAGAACTTGAGCAATGAAAAATATGTTTTAGGTTTTTATTTATTTAAACTACTCAACATTCGTTTACAATAATAGCTTTCGGCAGGAAAGTATGCATGTGGAGGCATTCCCCAGCGCGCGCGTATGAGATGTCGTGCTAGTGTGCAAGTGGTCTAGTATGAAGGTGGGGTAGTTAGTCACCTCGTGCAGCGCGCGCGTTATTTTATCAAGATTCTTAAGTGTGTAGTGTGGTAGTGGGCTAGTGGTATAGCTGGCAGGCAGGGTCACCACCTTGTACACTGCAAGCGCGGACATCTTGGCCTGCTGCTTGTGTGTGCGTTCGATTCTCTAGTGTATAGTTCGTGCCAGATAAACTTGCATTGAAGGTCATTCACCCCAAGAACTCGTCAAAATTCGCGATGCAGATCGCTTCCCATACTGAATTGTAAATAAAATTACATTTGCCGTGTTTCATAGTCCTTGACGTGCGAACTTCACATAGACTAGAACTTTGACGTTTGGTATTATGAAACACGGCAAATGTAATACGACGACGACGACGACGACTTCTTGGTACAAGTGGGGTGAATGACCGTTATTGCAAGTTTATCTGGCACGAACTATAGTATAGTCCGAGGCAAGAAAGGTAGTTATGACCTTGAGTGCGCAGAAACCAATTTTGATAGAAAGTCTTCTTTTTTACAAGTGCGCAAAATAACGGTCATCGCTATACTTTCGTGCCTCCAGCTATATTGTGTTAGTGGTGTAACAGGCAGGTAGGGTAGTCACCTTGTGCAGCGCGCGCGCAAGCAACACGCGGGCCTGGGCCTTGGTGGCGGGCGCGGGCGCGGGGTGGTGGCCGCAGGCGCAGGCGGGCAGCGCCCAGCGGGCTCGGGCTGCGTGGCACCTCGCCGCGGCCGCGCCCAGGGCTCCGCCCGCCGCGATCTGCGTCAGCAGCAGCCGCCGCGCCGGGTGCGCGCCGCCAGACGTACACGTCAGCCAACTGACAAACAAACAATCAACTTTAGTCAAATGATCACACAACTCGAGAACGTCACGTGAAGAAAGCGTACTAGGTAGGCAGAGAGCAGTTCTCTTGCACTCGACATTGAAATCGAATAGATATTTGTACGGACGAATGTGAATCTCTAAATTTGACTTCATTGTCGAATGCACGAGAATTACCGGGTGATTCTCATGCACTCGATATAGGAATTTAGAGATTTCAATCATCCATACATGTATGGATGTATATCTCTAATCCGACTTCAATGTCGAGAACACGAAAATTGCCCCCATATTGGGGAACGATTGGGGGGTACCCAGAGGGGGCTACTAGAGCAGGCGTTCTAAAACGTTAACACTGCAAAACTTTACAATCTACTTATAAGGGAGCCATTTTAAATTTGCTACCTGAACCAGGAATAATATCCTGTATATTATAAAAACAAGAAATTACATCAAGAAGTTAAAGACGATAAAGCTTTGAGTCGACTATCGATAATCACTGATGATTACTAACTTCGTATTTCTAAAAAAAAATATTTGACCAATAAAACTCACCCAAAAGCATCTCTTTCGCCATTGGAGGTAACATTTGATGTATTGTTGGATTCATTGGTATTATTACTTGACTCACTACCGGACGTCCGGGACTGTGAACAATTAACAAAACACAATTAAACACTGTAAAATTATTCCAATGAAAGTACTGAAAAAATTATATCATCAGAACATTTTAATAATGTATGTATGGTAAAATTATCTCAATTACCTTATAACAATCTAAGCAGACGACGAAACCACATTTGCCACAAGTCCAGTGGAAGTTGAAAAGCGTCGTCTCACACACATCACACATCTCTCGCACACCCTGCACCACCCGTTTCCACGCTATCGTTTTATCTGTAAATAAATAAACCAAAATTAATTATACACCATAGTAAAATGTATCGGAAAGATCACGTCAGTCTAATAATTCACAAGATAGTTGTGCAATCATGTAACTTACCATCATTTAGGTGATGGGATTCGGCCTCTTTTTCTTGTTGTAGCAGTTCACAGAACTGGTCTCCAATCTCCCTCAATAGGAAGCAACTCATTTCTATATCTAATTCCGCAGCTCCAGCGGATGATGACAGCCATAATTTTTTATCCTCCTGCAAAAGAAAAACATTTATTATAATCGCTCAAATTCCAGAGATTAAGATAAAGATTTAAAAAATCTATAATCGTTTATATTTACCTCATCAGCATCCTTGTAAGGGTCCGAGAACCCAGCTATAGCTAGTTGCCTATTCTTGGCGTACTTCAGTCTTCGGAAAGCGTAGAAACGGCAAAATATGTTCGGCATGTCCTTATCTCGCTGCGCGGGCGACCACCGGCACTCGCGGCACTTGGCCAGGCGCGGCGCCACCTCGAAGCACGGCCCGTTCTGCAGGAACGACTCGTTGTTGATGCGCGCCTGCGCGTTAGTAGGCGCGCGCCGCGGCGGGTCCTCTTTCCTGCGACCGCCGCGACCACCGCCGCCGCCGCGAGAGCGACGTCCACGCGCGCGTCCACCACCCCCACGCTTACTCGACGTACTACCACTCCCACTCCCACTCGCACCCGAGTCCGAATCTTTGTCATCACTCTCCTTGTCGCTCTCGCTCCCGCTCTCAGACGCCTTCTTCTTCTTCGGCTCGTCGCCCGCTTTGCGCGCAACTACGCCCTTTTTTCGCTTGGCCTTCGGCGGTTTCCGTTTGGGCGGCGCGGCGGACTCGCGATCCGAACTCGAACTGTCCTCCTCGGCGTCGTCGATGCGCCCGTTCATTTCCTTAGGCTTCCGCGGCTTCGAGGTCTTTCTGTTGCCGCGCTGGATGGACTTTGCCGCCACCGGGACGACGATGTTGGAGCTCGAGTCGTCCGGCTCCGATACCCTGGTGATGGTCATGGGGAGCGTGATGCAGGTGCCGCCCCCGCCGGAACAGTCGCCCTCGCCGATAGGCGCGGTCTCGTGTCGCTGGAGCCAGGCTTTCTTGCCCAGATGTCGGACGGGAGCCGACCCGTCACGGGGCGAGGCGGCCTTCGCGGGCGTATCTGCGTCCGCGAGGGGTGTGACCGGAGGAGTCGCCGGAGGTGCAGGCGGCGTGGGCGCCGGGGGCGGCGCGGCGGCCGCGGGTGGTGATGCGGCAACGGGCGGTACGGGGGTGGCCGGGGCGGGACTCGCCGCCGGTGTCATCTGAGGCGCCGGCGACGCACCCGCCGCTCGCTCGGGGGTCTCCACACTTCCGTCAGCCGAGGGCACCCGCACGTCGCAGGGCGGTCCGGGCGCCTGGGGCGCCGGCTCGGAGCCGAGGGGCGTTCGCCCGACGCTGGCGGCCGCCGCGATCAGCGGCTCCGTCGTCGGGAGCTCCTCGAGCCTCCGCCGCTTGGGGTCGGCGTCGGCGGCGTCGAAGGGGCAGCGGCGGCGCGGGGACAGCCGGTCGGGGTCGTCGCGCGAGACGCCGAGGTCGAGCGGCTGCGTCTGGCAGGGCGAGGAGGCGCCGGCGTCGCCGTGCGCGCGCGGCGGCGGGCGCGGCTCGGGCGTGCGCGAGTGCGCCACGGGCGGCGGCCGCGTGCGCAGCGCGGGCGAGTACGCGGACGGCGGCGGGTACGGCACGGGCGGAGGCTCCGCCTTGCTCAGCGGGAGCGGAGGTTCGACGGCGACCGCGTAGTGCGCGGGACTAGGGGAGTTGCTCGGCTTGCCGTATATGTGGGGCGGCGCCGGGCTGGAGACTTTGGGCTTGGTCGGCGGCGCGGTCTGGTAGTAGGCCGGGGACCGCTGCGGAGGAGGTTGGTAGAGCGGCCGCCTGTTGTTTTTGTCCTGCGCCGGGAGGGCGGCGTGCGGGGAGGTCTGGAGCGCCGCGTGAGGGTGCGCGGGCGCGTGCGGCGAGAGCCCGGTCCGGTACGGCCGCGACGGGAGGTAGTGGGGGGACGGTTCACTCCGGGGCTTGCTGGGGTACGGATGCTTCTGCTCCAGGTGGATCTGTTTGGCGTCGTGCTTGACTATCACAGAGTTTTTTTCCGGCACCAGCGGCGGAGGCGCCGGGAGGTGCTGTTCTTTTAACTTATCATAGGTTCTATAAGGATAGTTGTAGGGGGCGAAGTTAGGTTCGCCCTTGGGGAGCGAGGGGTGAGGAGGAGGTTTGTCCTTGGAGAGGGAGAGGCGCGCGTGGGGGGAGCAGTAGTCGGCGGGGGAGGGCGCGGGCGCGCGGGTCGCGGGGTGCGCGGGGTGGGCGGGGTGCGCGGGGTGCGCGGGCGGCGAGTAGTAGGCGCGGTCGGCGGGCGGCGCGCGCAGCCGGTCGTGCTCCTGCCCCGCCGCTGCTCGACTAGGTGCTAGACTGCTTAGGAGCGACCACGATATACTTCGTTCTCGCTGCAATAAAAAAAAGCACCATGAGTCAAGAGTCTGCTTAAGGAAATCCAAGATATGAGGTCTGAACAACAAACATAAACAAAGCTAAATGGTTGGATGTCTAAAAGTCTAAACTATGTTAGTCAAAAATTATTTTAATCTTTGTTTTAAATTTTCATTTAAAAAGAATATGTTGGTGTAATAAAATCATTTGTAATTTGTAATCCATGAAATAAAAACTAAAATTTCTGTATGATAGATAGATTATCCCGTTAAGGAAGACTTCAACTAGGTTAACGTTATGCATTTATTCACCTTCTGATTAGCTAGCCTGAAAGACTCTTCGAAATGCCTTGAGACTAGTTTTGAGGCGGCATTTTCTTGGTCTCTCCTTTCCTTCTCTTCTCTCTCTAACTTCTCCCTTTCCCGCTCCTTTTCTCGCTCCCTCTCCCTCTCTTGTTCTATTCGATCTCTCTCTTTTCTTTCTTTCAGCTGCTTCTCTAACTCCCTTTGCTCCTGTTCCCTTCTGTAAATAGAAGAAAAAATATCTATTAGCTGTGTGAGGAATCTTTATTGCTAAACAAAAACTAGGTATACAGAATTACAGATACTCAGTGTACAAATTAGATGATTATATTGCGGGCATTAGATAGGGATGTGGTTGACCTCATAAAAACTGATTTCAAGACATGAATGACTTTATTCCAAAAAAACCTAAACCAAGCCATTTTTGTTGATAAAAACACTTTAAAGATCAAAAACTTCAACAATCAATTTTAAGACAGTCGATAAAAAGTGTTACAATTTTGTACCTAGATAAAGAAAAGACATACAGTCAGTTACCAACACATTCATCAGACGGAAGTACCAGATTACAAATTATAATTATCTTATCATTGGATAAGTTCCATTCTTAATAAATGTAATTTAAAAATGGTAAGAGTCGCAATTTCACACCTAGATAAAGATACAATGTGAATTAACCAACACATTCATGGGATGGAAGTAGGAGGTTATCACAATTCGAAATATTGATTTTAGATACTGTAAGGCTACAGTACAAGGTTGTGCTAACATTCATCTCAACTCAATGTAGTAGTAATTGGGTCAAGGTCACATAATGTTGGTCAGGCAGAGCAGTCTCCTAAGATTTTCTAAGTTCAATAATATCTCAGGCTTTAAAGATTTACTATAACGTCGTAAGACCCAAAAGCCTTTTAAAAGGCATAAAACAATTGGTTTTCCATTGTGTCTGCTGTCTGGGCCTTACAACCATAAGATCAGGTATTTAGGTTATTTCAAAATATGTTGCAAATTACTCCATTACATTTTGTAGGGCCTAAAGTCAGTTACCAGTACCTACATAACAAAATTAACCATACCTCATTACCTATGTATTTTGCAATTGTATACCTACTTCCCAAATTGTTGCTAGTATTCCATTAGCTTAAGCCTAAATTTCTTCTCATCTGTAGCTGAGAACTACACTCGGGAGCAACTAAATTCACTCATGTTACCTACATAGGGCCTATTAAGTAAAATATCTGTGATACCCAGATACTTTATAAAATGTAGGCCTCCGAGCTGCTCAGCGCGGACTCAAGACCATTTTTTAATAAAAAATGGTCTTCGAGTGGATTTGGTAGGTCGCAAGTTTATTAATTCAATAAATAGTTCTTAGCTATGCAGATTAAAACAACGAGATATTAATCTAACCTAAATCATAGCCAGGCACACCACATCGTAACTTACTCAGTAAATGATCCATTCTTAGTGTGATTTATAAACGTTAATGTTTCAAGCATTGCGAAACCACCAACTATTGGTCACAAATCACTATTAAACAGAATCACAACGTATTCGGTATCAAAAAGCAAAACGTGAGCACTTTGTCCGATAACAAAAATTTCCTACATGACAGTCAACTTGTCAACGTCCAAACAAAAGAGGTCGATTGAACGAAAAGAGTTCCTTCATGTCCTTCATTCAGTTCATTGGCCTTGTCTGTTCACCAAGACGGTTCAATAGATGGCGCTAGTGGTAATTTCTTACTGGCGATGTGCCGCGATTTACTACTACACTATAAAAACTGTTTAAGACGGAAGTAGTGAATATACGTAAAACCCATCACAGTACATAACTAAACTTCCAAATTTTATTTTTGGAAGCTACCTACCTTATAGCCAATGGCAAAGATAGGTTTTAAGTAACCGAATCGATTGGAGGACTTTATTTTATGTAGGTAAACATCTGTCAAACAATGGTGCAATTAGTGACCGTACGTATATAGTCTGAGGCAAGAAAGTGTAGTTATGACCTTGAGTGCGCAGAAACCAATTTTGATAGAAAGTCTTCTTTTTTACAAGTGCGCAAAATAACGGTCATCGCTATACTTTCGTGCCTCCAGCTATACCTATGTGTTTTTGTATCCACATCATTCTGCATAATGATAACAACAGAACCTGGACAGAATTACACAGTGTACAATTTAGGTGGTTATATCGCTTGGAGTAATTTCTACTAAACAACCTACAGTTAAAGGACATTAGATAGGGATGTGGTTGACTCATACAAACTGATTTCAAGACATGAATGACTTTATTCCAAAAAAACCTACATCAAGCCATTTTTGTTGATAGGTAACACTTAAAAAATAAAAAAACTTCTACAATCAATAGTTTAAAACTAATAAAAAGTGTTGCAATTTTTTACCTAGAGATAAAGAAAGGATGCACAGTTACTAACACCTTCATTAGACGGAAGTACCTGATTACAAATTATAATTACCTTATCATTAGGATAAGTTTCATTCTTAATTAATGTAATCAGGTATATAGGTAATTTAAAAATGGTAAGAGTCGCAATTTCACACCTAGATAAAGAAACAATGTAAATTAACCAACACATTTATGGGACGGAAGTAGGAGGTTATCACAATTCAAAATATTGATTCTAGATACTTTAAGGCTAGTACAGGGTTGTGCTAACATTCATCTCAACTCAATGTAGTAGTAATTGGGTCAAGGTCACATAATGCTGGTCAGGCAGAGCAGTCTCCTAAGATTTTCTAAGTTCAATAATATCTCAGGCTTTAAAGATTAACTATAACGTCGTAAGATCCAAAAGCCTTTTAAAAGACATAAAAACAATTGGTTTTCCATTGTGTCTGCTGTCTGGGCCTTACCCATCAAATCAGGTATTTAGTTTTATTTCAAAATTATGTGTTGCAATTAACCTCCCATTACATTTTGTAGGGCCTAAAAGTCAGTTACCAGTACCTACATAACAAAATTAACCATACCTCATTACCTATGTATTTTGCAATTGTATATCTACTTCCCAAATTGTTGCTAGTATTCCATTAGCTTAAGCCTAAATTTCTTCTCATCTGTAGCTGAGAACTACACTCGGGAGCAACTAAATTCACTCATGTTACCTACATAGGGCCATTATAGTAAAATATCTGTGATACCTAGATACTTTAAAAATGTAGGCCTCCGAGCTGCTCAGCGCGGACTCAAGACTATTTTTTCATAAAAAATGGTCTTCGAGTGGATTTGGTAGGTCGCAAGTTTATTAATTCAATAAATAGTTCTTAGCTATGCAGATTAAAACAACGAGATATTAATCTAACCAAAAGCCTAACCTAAATCATAGCCAGGCACACCACATCGTAACTTACTCAGTAAATGATCCATTCTTAGTGTGATTTATAAACGTTAATGTTTCAAGCATTGCGAAACCACCTACTATTGTCACAAATCACTATTAAACAGGAATCACAACGGTATTCGGTATCAAAAAGCAAAACGTGAGCACTTTGTCCGATAACAAAATTTCCGACATGACAGTCAACTTGTCAACGTCAAACAAAAGATGTCGATTGAACGAAAAGAGTTCCTTCATGTCCTTCATTCAGTTCATTGGCCTTTCTGTTCACCAAGACGGTTCAATAGATGGCGCTAGTGGTAATTTCTTACTGCGATGTGCCGCGATTACTACTACACTATAAAAACACTGTTTAAAGAACGGAAGTAGTAAATATACGTAAAACCCATCACAGTACATAACTAAACTTCCAAATTTTATTTTTGGAAGCTACCTACCTATAATAGCCAATGGCAAAGATAGGTTTTAAGTACCTAACCGAATCGATTGGAGGACTTTATTTTATGTAGGTAAACATCTGTCAAACAATGGTGCAATTAGTGACCGTACGTATAGTCTGAGGCAAGAAAGTGTAGTTATGACCTTGAGTGCGCAGAAACCAATTTTGATAGAAAGTCTTCTTTTTTACAAGTGCGCAAAATAACGGTCATCGCTATACTTTCGTGCCTCCAGCTATACCTATGTGTTTTTGTATCCACATCATTCTGCATAATGATAACAACAGAACCTGGACAGCCTTTCAAACGTCAGTATATTATTACTATGCTTTATTTTTCCATTTCTACAAACAGTTATTGTTCCCTACATACCTAATGGCCAGCCACGCCCACTTTGCTACGGATTTGTCTATAAGAGTAAAATTACTTCAGAATTCTCGCAAAATTTTACCAACACACTAAAAACCTAGTAACCTCATTTCGTTCGAGATGCCAGCCTACATAATCATTGGTCAAACTCTAAAACGAACACGTGCGGACAACAGCTGATCACTGGTGGGTCAACGAACTCACCACGCGGCTCGCGCGCTCAACTTCGAAGAAAAAGTATGTTTGAAAACCGGTTTTCTTTATTTTTCTTTGGTATCGTTTTACACACGGTCTTTCTGTAAAATGAATGTTATTGAATTTGTATTGTTTCTCTTATCTTGGTTGTTATTTATTTATTGTACTGTAGGGAACAAAGGAAGAGAAAAAGTCGTAAACTCATCAATTTACATGAATCTAGCGTAAATGTAGAATAATTAGGTGAGATTAACAGGTATATTACCGCCGGACAGCAAAGTTACAGTATTAAACTGAATAAACAAATAATAAAATCTCATTCACATCGACCTGATTTCGTATTAAGTAGCTTACGCACTTGTGTTACGGATATCACACATCAGAAGAATTACAAGTATGTAGCTAGATCAAGATTAAACGTGTAGAATAAATCTTAACTGTTGAGATAATATTATCTCAACAGTTAAGATTTATTCAGATAACTAGATTCTCAATTGTTGAGATATTTATTCTTCAAAGTTTCGATATGGTGTATTAGTTAAAGTTTCGAATGGTAGCAATGCGAACATAGATACGAGATCCATCGCCATTCCCTCCGTTCCGTTTAATAAGTAGATTTAATGTGACGTCAAAATTCTCATGGCTGATGACAATGCTGAGAGATAAGTATTCGTCCAATAGTCATGATTGTTCTTAAACGGTTCTGAAAACTATATACTACTACGGTGTGGTACTAACCTAATTTTATTGATACTTGTGGCCTCTGCCATATTCAAAGAATACAGTATAGAGAAAAAGATACAAAGTACTAGACACATGCAACGAGTGCATTAGGCGAAACATATGTATTAAAATGTATTCCTCTCAACCTCATCTTGTTATAGAGGACTTATTTACTACAAAAAAAAATTAATAACTTCTGATCTTGCAGAAAATTTAATTAATCTACTTTTTCTTTAGTTTCTTAATAAAATCTACTAATTAGTAGTTAAACACAGTCAAATAGCTAGCACAGGGTGAAAATTTACAAAATTCTTACATGCTTCTAAAAAGCGAGTAAAAATAACACACAGTCCAGTTAACAGGAAAATTAACTGTCACTATACTTACGTATAAAGGATTAACAAACCGCAATAGACTTGACTAATGCACTTTACCGTTAACTACCTACCTCCTATAGTCGAGGGACCTATACAAAGTGCAAAAATAACCAATGTGTCAACCTCAATAACACAACCACTGTCTCGTAGGCACTGCGTCAACGTAGGCTCAAAATAAGATCCATCCATCCATCTATACAACGCAAAGACTCCCGGCAGACGAAGTACTTATTTCATTCATTAGTAGTATTAGTAATATCAGCCTATACACTATCCCACTGCAGGACAAAGGCCTCCATCATAGAAATTAAGTCATCGCTGCTATGATGGGATTAGGCTTAATTACCACGCTTGCCTATTGCGGATTGGTGATCACAAACCTGAGCTATTCAAAAACCCGAGTATATAGCTCGGGTTTGTGAATGCCAATTGATTAATATTAATAAAAAATGAAATTTACCTGATAATTATCAAAAACTTAACTGTCATATTCATTAATTTATTAATTAATTGAATGCTCTACCTAGTCTAGTCTGCCGCCACGTTTCTTTAGAATTCAGGGGCAAAGATCAGAACACTTCACACACCGATTAAAAAACTGTTTTGTTCACTATGAAATGTTGTAAAAATACCGAAGAGCATAATTTCAGAGTGAAAGTATGAGTTAATCTGGTCTTTATTACATGATTGTTATTAGACGATCCCTCCATAAAGACGTTATACATGTTTTTTACTAAAATGTAATATTTGTGGGTGGCAGCGCACTTGTAACTCCACTGGTGTTGCAGTGTCCATAAGCGGCGGCAATTGCTTACCATCAGGTGATCCGCCTGCTCGTCTGCTACCTATACCATAAAAAAAAGAATTTAGTATTCACCTCATTAAAAATACATAGTACATTACTACTTAGTAATCATTCAAGTATTTCCCGTTGGGAAATTAAAGAACTACTCTTCGTCGTCTCTGCAGTCCGACGAGAATGAAAAAGTGAAAGTGAGGCACTTTTACCACCACACAGCCTTTCGGATTAGATTAATCATATATCATCTCAAATAAGGATTTTGTAAAGGCAATACCTACTTTAAGGAATCATTGTATTTCACACCTTAGCTTCTCAACATTCTCTAAACAAACAATCAATAATTTCATTTGCATAAATACATTTTGATACATTCTGTCTAAAGGTCCCAATTATTGTATATCAGCCTGTTATCAGATATGCAAATAAGAAAGTAATAAACTGCGAGGAACGTGCTAGGAATAAAATGTAGGAACTTACAGGAATTTTCTAGCCTGGCAGCATCAGAGAACGATAACTGCCATAATAAATGTTTTCTCATTAAAAGTACAAGTACAACAGGTCTAAAAATACAATAGAAGATATTAAACATGAACTATTAAACGAACTACGGTAAAAGATAGTCTACATTTATCCACCACATGTTGACACGTTGACAGTAATTTAATAAACAAGAAAGAGGGCACTATATAAAGAACTAATAAGAAATCTTTCAACTTCTCCTGGAATCGAATCAATGAAGAGAGTGAACAGTATTCCACTACCACGACCTCACGTATTTAATTATAATCCATTAATAATAACTGTTAAAAGTTGGTCATTATATCATTACTTGTTACAGAGTCAGGTAGGTGTATGAGATGTTGTGTAAATTTATTTAATTATTACTATATCATAAACGAAGAGCCGAAACTTATGAATCGGGGTAGTAATTTTATTACCCCGATCCATAAGTTATTTCAATTTCGATTTATAATTTATTTTCAAGAATCGGTACCGCTTATGCGAGTATAATGTGGCATGGTGACACTAATGGGCACCCCGTTAGTTCCTCAAACATTCGTTGTCACGACCTTTTTGACGCATTGTACAAGGTGTCAACTTGATCTCTACACTATCAATAGCAATCACTTTCTCTCACGCTTTTAATAACGCAAACAAAGAATTATTTTCGCCACAGAAAGTATATAAAATTATTTACTTCAAGGTATTCCTAATTTTTATAGTTCCAATTAATTAAAAAAGGAAAATACTGTAAAAATAAAATATATTGACTTTTCATTAAAATAACATGTTTCGTTTAGCTTCAGAGCCAACTATGTCCAAAAAGAAGTTAAAAATACTGGTAATAAATATCCATTTCATATTTTGTTCTTTTTTATTTGATAGGTGGCAGACGACGTGTTTGTTCCACAATTTTCTTTGTAGTTTTTGACTTTTTATTCAAAACCAACAGCAACAAATTACTAGAACCGAGAACATGTTCCTTAATAGATTAGGCTAACCCTAATTCGCAAGATTACTAAGCAAATGCCAAGTCCTAAGTTAATACATTACATATTGTTTTAAGAACGTACTAATTATACAGTTTATTTGAATATTCGTTGCATATCAGGGCAAACAAACCTTAATGCCAGTACCTTAATAATATATTTTCGCACTTAGTTAAAATTTGATCCCATTTGAGTTCACCTTCAACCTTCCTACAGTAATTAAGTAAAATATTTAACCATGGATCATACATAATAATAGAAATCATGGTGGCTGCAATGTAGTAAGGAAGTTTTATTTTAAGACAAATACAAACATACAAAAATACAATAAAAAACTTGTTCACGATAGTTAACATAAATTATGTAAGTATGTATTCTCTCATATTGTTGAAAATAAAATATTTTTCATTTTCAGCTTTATAATAGAAAAATGATGATCGTTGGTACAATAAAGATAATATCTTTATTGTATAGTATTCATTCAACTCAATAATAGTACTGAGACATTCTGATTTCATAACTTTAAATTTACATTCAAGGATCAATTTCAAAGCTGAAAATATATTATCTCGAATCATACTAATAAACTTATAGATAAGCCAAAATAATTTCACTCTGCTATGATTACTATATCAGCTGAGACTACCAATCTTATCTTCAATATCTAATCCCTCACAATATTCACACAGGAGCAAAGTTAGTTCCAGAGAGTTCATTAATTAATTCGACATTAATGTTAATGAATAGTTTATTTTACTAAATCAGTACTAAGTTAATGTAGGTTAATTGAATTCAGATATATTTTACACAACTTTACTGTATAAATAGGCATGGCAATCATTACGATAAGTTGAGGAACTATTATTGTAAGTTACGGACATACACACACAAAACCCTTTCAGTTTTAGAGCTACCCATTTTGCCTGGACTGATCTCACACAAAAGACATCAACGATTTTTCCTTGACATCTACTAATATTCGTAGCACCTTGCCTACGAAAAGAGTACTAGAGGCGTTTTCTATCAAAGAGAAGTGGATGAATAAACAACTAACTTCTGTTAGTTGTTTACTCATCCTTCGACTTTAAAATATCTTCTTCATCACATTTTATTGATCCTTTGGTAATAACTTTTAGTTTGGAAAATAAACAATGAAATTGATAACATTTACTTTGAAAAACAAACAGCGTTGTTAATTACGAGTATTACTGAAGTACGTTTTATCAGTAAACAATAATTTAATAGAGAAACGTTTAGATTATTAAAATAATATTGATTAAAATAATATGAAGTACCTACGACTACGGACGGATATTTTAATGGAAATCTAGTTTAACAATCTATAGTAAAAAAAAATTGCTCTGAATTTAAACAAGTTTCTTAATAAGGATTTTCCTTGAGATGTTAATTAAAGTCTGAGAACGTGAACAGGAATACTTGAGTGTTCGCCGAAAATAAGTAGAAATTTATGATTACAGCAAAAATGTTTATACAGTAAGAGCAGGGGATAGTCGGTTTGACATTGTAAATCAAGATAGCATCCGATTTCTATATACAGGTCTGAAATAACAACAGTACAATTCGTCAAAGTTGAACCGCATCATACTCCCGAACAATTACCAAAACCAACAAACACAAGTCATTCCTCGTTACGTTACAAATGCTAATGAAGACGCGAAATGCAAGTCCGCCATACGGATACAGACACCACAATACGGAGCCTTGACCCAGAGCGGCGCAACCAGCCAGCAACCTTGTTACCTTGGACGGAGTTGAACAAGCTGGTGCCGGCATGGCGACCGTGAAGCTCATTACAGCACACGCATAAATGAGTATTAATAACCTACATTTCAAAGAATAGCAGCGCAGAAACTTATTTCTTTTTCTATGTTTTTTTTAGGATCAGGGCCAAAGCCATCATGGCCGTCACCTTGTTACGTGTGGGGAACAAGGTGGTTTGCGGGACTGTATCCCTAACCAAAACCTCCCGACGCTACAGTGCTGGGATATTCCAGAACCGGATCTGGACCGCACCACACGATCGCCACTTTACCGTAGAATATGATAATACTACTAGGTGCTTTATTCTCACCTGAAAACACGTTTCCACACCAGACTACTTTCAGACTGGAGCATCTCGCATTCTCAGGTTTCGTAAAAAGCCGTCCCTCTCAAGCCTTATAATGGCGATGTGTCATCTCGATTGGGATTCTCGAATTAACGTCAAAACAAATCAACTGGCTCACTCACTTATTGGGGGATTTACAGATCATTTTCACGTCTTCCGATGACTTTTACATTTTAGGGACGAAAAGTACAAACCGTTTCACTTTATCAATACAACAGACTACGCAACTGTTTCTTACCGTATCTAATGAATGTCTTTAATCTGTTGTGTAATATGTACGGTATATCATTTTATAAACTCACTTTCACTAGGTATCAAGCTCTCTCATAGGGAATATGAACTTGGTTCGACGTGTTATGAATATTAATCGCCATTACTACAAAAGGATTGAACATTTACACACGTTATAAATTTGTAAACCTTATTATAGTTTATGTGCTAGAATTATATTCATGCATGCAGATTGTACACATATGTCGTGTCTAAATGCTAGTTTTAAAACAGAAACTAGACATAAATAATGCTTACATAATGTGCAAATAGACATGTATTTGACCTTGTACTCGGATAGATCACGACAGTCATTTGAATTTCTAATTTAATAGCAACAATGTTCGTGACTAATCTACTTTGGGATGACAAAGTTAATTTAAATTGGAACACGTTCCATGAAGTATTCCTAAGGAATATCCACTTTTATACGCGTAGAATATCAAAATTTAAATTTATTTTACATCCCCGGGGAGTTTTGTATTTTTCTCAGGGATTAACATTTTCCTTGATTTTATTCTTCGTTCCGTCTAACGAATTTGACTTTTTAAGAAAGTAGTCTACTTTTTATAATTAAAAGACTTATCAGCTGTTCAGTACTTTAAATACATTATTTCAAATCTTTCCTTTTCCTTCGTAGAAGTTTAAAAGCAACAAAAAATAATAATCATTACTGTACCTACTTTAACAAAGTTATTGTTACCAGCCAAAATAATTTATGCAATACGTGGCTAATTCTTAGTTTATTAGAAGAATATCTCACACGTGCCAATTAATTAGCAATAAACAGACATTTATCTGACTCATTTATTAGGTAAGTTCCATTTTATTTTTCTAATTTTGCTGGTGTATGTAAATGACTATCACTTTCGCCATATATTTGAATGCATAATCGCTATTCTCATTTAAATGTATCACAAAGAGCTAAAGAAGAAAATAAAAAAATATAAGTAATAAAAGAGCTCACGAGGACAGACTTTCGACATTTTATAAAAGCTGAAAGTTTCAATGTGCGTGTTTTTAAGTCAGTAAAAAAACAGGCGTCTTCAATATTTTATTGAAAAATTGGGTTGTGATTACGTCGGGATGCCTTACGCCGGGATATCCAATCCACACACTTACACGACTTACATTAATTAACTTTTTAGAGAGTGACGATGACTAATGTACGATTAGTCATTCAAAAATAATACATTTTTTTATTACAAGACTATTTTTCTTTTACTTATCTAGTCACATACTCGTACCGTGACCTGCTGTAATAGTAGGTAACTTGCATAAACTTATCAGTCACGTCCTATCAGGTCGATAAGGTAATAGATTTATTTGTTTACGACACCGGCTTACCGCGTTTGTGAGTTATCTCTTTGAATGCTGATTTGATCAGCCATTTATAAATAACTCTAATGTACCGATAAGATTGTCGCTTAGGTACGATTTATCATTGAAAGTGATATTAATTTATTTTCCATTGTAAATAAGAAGAGAAAATTATATAATCGTTTTTCATAATGCGCAGCTCTAATTTATGTACAATTAAATATCGATCGAAAAGTGCTTCTTAGATAAGAAGCACATTAATAAAATATAAAAGAGCAGATAAAAAGAATACGTTGGAAATAAGTTTTAATTCAAAGTACTATAAAAAGAGCTTTACGATTATGGTGTCGGTTTATCGATGTCAGTAGTCGTTTATTATTCATTCTATTTTAAGCACTGAACATTACTATTTTGATAACACCAACTCACGCAATGCCCAGCCAAGGTCACGATATAGAAGCAGTTTATATTTACGACGTTTTTACGATTTTTCCTACTTGCTTGTAAGTAGGTAATGTGTTTGGATAAGTAAGTATATATGTACACACTACACTCTTTGATCTATTAATTAATCGTAGTCTATGCCTACGTGCATAATCTTAGACTTTAAGCCGTCTTTCTGTGTAGCACTATAATTAAAGTTATTACAGGAAATAGGTACACACTCCGCAGGCAGACACTATTTGTTAAACTATATCTATCAAATCGTGATTCGTGTGAATAAATATTAAGGTAGGTATTTTATACGACCCGAGCGTGACTCAGATACATTCAACCAAGCTATCGGGTCGGAACAGCTGAGTCATTGAGGCGCAACGAATCAACACAAAACTCAATAAACTAAATAATGACTCGCATAAGGTGACTACAAAACACAAACGTAAGAAACCATCGAAATATTCTAATCAGCAGCTTTAAAATTACAACCAGTTCGGCTACAGTCCTTAATTTCTTTGAGAAAGTAAGTTTGTTGTATTAATTTCTGATTCAACTGTTACGCTCCAATTCTGTGCCTAATTGATACTCGATTTTAACAAATTAACGACCAGTTTATTTACAAAAGGTAACTGAGTCCATTAGTTAATGAAATCAATGCTTCTAAAATGACTCTGAGTAACTAGTTAGTTAAAGAAAAGGAAAGTAGTCTCACCGTAGCAGTCTTTCTTGTCTCTCTCTGTCGTAGGTAGCAGCGAGGAAGTCGTCTGCGAGGGCATGGTGCAGCGGCCCGTGCAGCGGCGCCTGGTAGCGCTGCGGCTTCCACAACAGCTCGTTGCCGTAGAGCGCGGGCGGCGGCGGCGGCGGCAGGTGCATGAGGGGCGGGGGAGGGCCTCCGCCATACCCGTGCGCCATCCCGCGCCACTCGCTCTCCACCGAGCTGGCCGACCCGCCGGAGCGGAGCCCGCTCACGCCCGAATCGGACCTCTCGTCCGCATCTCGCGCGCACACTATCACACAATCGTCCTCCTCGGAGGCCACGGTAGCAACACCATCCGCGCCCGCACCACCACTCACTTCACTCCGCACTTCACCCTCACTTTTAGCGACCTCCGACTTGCTCACTTCCTCTTTTTTCACACACTTGTCGTTTTCGTCACTGACTTCGACGACATCACTTGAACTCACACTTACGGCCACACCTGAAACAAATAGAATAATTGGTTAGATACCAGTTTGGAGTCAATATCCTATGTTTAAATTCCTGCATTGAACAATTAATAAATAAAAAGGTTACAATGTAAATTTGGTTAACTTCCAAGAATTTTAGGCACCTCTATTAGATAAAGAATATGCACGGTTGTCATTGATCCATTTCAATGTGTCAATTGTTATTGTATCAGCTGAATATTGTCAACTGCTGACGTCAGCGCCCATGCTGTCGACACGTTTGGGCTGACGCCAATGTAAGCTCATTCACACGCCGCCCACTCGGCTGCACAAAAATATGTATTGTATGCGGACGCGCTAGCGGCCATTTTCACGCGAGTCATCAGAGAATTTAGCGCTGTCACTCACGATAACTGCGGAATGAGCGGCCATTTTGTTTATTTACGATCACGGTTTCCAATTGAGGATGTCGTAAGCGTTTTAAACGGTGTAATGAGGACGTTTTTTATCTGCAGAACCTTGGCGCGGCATTGTTGCGTAAGATACTTTCACGGTGATCGTGGCTACGAGCCGCGCGGGGCCTTGGAATACCGTGAGGCGAATCGGTAATCAGGTGATTACAGATGTACACCGGAACGGGAAACAGATGAACAATGTTGGTGAGGAGGCATGTTGGCAGAGGCTCGGCGCGCCTCGCGTGAATGGCGTGTTGGACGCCCGCCACAGAAACCGAGCCAAGCTAGAACTGACGTTTGGCTCAGTCCCCGGACCAGAGCAATGTGACAAAAGCTTGGACTTTATGTTCGTAATCATAGAGTCATTACGTCAAAATGGAACACTCAAATCGTTATAGATAATGTTTAATAGACCAATAAACTTGAGATATTTTTAGCAACAACGCACTACAATCTAGAAATGTTTGTCATAAAACGAAATTAACATGGACGTCTTACAAGAGTTAGGAAAAAAATATTCACAATTCTGCTACAATTAGTGATCAACGGATAACGTACGTTGGAGTTGGAGAAATTCGGCCATGTGTGCGTAGTACGCAATGCAGCTATGTGCTCGATCACTCATCGTGATTGTAATACCGTAACAATCGAATAGAACCGTGCAACGTATGTGACTGCGAACCACGTGTAAAAAGGAAAAATTGAAATGCATTCAGAACAACCAGCTTAGTTTTTACGTTTGCTGCAACAGGCACGTGGATGTATTCGATTTTTTTCCATTACATACACACAACACAAAAACAGCTCTAAAAGGAGATTAATTAAAAGCAGTAAATAATAAACGATCCAAGTAAAATATGAATCATGCTCATAAAAATTCGAAACGCCTACCTACACAAAAGCGTGCGAGTCGACCGCACTACAATGGAATTTTAATGAACCTGTTGTTAACGAGGATCCGCATTTACATAATCGCATAAATGATTATTCATACCAAACGTAAACAGTAGAAACGGCGACGGCCAAAGATGATCGCTTGCAGATGCAGTGAGCTCGGGGAGTGCGTCGTCGATGACATGATAATGCATAAGTTCAAACAGGTGACACCTGACTCTAGAGTTTGACCTTTAACTAGGTTTACTTTTACGAAAAAAAACTATAATTGTATATGTATATGTTGTTCAGAATATCTGAACTGTATTAATAATTGTAGTAATTTATGAAAACGGGATAAACCCAATATGACGTGTGCTTTGTGGTTAATTACAATATGTAACTGATACGGCTGTAATGACTAAATTTACAAACGTTACTGCTATTAGTAAACAATAATGTTCGATAACAAGAAATTCAACAAACTTTATCTCTAAACAATGTTAAAGAAGAATACGAGACTCGGAGAAAACAAACTTGGTTACTTTACAAACAAACGACTATTGAACGAATGTAAACAAAAGTTGCGAGACAATGCGACAGTGATCAGCGCGCAGGGACAATGGAGTAACAAATAACTCCATGGGGAAGTGCGGCAACGTCGCCCGTGACAACGGCTGATTGACAAGACAAACGCTGAGAGGAACCGGTGAGAGAGGTTTTCATTAGATAGAAAGGAAGGGCAAAAAGTTGACACAAACCCGCGGAGCGCGCCGCCCGAACGGCGGCAGTAAATCCTGACCACGCCGGTTTGAATTATTCATGAAGGGCGGGCCTGCGTCCGTAAGTAGGTAGGCGCAACTATTGCAACAACCTTAGCAACGTGCACATCTTATACAAATCCGCCTATGTAAACCGAATAACATAAACAAGCGACGCCAATGGTTCTGAGAAACGCCAACATTTGCAACGAACTACTCAAATAACCTATTGTGATGATTTTTATTAAAACCGCAAACCAGTATTCACAATTCTCCGTGGCGTGGTTTTGAATTATTCATTTCAGTGCAATACCGTTCGTGCCATTAGCTAACTATGTAGGTCTTCCGAGAATAACTAAACCGCAACTAGGTACCGAACTACCTACCATTTACTACGTCAGTCGTTAAGCACTGCTCGTTTAAACAAGAACGGGTCTATTATGCTCTTTTATCCATTACAAGGCGGGCTGTAGAAGAGGTCAAGGGGTCAAAACCATCAAACCCGTTTCGTAGTCTCAAAGCGCTCGTTGATGGAGGAAGTCGGGTGAGCGCGTGACTCAAAACCATCAATCAAACCAATCGAACGTCCGTGAACGAGCATCATTTAAACTTACGGCCGCTTCTCGGTACTCGGAATGAACAGACTATGACATTACTTTGACTCCTAAAATAGTGTGAGGATCGTAAAACGCAGTAATCTTATAATAAGCAATCAGCACTATCCGGTCGCGTTTGTGCAGTCAAAACTACCTCGTTAGAGGCAGTAGAGCATGTCGCGTCGCCAAGCGTGTAATGAAACACTTCCACTCGGACAACAACCGTTAATGGGACATTTAGCTGCAACAAAGCTTTCTCTGTACTGCCATAAAGCAATTACCGCGGTTGTGGCGTTGCGTAACATGTGCAACGAACACGAGATTTGTCTGCAATTCTTAAATGCCTTTTCTATTAGCAGGTTGTGCGTTACTGTGTTCGCTTTTATGACTTCCGTAATCACTATAGACTTTGTAACATACATTGAATTCAATTATCTTGTAGAATGGATTACTCTAATTATGAATTCGGTGGGTACTATTAAATTGACCACATGCATAAGTAACACTAAAATTAGCTTTGTTTTTTTATGTTCCGCACACACAAATTCAATTAACCATTGCAGCACTTAGTTACCTTGTTAATACAGGTTTGGTAAATACGTTTTTGTTCATATCAGAACTACGTTCGTGCGTGCGTGTGAGCAGCACACGAGCGTCAACGGACGCCTACACGTAATTACCCAGCTCGTCTTTAGAATTTCATTGCAAAACTACTGCGCCGGTCCACCGCAGGCAGCGGCTATCGTGACTTTAAAATGCAACAGCACCTTGAAGATATGGTGTAGTGTACTATCACGATGGGCCGCGTGCAGTAAATTGCGCAACGTGCTATTGAAAGCTCACGGAGGCGAGCGCGCAATCTCCCCATCTCACGACGTGTCCCGGCCGCTCGTGACCGGAATCCTTGATTCCCCGTCTACATCGCCATAGCCCACGCTCAGAATCTCCATCCCGCTCGACCTTTTACCTTTTTTCTCCGAATGACTAGATGTTTGATAGGCGTTTAAGTCGAAAGCGGTTGTGACCTTGTTTTGTCAGTTTAATTGGTTTCATGCCCGCCTGCTGCATTAATCTTTTTGCATAATTAAGCAGTTAAGTCGATACGTGTATTAATAAAGTAATAGCTATGGACCTTGAGCGCATATTGTCTCATTTTGGTTGAATAGGACCGAATTAGAGTAGGAGTTAATCGTAACAGTCAGAAAGGAAGGTATAATAACATCGTTATCATAAGGTATTTTATCAACCTACGAAACTTGCGCAATCACTTTTAGAGCAATTATATCTTTACCTACTTCAAACAACAAAGGAATTTTAAGCAGCCGTTAAACAAGATCTTAATGCGTAAATTGGTTAAGCTGCAGCTGTTCACTCGTGGGTACAATAAACAATGGGCGATAACCGAGCGATTTGATAACGAAACGAACACTGTATAAGTAGTTGCCTACGTGAAAAATACACTGCGCATTTAGAACGCATTCTGCAGATAAGTGAGTACCAACGCGCATTATTAACTAGGCAGGTTCTTACCTACTACGTTGCATAAGTTTTGCCGACACGCCTAGATATTTGCAATATTGCAGGGATATTTCAACTAACACTGATAGCTTATCCGCTGCAGAGGATATTTAAAGGTCATCACCTTACACGATCATGTTATAATGTATGATGTTTCATACTGATTACGAGTACAATCATTGTGTACAATAATGATTATTACCTAAGTAAGTTTATAACTACGAGTGTACGCTAATAACAGAGAATAAATAACTAATACAATTGTCCGTGTTACGTCTGCTATTGTTGACGGATGAGTGCTAATCTTTTAAGTAAGTATTTTATTTAGTAGATGCAATGCGTAGGTAGACAAACCAATTAACACAGTTTTCCTTGAGTGCCTACCCATCCACTTAAGTGGGTAGATATGAACCTACATTATTATCTCGTTAGTAATTGGTGCTCGTGATTTACGTAGACGATATAATATGTTCCAACGTAATCCAACTAGTAAGATATTAATGAAAACGTTATATAGCCACAATAAATACCCGTGTATTGTTTGTTAGCTAGTCAGCTTAAATATTTAGCTCCATTTACTGGTAACAGAGAATAGGAATATGACCGTTAAAGAGCTGTCACTTAATGTAACGGCCATTCGCATCTTTGACATCAAACTTAATAATAACTAAATTGAGGCTCAAACTTGTTTTTAAATTAATTTTCAAACTAGTGATGCATTGAGAACTCCTAAATAAACATTTTGTTTAGAAAAAAATGACAGATTTTTAATTGAACGTCAAAAGTTTATAAGTACTCACTTTTCAGTGCTCTAATAAATTCAAAGGCCTTGTGAGTCAAGCAGTGTTTCCAGGATGTGAGCTGGTAGAATAGGTATTTCGATCACCAGAGACTTCTTCCACAGTAGCAGACACTCTTCTTATCAATAATAATTAAACACAATATAAGTCACTATCACAGAATTCACAGGAAAATTTGTAGATCCACGACGAATGTACGTTCCAAAGTGGTAAATCCTCTTGCGATGTCCTTGACTGCGGT
Source organism: Cnaphalocrocis medinalis (assembly GCA_014851415.1). NCBI lineage: Eukaryota > Metazoa > Arthropoda > Insecta > Lepidoptera > Crambidae > Cnaphalocrocis > Cnaphalocrocis medinalis. Next base: position 11,564,265 of record CM026284.1, on the reverse strand, counting down.
CTATAAGCGAAGGCAGTGAAGCGTGCACCTGGTTCCACTCACACCACTTCCAGTCGGCAATGCTATCTATGTGAAGATTCACGACTATGTCAAAATGTTTCGTTGCAAATGTTGCACAGACATGCGAAAGCCTCTGTGGCGCACAAAGAACTGAAACGCGGGGAAGCGGCGGTCGGAGGAAAGGGGGAGGCGGGGAGGCGGTAGCGCCAGTCTCGCGCTCCGACGTAGCACCAACGTAGCAACAAGTGAACGGCGGCGGGTGTGGGGGGCAGGTGGGGGCTGGGGAGTCTCCCCGCGCGCACTAGAGGGCGCACCTGATGGTGGCATGGCGTTGCAGTTCACCATCAAAGTTTACAAAGCAAACGATTGAATTGATTACAACAGGAAGGGCAGATGCTGATAATCGCGATGCGTCCAACGTAATTCAAACGCTCTACCATTTGTAGTTTTTCTTTTACTTTTTGTGTAACTACGTGTTACGTGCTAGCTAGCTCAAGTAGCAGTAACTGTTTAACGTTTATAGCCCCTCATAAAATTCACGCAGGTGTTGTTAGGATAAAACTTTCAAGCTTCAAGTAGTTAGCTTTGAAATTACCTTTTTACTCGTATCTTACCAATGTAGGAGACTTATAGGGTTTTTAAGCTTTATGAAGATTCTCAAGTGCATCTGCTTCTGAACTAGGTTCTTGTGCTTGTACTTAAATTGTGTTGAATAATATGGAAAGATCGGGACATACAACTGAAATATTGTAGCCAGAAAATGTGAATGATTTACATTTGAGGACAAAGTTAGGCTTTTAATCTCCAATACAAATCAAAGCAATTACTACGATCTTCAGGAATAACGAATGCGATGAGGAAAATGCTAGAATTAAAAAAAATTGCTCATTAAGATACTTAAACATTCTAACCTCGGACATCTTACTGTAAACCTTGTCATTGGGATCAAAAAACCCAAAAGTGCATCAGCCCAAAACAATTTTGAATAAGAATTACGACGAAAACATGTTTACAAAATTGCAAATACCTACCTAGATATAAAGAGTAAATAACATACATAATAAAACGTTATCAGAAGGCGTCAAACACTTCTTAAATAATTCCGAGAATATTGTGACAAGGGCAAATAACTTATTTATAACTGTATTGTTTAAGAATGTAAGTAGTTCAGATTTTGCTACGGGATAACGAACGTTGCTTTGTAAGCAAATGTTTGCAAAATATATCCAGTAGTTTTAGGACTATTTGTTAGAAGAATACCAAAAATATTTTTCAATTTATAAACGAGTACGTACCTATATCGAGGTAACTAATAAATCTTAGAAACCTGAGACAATACGCGAAGATCACGGCGAAAAATAACTACTTGTATAAATAAAAAAGTAGGTGACAAACTAACAAGAACTTGTCGGTATGTGAATTAAAAAAATAAACAAATGCCGATCGTTGACCAACATACCAAATGAATTTTACAAAGCGCTAACGATTTGGCAATATCCCAACTATTCCGTGACAAGCTATTCGTTCTGAGTTTAGTTTTATAAATAACACAAAGAGGATATACCTAAATACATCCACGTATGTTATTACGGTTTGCAATGAGCACGAAATTGTTGTGCTCAAGAATTTGCATAAATTATAAAAGGAGTGACAGCTGACGAACGACGCATAATTTTCACATTGCTTTTAGCTAAAATACTTACTTAATTTTCTGTTTTACAAAAAGTGAAACATTGTATTGTTCACAAAAAGAAGTCTTTAACATTTTTCTGCTAGTTTATATTCATATGAATAATGTCAGTTCTACTTCTCAATAAACATGATCGTAATGGGGAACAAAGCAGCTAAGAGCACACATAAAACCTGTTAATTTCATCTAATTGATTTGTAATTACTACAACTTTTGAAAATAGTCGTTACACAAATTACGTAAGCAGTGCTCAGAAGCACTAATCGTAACGCAATAAACAGACCTTCCTATAAAAAGAATAGCAATCGTGGATGAATGTATAAAAACGCAATTACTTTTTTGTTAAGTAGACCAATTACTTACAATGCCGCGTTTTTACGCTTGTTTTTATCACCTTCCACAGTCATGCGGGCAGCCGGATACCTACATATGTAGGCAAATAGTAAAGTAAAACCCGTTGAAGTTTTAGTAAAAACAAGCAAAGAGGTCACATACCTTGTTTTGGCCTTGTACTAATCGAGTTAGCGGTTGCACGCGAATAACTCGCAGTAATTTGCACAATGCGATGAAAAAGGCGAATTGTTCAACGCAAACTACAGACCTTGCTGCTTACTTAATTATACATAAGATTTATGTCTTAACACGATCTTTTGTTCTTTACTATAATGCTGTGCAGCTAACAGTTTCTCATTACAAGTTTGTATGTCCTTAGACTCATTAGTAATTATAAGACTACTATTTCAACAGTACTATTTCAAAAACTAGGACACCCAATTTAATGGTACGATATTCATATTAATATTTCACCTGTAACTGTAGGTATGTGTATATTAGTTATCAAAACAAAATCCAATCCAACGATAACATTTCAAAAATTCACAAATGGATTTATAATTTAAAATATCAAAAACAAAACATGAGTCATTCAATAGTAAATCTTTTAAAAGTCACTGATGGTATTACAAACACTTACTTAATACGCTAATGTTTTATCGGTTCCGAGAACTACGTGTAAACATTACTAATAGCACTCGCACCAATAATGACTTTAGCAGCTATTGTTATACCCATTGTTAATTCTGAATAGGTAATTCATCTAGCAAAATATGCCATTTTGAATGCTTTTCGAAGAATTTTTTGTTCTGATAACGATAATCCTAAAAATAGTCGCTTTCAAAACAATAGTATCCACTTTATAAGTTAGATAACAAAGATAGCGAGTGAGAGGTGGAGAACTTGCAGATAAGGAAGGCAAACACGGCAGTCGATAACCTGGTTGCGGTGGTTGATAACGGGCCTGTTATTCGCTGAGCACACAGCGCGGTGCCTAAACCGAGCACTGAGCCTTGAGAAACACAAATACGCGAGACAATAAAACTGTTCCAACAAAAACAATGTTCCCTCTTCATTGAAACAGACCGTGTTTATCTTTATTTAGTGTAGACCTTTGTTTATCGTAATCTATCCTATTTTAAACGCCCCATCAAATTCATTACAGCCTATTGTTCCAGATTTGATATAATTGTTTAATGGCTTTATAAAAACCACAACGATTCAACTGAAGCTAATGTTTGCAAAATTCTACAAGTTACGAAAAACAGAAGATCAAACCATTATAATAAACAAAATTTAACGTAAACACGAAATACTCGCATGTATTTAATTCGACAAAATGACCATAAAACGAGTAATTGACTCGTGTAAACGTTCAGTAAAGATGTTATTGGAATCGAATCACGTTTTCCAATAGCTTCGTGTGAATCAACTGCTATTCCGTTACGTTTCTTCTACTAAACGTTTAGTGATAAATATTGCATTTCACAAATAGCGGTGCGATTGTTACGAAGAACTTGGAAATCGCAGATAAGATTATCTCACGAACTGTCGTTATCTTTCCGTCAACGGAACTCATTGTCGCCAAAGTCACGGTAGTCGCCCCTACAGAATTTGTAAATATTTCACTGCATTCGATACTGGACGTTACGCTCTCAGTAATAAGATTATGGAGCTATAAATGTCTGCGTTATTTACGGTGTTATTTAGGCGTGTGTAAAGAGCTGTTCTTGCCATTTCCGGACTCTCATGAATCACGTTTGCGTGGGAGAGTTACAACTTGTCACAGTAATACTCCTTGTTGCACGACAGTTTATTGAATAGGGGAGTCAGATTCATTCTTAATTCGACGTAGAATAAAGTATAAACGGCAAACTTTCATGAATAGCGCTTTGATGGAAGTAAGGAAATAGGTGCAGTTGAACATGAATTTAATCTATCAGTGACAAGGAGAGGCACTAACTAATGTATAGGTACAGCTATATGGAAACAAAATATTTTCCGTTGCACGGGCGGAGGCGAGTGCTCGCCGCTCGGCAGGAACAATGAGTTATTCATTCAGCGTTATCGATAGCTTACACAGCTGCGGCTCGTAGACACTCGCATTACGATTAAATTAATTCCTCGCCATCCTGATGCAATAGGAATGAATCATTGTAATATTCGAGCAGCGATGACAAAAGAGAGAACGATGCGTAAATATTTATATCATCAACGTTAGATAATGATTTAAACACAGCATAATTTAATACAACTAACAATTTAACACACACAGTTGTTTTGAATATCGGTGAGTCAACGTATCTCAGTTAGGAAATCGTGTTTATTGCTCCGATTAACCAGAAGTTAGGAACTAGGATAAATATCCATAAAATCCATAAATAAATATATCACGATTTATATAAACAGCGAGCCTGTAATGATAAAGCACCACGCGGACGTGAAAACCTATTGTAACCTATTTCGTCATCGCAGCTCTGGGACCGGTCCGCGATCGAATGTCAAAAACCGCACGACGCAATAAATTGTTGTCTCATGGAGAGTAAACATCGGCGTTCGGCCGCATTCATGCATAATTGATGAGGGTTCGGAACGAGCGCGTGGATTCCTGGCGGTCACGACTCGGTTCGGCCCCAGCGCCCGCGGCAGCCATTTTGTGAAGCCTGCCCGCCCCGGGCGCGCCGCTACGTGAATATTAATACGACCTTACGACGTATAATACTACGCGTACGATAAAACCTTCAATTTGAAAAGAACCATACATTTTTTCTTAGCTCGTTTCGCTTCCGCCGAGTTGGTTCAGCGGCACGTAACGATCATGACACGATAAGTATTGCGAACAGTCTTCGCCGCGGCACGCAACGTGCAATTAATGCAGAATGATCATTATTAGTTTCTATTGTTACCGCCCGAGTAAATAGAGCATTGCGCCGGTGTAATACATAATAAATTTAATGGCACAATACATCGCGGGTAACTCTCACGCACGACCATTGTACCATTTAATCGTAATCAAGAGCCTTTTCTCTCAGAACGCGACTCTTCGTTAATAAAGACGTTTCACAACAATTAGCAGACTTAGTATTTGTCTCGCCACTGACTTATTGTACAGTTCTATTTTATGCTGATCATTATCAATGTAATTGTGCCTGCAGTTATTGAATCGTTGGAAGCATTAAAGCGTTGATTTAGTTTAGCGGAACACTAGATTTTACGGCGCGGCAATACGTTGCGGTCGAGCCTGCGCTCGCCCCCTCATTACGGATGAAAGTCTACCGCCGAGAGTGGATTTGTAATAATGTGAAATGAAATACCCGCCCGTCTGCTCCACGACCGCAAGGGAACTAACCCACGTTCACATGCACATAAGAAAGCCTAACCGTGAACTGTGCAATCATAAGCCCCGATGAGATTTTTAAACCGTTCTTCCAGACTGCGGTAGTGTGGTTTACATTAAACAACTTTTGCAATAAAGCGAGAGTGCGCATGATTATAAGGTTTGCATTAGCAGATGAACGTTCACATGGAAACAACTTGAAGGAAAAAAAAAGAAATTGAAACGAGTAAATAGTAATATTTAATTTATTAGAGATATTCTATTAACGGTATGCCGTAGCAGTGGTAGCAAATTTCATAGCTGAAGAATTCAAGCAGTTTGGCTGTCGTAGCACGTCGTAGTCTCAATTTGTATTATATTGATAAATGGACCGTAAATAAATTGCCAGCAAGTGACAAAAATAATGAACGAATGAGAGCTAATAAAACAAAAAGTGCATTGATCAATAATTTGGCAGTTGGCGCGTCTGCCGACCGGCGTTCACCATGCAGGTTGGGTTCAATGTCAAATGTGTTGGCGAGCGCCGCGCCGGCGCAGCTGTCTGCGCGCAGCCGCGCTTCCTGCGCGGAACGAACGACCCATTGTTGCTAGCATTACACACACTTTTTATGTCGCATTATTACAGACCGAGCCTCGACACTTACACATGGCTACGCTCTTTTTATTGCAATTTGAGACAGCGATATCCGATTTATATAACAACAGAAGCAGACAGTTGACGTGAGTGCCAGAACTGCCTTTCCTACTATTCCCACATGTAAATGTTTAGAATATAAATTCTCAGCAGTAAAACAAGTTCGCTGATTGCGGTTTCGATTACAGAGATACGTGACTCAATTAAAGCAATGGCCATTAGTATAATTGCATCTATTTAGGTTAATTTAATTTATAGGAATCTTTACACGAAAACTGTTGAGCGGCAAAAACCGTTTTTTTTTTACTTTTTGCACGTGTGACGTCCGAACAATTTCCAACGAGCGCTGGGAATTGTTGGCGTGAGATCCGAAAGTCGTGATCGGTCCACACGAACGCCCTCTCGCAGTTTAATTCACTAATCAAACAGCACAATGACTCCATTGTTAGTGAGGCGCATTCTTCAACTGTTTTCGATTCACTACACCTTAAACAATGACTTCCTAGCCGCGACACCATGCGAAAAACTCAAGTAAACAGGAATTTATCGACCGTGGAGAGAGCTATGACATTGTGTTTTTTATCAGAGCTGGTATTTCATTAACCTTGGGCGTCATGACTCAATGCTGCGAGATTTAAATGATATCAGGCGAGATATTTAATTGAGCAAATAAACGTAAGCGAGCAAGGTGAAGAGATACTGATATCAAATGTGTTCCAAATGCAGAACATTTTATTGCACCCACGCATCGAGTAGCTGATGCTACTTGTAAACAGGTGAATGATATTGCGATCGACATTATAAGAATTCTGAATGCCCTCGTGTTAAGTGTTATTGATATATCAAGGAGCGTCTGTCAGTAGGCAGACATTACGAGTGCGGAGCCTCGCAAGGGTGGGCCGGCTTAATCCTGCTACGGGTGTTCGATCGGCGGTTATTCAAAACATGCACGTTTAGTTACAGCTCAAAGCTGCAGGTATATGAAGGGCCTTTCGAGCTGCATCGCGCCGACCCGGTGACTTGGATACTTGCCAACGTTACGTTACGCCAGCCGCGCCTGATCTCAGTGAATTTTAATGTTGTCATGGGAACCTTCCAAATGACTGCTTTGTTAAAGCAACAAAGGTTACCGACTACTCGAAACCGGTCTGCGTGCAGATTAACATCAAAAACGCTTCTCGTTCAGTTGACGGAGCAAAGTAATTGGATCTAATGTCCGGTAGGAAGCCTGGCTAGTGTAATTACGCAACGAGGTACTTGAAAGAATGCAGTATTACCCGCTCGTTAGGTATGCATTATAGCTATCGAGGTTTGAGCGCTGGAGCGTCATTTACGTCACGAGTCATCTATTACACCCGGTATAAACCCATTCATGAAATTATTCGCATCTGTGTTCAATAAATCACTAAAACAGAATGCATATGGTTTCAAAGTGCAGGTCTATTTGATGCTAACTATACGTAAATAGAAGCGCTCGATAGTCCATCAAGAGGCTAAGATTCGTGATACTTTTTATAAGACTACATTAATAGGAACATTTCATATCAACTGTGGTGATGTAAGTAGTTATCAAAGTTTTTGTTCCACGTTTTCTTTTAGCCATCAATCAGCGAGAGCTATCTGATCGATGTCGATCTGCTCCGCCCTCATCCATAATATAATACAGTTAATGTCGTTAAAGAATTCACCGTTATTTACTTTTGCACAACAAAAACCTTACAACGGCTTCAGTATTACCGAATACGACGTCTTTTCAAAGGCGATGAACAAAGATTTCTTATGTCGTAATTTCTTTTCTTATAATATTATCATTAAATAGATCAGTGAGCGTAGTGATGTGACCTCCAGACGCTCTCAAAGGAGGCTGGTGAGTACCAACATAAAAACGTTATTAATAAGAAGTTACAATGTCTAAGACTTGATTGACGCCTACTCACTCGCTCTCTGGGTTTCACGAGCCCACGTATTATCTGTAATTTAGTTAGTCTCACTTAGTTGTAATGGTCTATGAACTTGAATGCTAATGCATAAATTATGAGCTAAGTAGACCATAATACCTACTATTATGATTAATGATTATGATATTCTTTCTTAACCGCGCTGATTTGTTTATTTTTAGTTAATTTCAATCTGGGCCCTGTGAAGAACGACAGCTACAAGACTAAAACGATTTTTCATTTTTAATCCTTAAGACACAATTTGGATCCTTGAATCATCGGAGTAAGTAAGTCTCTACCCTACTTAACACATCATCTTACACGTCACCAACATCAATGCTTTACGTATCGTATTTTCTGAAGCCAAAGCGTTTTAGAATTGGGGAAAATTGATTTGCACAATTAAATATCGTGCGTTCTGCCGACTGCTGAATCACTAAGGGGCGGTGAAAGGAAAATGTCGCAACTCAGTCGCTGTTAGCCCGGGGCTGGGGTGGTGCTCCCCCTCCCCCTAGGGTTGCTAGGTGCGGAGATTAGATAGTACATTCGGAGAACCATCAATTACACACATTCTAAATTTCTTTATATAGTTTATTTGGCCTGAATCGTTAGGCACACGTCATATAGAAAAACTTGTGCTATTTTATAACCCAAATGGATACATGATGTCACAATTTAGCAACCTAAAAATAGATACCTAACCTAGATTCATATGATTTCGTGTTCACAATAGACTAGTTTTATCGATGTTATTCTTCTTCTTATATTTATTAGAGTATCTTTTTCATCCCGTGTTTACATAATAAAAGCCGTTAATCCTAAACCTGCAATTTCCTGGCCAGCCAAAACATAAAATAGCAGGAAGTGAGCCAACCCTACTCCACACCCCCCACTGCGAGCTGTTTACGTCGTCGCCCATGAATCGAGATAAATCCCGGGAGAACTTGGCTTATTTTTTACCATTTATGTTTACAAGAGGCCTTTTATTAGGAAAGCTTGGGGACAGCACAAAACAAGAATTCTATCCGGTACCCATCCATCACTTTTTCTTTGGTGAACGAATACTTTTGCGTTAGAGCATTCATGTAGGTAGATACTTTCTGTTTGATTCTATCTCTTTCATTACACTTATTAATACTAAACAGTCAGATAAAACAAGGCTAATGAGATATTTATCACTATAATAAGACCAAAAGTTACTTACATTTCCATTCGTTTACAAGGACATCTTATCTGCACACAGTACTAACAGATACGAGAACAAATTCATACGAGTTATCTAAAATGTTTAGGTAATAATAAGAATAATTATTTGACGTTATCAAACAGCCAAATCCATACATGTGTTATCAGGCGAGATAAGCAAAGTGTTTACTATCGCTGTCCTACATACGGCACTGATACGGAGAACGTTCCATGCCATTCTCAACTTGATGATAGATAACGCTGAATACTTGTAAAATTAATCACTGTTACAGAACGCGCCTTATATCGCACATCTAGTTCTTAAAAGACGTAAATGGCAAATAAGTCTTCAAACATTTGTGGCATTATTTTTCTCAATTATTGAGTCAACAATGCCGTGAGTATTTACGTCATTTACGTCTTTTAAGAATCAGATGTGTGATATGTTACCCACTATATTAAAAGCGCTTGCTCGGTCTAGTAACGCCGCCATTTGATTACACTAGTTAACACAAAAATGCAACATAATATTATGTCACGGGCTCTTATTTTTACTAAATGGATCATTCTCTTAAAAATATCATTACCGACGCAGCATAATTAAGTTCTACGAGGTAGTTAGTGTTGTAAAAATAAAAAAGTATCAGCCTATACTGTCCCACTGCAGGGCAAAGGAATCCATCATAGAAATCAAATCATCGCTACTATGATGGGATTAGGCTTAATCACCACGCTTGCCTAATGCGGATTGGTGATCACAAACCCGAGCTATGTTAGAAAAATTCGAAACTTACTTTTGCTCGACCCGGAGTCGAACTCAGTAAAAATAAATGTAACTTTATTTATTCTACGCGTGCACCCAAACAGTTCTCAGAACGATTAATTGATTTGATTAAAATTCTTCAATACGTTACACTTCCAAGTAATTATGACACTCGTATATCTATTGAGACGTGCAAGCTATCGATCACGAGTACAAATTGTTATCTTTCTAAAGAGATTATGTACGTTTACTTCATCACGTAAGGCATGATCATACCTACTTGTAAAGAGACCTTTAGGTAGGAAAATCAAGATATATCGACATAAAACGCACATTCTGTACCGATTAATTATAGATCATAACAGCGAAATTACTCCGTCAAGAATTTTCCTCGTGTAATCTGCAATAGCGCTAAGGTATTTTTGTACGACATCACATTACAGGGCGAAATCGAATAACAAGAAACAGAAAGGGCGCTCTTGACGAGGCCATATTACGAACATAACTGTATTATCTTATTAAATTATACTAATAATCCATCCTTTGATGGCTTGCTTGCTTCTAATAACGGCTCGGCTTCCGGCCCCGGGCGGTTGCCATGGCTACCGGCAATACTTCACAGAAACATCCCTATTCCCTCGTCTATTTATCCCCATAAGTTCAACCCTCGATTTCTCGAGCAGCTGATTCCGTTCTTAGAAAAAAAATATCTTTGCTTTTTATCTGGGTCCCATTTAAAAAATCACAATCGGAACTCGAGTACCTGCTAATAGACAGCTGCCAGTTTTATGGGATGTAAAATGAAAAAGTTATCGAAACTGTATTACTGTAAAATTAAAAATAACTCCACTTAATAATAAGTATCATAAAAGTTATTTAAAACTCACACTTGCAGCACACGTGCGTAATTTGAATGCTGACGACATACTAACACATGTTCTGCCATCAAAACATTGCTTAATAGAGCGAACTGCGCATTGAATTACAGGCCGTGTGCGAACTATCCGCGACGTCGCTAAATACAGGTCACCGTGTAGGTATATAGCGAACACGTCAACCCTTCCCGACGAGGGACACAAAGGCCCTAGACGGCTCGAGGCTCACCCTCCCTTTTATTCACGCATAAAAGAAAAAACATTGATGTAAAGATACGAGGTAGAGCGCGGAGGGCGAGCGAGTTATATTCTTATAAGAGCGATTTGTCGTTTCATGGTCGCTCCCTTTGTTCGAGCCCGTAATTAAACCAATGTTTGGCTCTCAACAACGGTAAATGCGGATGTCTTTGTTTGCTGTATCTTTCATTTAGTTCCGCCAACTCTAGCACTGCATTTGTCCCTCCGCTCGCAGAGCTCATGTAATTTTAACATACATTCCGCATCTCCTTTATTGCACTCTGCAAACACTGCAATACGCAAATGATAAGATTATGCATAAGGTGGATTTTCGAGTATGCTTTCGGATAAAGTTTTTCCGAGAAGAAACTTTTATGGAACCACTTTTCGTGTCATATAAAAGTTTCTCGGAATCCATTTTAGACCACAATTCACTGAGTAATATGGTAATACGACTGAAGTTGATAATTTATAAGGGCAAACATTATAATATTAGTCATTTAACTTCAGCACATTATGAATATTGTAAGTAGGTACCTACGAATATTAGGCACTTATCATAACCTAAGAAGAAAAGTCGAATAAAAGATCGTGTTCACGTTTTCGTGCCGACATCACGTTACAATGTTTCATTATCGACTCACGACCTAGTATCTGTATTGAATTTCTATTTTTGCTATTCAGGCCTCATCTTTCACTATTCCACAATTTGTTTGAAGCCGATCACTTCAGCTAGTATTTCGATGAGCTGTTATTGTTATGTTCTGCCAATACTAGCTAACTAGGTTAGCGGAATGTGAATATGACATCACTGCGATTAATTTGATACATACTGCGATGAGGGCTTTGCGAAAATGAATATTGGGGACATATCGCTCATAAGATGCTACATAGACGTAACTTCAAAAATCGTGAAAATGACTTATAAGCGCCATTACATTTAAAAAGTAATATTTTTTATGATGAAACAAAGACGCATAATCATTTCCTTATTTTTGGGGTAGATGGCGCGAGTTGTCTTTGTAGCTTTACCGTAAAATTGCACAATACTTGGTGCGACAATGACCGATCAGTCAGTTGCGCGGGGGGGCCCGTTGAGTGTGGACATCGCTTGGACATAGTTCGTCGTAACTGTAAGTTATGCCATTTGTTGTATTTGTTTACTGGAGAAACAATGGCGTAACTGTATACAGGAGTGGGTACGACATGAGAGTTCAACATGAGTTTCGTCTTGTCCATGTTCATTTTGAGACCTACTTGTTGAGAGACTCTACTGAGGTCGTCGAGCATTCTGCTTAGGTCTTCCAAGGTCTCAGCCATGACTACGACGTCATCGGCAAATCGAAGGTGCGTCATGTACTCGCCATTTATATTGATGCCATGTCCACCCCATTCCAGAAGCTGGAGGACGTTATTTTTAATAACGTCCTCCAACAAAGTTGTGAACAGTTTCGGCGATATGACGTCACCCTGTCTCACACCTCGCTGGAGTGGTATAGGCTTAGACTTCTGGTCCTGAAGACGGACTGACATGGAGGCGTTTGCGTACAGGGACTGCAACACTTGTATGTACCGGTAGTCAATTCGGCACCTTTGGAGAGACTGTAGCACGGCCCAAATCTCGACAGAATCAAAAGTTTTCTCATAGTCCACAAACGCTAAGCACAATGGCAGATTGTACTCCTCGGACTTCTGTACAACCTGCCGCAGCGTATGAATGTGGTCTATGGTGCTAAAGCCTTTGCGGAATCCGGCTTGTTCAGGAGGCTGAAAGTCGTCCAACCTACGTGCGAGACGGTTCGTCATAACTCTCGAAAACAGCTTGTATATGTGACTCAGCAGCGTGAAGGGCCTGTAGTCCTTCAATTGGGATTTATCTCCTTTCTTGAAGAAAAGCCTCACCTCGCCAGTATGCCACGCTTTGGTCGTCTTTCCCTCGATGATGACGAAGTTAAATAGCTTCTGAAGGGCTTTCAGGACCGTTCGTCCACCTGCCTTCAGAAGCTCCGCTGTGACTCCGTCATCATCCGGTGCCTTGTCGTTCTTAAGCTATTTGAGAGCTATGCTAATCTCGTACAGGCTGACGTCCGGGATATCTTCGATGTAGTGCCGGGTTAATTTGTTATTTCAGCCAATAGACGTCCACTGCTGGACCTAGGCCTCCCCCAAAGTTCTCCACACAGATCGGTCCTGTGCCACCCGCATCCAATGGACTCCCGCGACCTTCACCAGATCGTCGGTCCACCTGGTGGGAGGTCTGCCACGGCTGCGGCCTCCTGCGCGTGGCCTCCACTCAAGGACCTTTCCACCCCAATGGCCGTCTGTTCTCGCAATGTGCCCTGCCCATTGCCACTTCAGCCACGCTAATAATTAGTAATTTGGCCTGATTGGAAACAATTTAATTCCCAGCTACTATGCAAGATTTAATGAGGGACTTTTTAGAAGTGACGTGAAGTAAGTTTGCCAAAGCTACTTGTTACTTAATTATCTTCTGATTAACTAATATTTAAAATAGCAATTGAAAGGGCTATGCTCGGAGTATCTTTGAAGGACCGCATCAGAAATGATGTAATCCGACAGAGACCCAGAGTCACCGACAAAGCCCACCGAATTAGCAAAATGAAGTGGCAGTGGGCTGGTCAAATTAGCCGCAGAACTGACAACCGTTGGAGCCATAAAGTCCTTGAGTGGAGACCGCGACTCGGCAAACGTAGTGTTGGACGCCCTGCTACAAGATGGGATGACGACATTCGAAGGCTGGCTAGAGTAAGCTGGATGAGAGTGGCCGAAAATCGGGAGCGGTGGCGTGCATTGGGGGAGACCTATGTCCAGCAGTGGATGAGCGCGGGTTGCTAATGATGAAAATAGCCATTAACAAGGATTTTTGCTGTAAACTCGTGATCATTGCGGGCTAACAAAGTATTTTTAATTACTACTATTATACGTATTAAGTGCAAAAAGACGCATGGTCCGTGCTACAAAGACACATCTGGTGGCAACTCTAAAGTTTGATAAGTTACTGTTATATTTTTTTTGGTTTTTGATTTTTGTAGTCGTGTACTTTGAAATAAAGCAATAAACGATACAAATTGTTTTATTATAATAATTTGGACTCGATTAAACAGTGAAGTTACTGTCTCCAAATGGAAGTCCATTTGGAGAAACAGTGACGCAACTGGGGGGGTGTCATAAAAAAAAAACCATTTTAGAGGGCGAGACTCACTTTTATTTTAGCGTTTTTCCTTTTTTGTTAAAATACAGTGTCTGAGCTATATAAACCAATATATAGGAACGTTCTAGCCCTCATCGTTTTCAGGTAATGCCTGCTAAAGAGTATTTTTTTTTTTAAATTGCATTTTCTACAAACTTGTAAAATGTAAGTTACGTCACTGTAGCATCTTATGTGCGATATGCGGACCGTCGCGTGAGTCATTGCGAGCCCTGCGCTAACGACTGCAATAATCGCCCGTTGAATTAAAATCATTATTTACAAACCGGTTACGTAAAATAAATTGCTCGGCTTAAATTCGACGTATGCCAATTTAAATGCCAGTTCGGTTAAACGGCAAGGCCAACGTTAACGGGGACACGACCAACAATGATCGCTCCCACGAATGCACCCGCTACCTCACGACTGGGCGTGCCCTGCCCGCCGCCAGCTACTAAAGAACTTACTAACTTTACATTAGGTACACACAATCAAAATTGTAACATAAATAATAATGTATATAAAAACAACACTTCACAATTAGCTCAAGCCATCAAAGCGTTGGCGGCGGCCACGGTGTCGAAGACTTCTAAGGTCAGTTATAATTTGCCTGTTTTCGACGGCCGACCGACCGACCGGCTTATCTTCAGCAAGGTTTACGCGGACACATGTGCGCCGTACACGTCCGCCGAGAACCTTCTGAGGTTGAGTGCTGCCGTGCGCGGAGCGGCGCGAGACTCTGTCGCCGTCCTCCTGGCTGTCGCGCGAGACCCCGTCGAGGGTAGTGCCTCCTCGTGTTCCCAGGACGAGCCAATGGTGGTAGGCCACAATGCCTCCGCCTCCTCGTGTTCCCAGGATGAGCCAATGGTGGTAGGCCACAATGCCTCTGATCATTCCATTCGCACTCGTCAGACAGTTGTGGCCGAACCTGACCTTCCTGACCAACCGTCTCCTGGCCCTTCTGTTCTTCCTGGCCTGCCACCTCTTAGCGTGGACCCTACCGGCCTGCCAACTTTTGGCGTGGGTGCTCCTGGCTCGCCACCTCTAGGACCTTCCGACCAGACCGCTGGCCCTACTGGCCTGCCGCGTCTCGGCCCTCCCGGTCTGACGGCTGGGCCCCCTGCCCTACCCTCGCGACTCCCTTCCAGTCTGACGGTTGGGCCTCCGTGCCTACCGCTGCTTGGGACTCCCGGCCCGACCGCTAGCCCTTCCGGCTCGCCACTTCTAAGCGGGGTCTTGGCCCCCCGGCTTCTAGCCCTGCTGCATATATTTTTCCGGAATGGGGCCCCCCGGCCACGGGACCTCTTGATATTTCAAACCCTGGTCCACTAGCGGCGAGTCCTCTAGGCCACCTGGTCCCTGGTACTCCAGACTTGGACCCTCTTTGTTTCCAAGCCTTTAGCCCGCTATATTCGGGCCCTCTTCGCCCTCGCTGCCCTTCAGAGTCTGTGCCTCCTAATATTTACAACCTTCGTAAAGCTGAAGACTCCCCTGCCCTCTCAGTCCTTTGGGCCTCTCGGCCCTTCTGGCCCTGTGGCCCTCCAGCCCTTCGGCTTTCTGGCCTCTTTTATGAGTGGGTTTCTGAAGTTATGTGGCGAAGAGATTCTGTTGTTATTCCCGAGAGCCGCCTTCCTCGTGTAAAAATTAAAGGCGAACTCTCACCTTTGGTCACTCCTTTTGGCCTAACCTTTAGACCACACCTCGAAATTCCAAATTGTTGCTTCAGGTCGTCGAGAACCATCTCCAGAAGACTACACGCGTGCAGAATAGCTCCACCTGCCTGCGCTTCAAGAGATCTTCTTGCGAACTTGAGATGGCACCTGCCAGCTGGACCTAGCTGCCTGTCGCTGCCAATGGACGAGGTCAAGCTTTTGCTGCCGTTACAGCCTGCTGCTGTCATTGCGACTCCGTGCCTGCATCATGCCTTCATGGACACATCCTTCTGGTGTAGCGGTAAATCCCCTATTGGAGATATTTTCCGGGGATGTCGGGCGCACCATGAGCGGCCGATACACACAATTTGTGCCGTTACCTCATTATTTTGGAAGCCTGAGCGTTGAAGCTGCTAATGCTAATGGCACTAAGAAGATGCAGTGCCCTATGCGGAATACCAGCCAAAGCGACAGCGGCACAGCTCATGCAGGAGTTTTGGAGATCTGTGGCCAGCCATCGTTTCGCAATCTGACATAGAAGATTGGGATTAATGGGAGGAAGCTGGAAGAATATGGAGCCTCAAGACTCTCGACGTCCCTGTCGCAACTCACTGTAACGTGGGCGAGTCACTTTCGTGTGTGTGACCTCTTATTTACGTTTTCGCCTCCCCTTTCATAACTGGTTGTGACCGTCACCTCCTACCTTCTGGTGCTGCCACACCGGGGGGACCATGTTGGCGACGGCCACAACCATACTCTTTGTATATATTATTTATGGTTTTGTTTTATGTTTTTATAGTTTTTGATATATGTCGTGTAAATAAGTGAATAGTGATTGTGCAAGTAATTAAATTGTGTACCTTTTATATAGTTCTTTTAATTTAATACTTCTAGGGACTCTAAGGCCATTCCCAACAATACATCACAGCTCCTTATCGACAGGAAGCTGCTAAAAATAACTTCGCTTTGCTATCGGAACTTCGTTATGTAAAATCAAAAACACATTAGGTTCGAGATTACCATCTATAAGTATTCAAGATAATTTCGAGGTCAACTAATACTATTAATAAGTTAGCATTAATTTACATAATTACAAATTAAATAAAAACTTGACTCTCAAATGTTTGATGTGTGAACAATAGATAATGTTTTTATATTCTTCTTTATTGATGTAATTTATGTGTCTGTTAAACGACCAGTGTATAAAATACTTGCATAATCTATTCTTACGCAATGATCTCGTTATAAAGAAGTCAAGTATTTTATAATTGCTTCACTAATTGACAGCGATGGTTCTATAATCTCTTATAATGATTTATGTGTTCATGTCGTGATAATATCCACGTGATTGTCACAAATGATATTGCTTTTGTATGACGTAGGACATGTGTTTATGGAATATCACTTGTGTGAAGTGATTCAGGTTTAGATGAGGAAAACTGAAACTCAAATTAACCTCTGTTATTGCCTTATACAAATCAGACATTAACAACAGGAAAGAAATCGAGGTGACACACACATTTTCAGTAAATGCCTACCAGTAAATCGTGCAATACATAATACTACAATAAATATCCTTTAGCCAGTTTCGCTTGCAAATTGTATTAATATGAATTCTGGTTATTTTTGCGCTCACAAACAACTGAACGTAATAACAGTCGGTAATTAAATTTACAATTTTAAAATTACATTGCTTCGACACAAAGGGAGTTTTTATAATATAATTAATTAAGGTAGAATTGAAACAACGCACGGCCTCCGGGCTTCGGTTATATTATTATTTACGATCTGGTAATTGCGGTTTAAGCAACAATTAGCATCCTAATACTGTATACAAACATTTTCTTCGAATAAATTTAGAAATATAAATGAGAAAATTTTTCGAAAACAATTTACGAAGATAGAGATCGCTTTTAAAACCTCTTTTTCATGATCAAGAGAATAGTCTTAAGATTCAAAACGGGAAAGTAGTTTATAGAGATATTAAGTGGTTGAACATTCATTAAAAATCACAGCCGTATGTAGAGCATGAAACAGATTGACTGCTCAAACAGTCTCGTCTTCGTCAGCTAACGTTCATGCGTTGCATTTATCATTACTAATATTATACACGACACTCAGTAAACAGACAGGCATAATCTCATGTGTTTGCTCGTGCGCAACTCAGATTGTTTTCGTACGGAACACTGACCGTGAGAAGTAATCTCTCCTATGCTACATACGAGTATAAAGATAATCAGTAACAAAACTTCGTTTCGATTACCAATTAAACTTAAAGTTGCCAAAATAATATCCACCTAGGCCCTAGCCAATTATTAATCTACTTTGGCATTATCTTTGATAAACACTGTGTCGATAATTCGACAACACGCACCGCTCCAGCGCGCACTTACCGGCTGTTTAACAGACACTGGTAGGTTTACATTAGCGGTTTGATTTACGACAGTGTAAGACCGGTCTCTAACCGCCGCGCTCCTCACCGACCGGTTAAAACCGCTTTAATTAATGCACATCCGCCCAATCGAGATCGGGAATGTCTCCATAAAATCATTACTATACCGTTCGGAATTGAAAGTCGATAATTTCGATCGAATCTACCCCGACCCTCATTAGGCGATCGATTTCAAATCATACTTAATAACACGATCAATTTAAACTGATTAGGCATTGTTTCTACGTTGCGAAATCTGACGTGTGTATTTATGAAACAACATCGAGACGTGTAATTTCATGCTAATGAATCAAAAAGGCAGAAGTCATTGCCTCAGCTGCCGTAGGCGTTCATAACTCATAACTAATTAAATGTCGAGGTTCTTGACTCGCTCGCTATAGAATGCGCGCCGGAAGGCTACTTTGTAAGTATTTTAGTGTACAAAACAGCTTTTGAACGGTCGGCTGATAGTTGAATAGTTCGACAGGCGGCCCACGCGGCTATTATTCATATTGTTGTGTCGGCAGCGTTCCGGATCGCCGTTCGCCGTGTATCGCCATCGCCCATCTCGACACCTAGCTCGTCTAAAGGCCGTTGGCCCGTTTTATACGAGCGTGGGTCGCGTATTATGTGCATGCCGCATTAGCGAACATAGATACAGTTACGTGCAATGAACGATTTCTATATACTCGCATTGTTTTTGAATTAATTACATAACTACGCCAATGCGCCGGCGCGCCTCGAACCTATTCTGTGCGCGACCGACGCTCACTTGCCAAAAGCTATTAATTACGACCGAAGAATAGAATATCTCGACGGCTAATCCCCCGGAGACGGTTACGGTTACCGACAACGTTGATTAATGTCCGAAGCGTACGTTTAACTCTTTCTTTGTATACGTTTCTCGGTTGTGTAAACGCGAATAACCTTCTTTCGGGTTACCCGCCGGATATATATAGTCTCGCATCCGCTGTACAAATAAATAAATTATACGCTGTGATACCGCACAGATGCGCACCGTTTGAAGCCTTGAAGACGTGTCCACCAGAAAAGTGAACGCGTTTTTGTCAATGTGGCAAGCGGGAAAAATGTCCGTTGAGGTTTGGAAATATCGGCATCATGCAATTAATGGCAGGTTTTCACTTGCGCTGCGCCGCGTAGCAACAGCGAGGGAAGGCGCGGGGCGTGCACAATGGAAAATTGAGATGGGGTCGTTCGGTTCTCACTGACATTGTGTCGGCGGTGGGCGTGCGAAGAATGCCAATGGAAACAACTGTTGGTTTCCTCGAACCGACACGCGTGACGAACCGAGAACCGGTTACACGACACCGCGTAGAAACAATGCATTAGCAATGCTTTTCATTAGTTTTAGAACGCGTACATTTTTTGTTTAAAAAACACAACATCAACGGCAGAAATCCGATAGTAAACAAAAACAAACAATGTAGATCGTAAAAATGGAAAAAAAACTGTGGTGCAATAACGTTAGGCATTAGTTTACATGCATCCTGTTTCTTTCCCGCACACGGAGCTAGCCTCATAGGTGAGAAGGCGATCGAAATAAACGAGTAAACTGTGAAAACGACGCGCACACATGTGGCCTACATTCGAAACGTATATTTAAGTCTCCTACAACTTATGTTAGTGCGTTGCAACAGATCTTATAATCGATAGACCGATTTAGGTCAGGTAGAGACGATTAAATCGAAAGTAACGAAGTGCACTTAAATAGGAATGTTGCACATTTGCCTATTTAAATTAGTTAACTTACGCGCTTTTGTAATGCAAATATAAAGTCATTTGGAATTCTAATAAATAAATTCATTCGTGTACACGGTTTTCTTGCTGTTTAGCGATTAAATACATACACAGTTATTTATGTCTTTTACATCCCGTCTAAATTACAATAAATTATCTGATTTATCTATTTACAGTTCCTCATCTACCTGCTTTTATAGTCTGGCATCACATAAAATATTGCAAGAAGTTAAATAACGCGCCAGGTACAGGAAATTTCTAAAGGACAAATGAAGGTGAACTCGGCGGAGCCGTAAACTCGTCCTTTGTGAGAACGAACAAGTAGGCACGCGGAGATATTTCTCACATGACATTGAAATAAAGTTAACGCGACAAAACTTAGCTGAAATAAAAACTGACTTACAAAGTCACTTTCTAAATTACAATTGGCTGTGACGCACGGAACTATGTTGAACGTTTTCTAGAAATACGATAACACAGGCGGTACACACAGGCGGTACACAGCCAATATTTGTTATGAAAACAATACCTCCTGAATTACCAAAGCGCTAAGTTTGCCTGTACGTGTGACAGAGTCACTTGAGCAAATAGTGTTGCGCAATCCATCATCTCATTGCGGCCGATTCATAACACTCCGCTCCGCGGTATCAACAAGGTCAATAAAATACAGACGATGCAAATTGAACACTCGTTCAACATCGAGATAACCTATGCAAATTCATCTAAAGCTTTTTGCACACTCTTCTATTATAACCAAATATCCCGATTAAAATATTGCGATTGTAAATAATTTAAAAATAGAACAACGAGGGAATTTTAAACATGTCTTCTTTTAAAGAAAATTATACCCAGCTCTAATGATTGCATTGCTTTCAATGCCGAATAATAAGCTATTAGATAAAAATGAGGCGTTCCTTTATAGTATATCATTATGTAAATTGTCAACACAAAAGCGTTCCGAGTATTATTTATTCGCAATACAATTGCGTTGACCGCGTCACCTCGAGCGCGACGGCAAGCTATAAATTAAAGAAACATAAAAGACATATGAACGAGAATAAAATGAGATGTCGTATAGTGAAAAGTTTACGAGGGGCGCGCGAGCCGCCGTCTACGCACACCAGTTGGCGTGGGTTCAATTCCTGTTTGAAGTATTTTCGGAGCCACGCACGGAGCACCCGCCTGCCGTGTTTACAAATACTAGCGCACACTCGATTCAATTCCACGAGATTTTGTAAACACAGTGCCAAAAGAGATTGGCTCGCTCGGTTATACCTACAGCGATATTTCCTTGCCGTTCCCCCAGGCAATTTCTGCTACGGTCAGTAAACATTCTCAACAGTCTGTTTAACAATTAATAATGCGTTTGGATGGGTTTAGTTTACACGCAGTAATACTGTGCTATTAATTGTTCAAACATGTTATTTATGCAAACAAAAAGCTACTTATTCCATAGGATATTGATGCTTAGCGATAGTGATTTAAAATTTAAGTATGTATCTATTTTTCAAGTCATATAGACCTGTGTTGTGTACCAAAAACAGACACAAAAATGTTATAAATAAAACAACACCTTCCACCATGTTATAAATAATGAGCATGAAAAAACGTGAAGGTTAGTCCGGACGCGACAGCCAATTTGCATTACAGTTATGATGTAAACGCGTACGACGCTTTAAGTGCAAAAAATGTTTTAAAAGTCAAATCAGAATTTCCCCTCGAGCCAGTGGCGCGGAACAAATCAAGCAAGCGACAGATCCAGTGTCGATAATCCTACCGGTTTAAACACATCCACGTCACTGTAGATTCGTGGGAGAGCGATATAAATAAAATAGATCGGCCTCCAACTGACAAACTCAGTGATTTACTCGAAAGAGAAAGTTGCATAAACGTTATATTACTAAAAACAATCCACGATCAAGTCGTAGTCGGTGGGCAATTCTTTGAAGCACTAAACACTGTAATAGCCATGCTAAAGTCGTGTGAATGTCAGAACGGGCGGGTGGAGGGAAGAAGGGAATAAATTATATAGCATCGTATGAGAGGATGAAAGGGCAAAAACGTGAACATTTTCCTTTACCTGCTCCGGAGGCAAGCCCTTTGAATCGTCCGATCGAGAAGCTCTTAACAGGTTCTCGGAATGTGGCCGGCATGTTAATAAAATTCCCGACATAGATACATTCAGTTGAATGACTTCTTCGTATTACTAAATTCCAATTAAGACCCACTTAAAATGAAGACCTACGTTTTGATCAGAAATAAAAGTAATGCAAAATTGTATTCCAACAATTTTACATCGATTTACATAAATGATTTTTGTCGCGACATAAACGGTCTATTATTATTGGAAATAAATGGAGGTATGGCAGCATTTAACATCTCGATTATAACATTCAAAGTAACGGGGAGAAAAAAATGCCTCAGACGATAAAAAAGAAACAAAGACCGCAGTTCAAGTTTTACTAGTTCCTTTATAGCTTTGGCAAACACGTTTCACGGGGAACGCACGATTTGCTTCGTCGAATCGTGTGGCTCCGCAAAAAGAAATTGAGAATAAGCACCCTGAATAAATATGGACGAAATTGAAGTGTCGGTGACGGCTATAAAGTGCACAATCGCGTGCTCGAATTCTGCAAATTACGCGCATAAATGTGGAAATGAAACAAAAAGTTTCGAATCTCGTAAATATTTCGACATTTTTGCCGCGGGCGGGTTGTTATTTTGCGTTTATTGAGACGGCTCTTGATTGCTACGCTTGCCGATTACTGGAGCATTGAACTTGAAGATTGTGTCTCTGTGCACAGGTATTTAGTAGTTAGAAACACCAGCAGATCTGTGTTTAAGTGAACTTCATGGATTTTTTCAACTTGTATGTCTGACTATTCCATAGAAAAAGTTAATGAAATGAGATATTATTTTCTAAACTACTCAACATTATCTCGAAATCTTTAAATATTACCTCTACCAATATTAGTTTTTGTTGCTTTAACTGTTAAAGTTTTACAACATCGGTGAGTCAACGAAATTTTAAAAGACGTGTTGTCGACAGCTGTTGACATAACCTTGAAACCTGTTCGTTAGTTCAGCTGAGTGATCAACCCTCCGACGATCCGAAAACATGTGTTCGGACAACGCTAAGTTCTATTTATAGGTCGAGCTCTTATACAAATCATTGAGCACTCGCGTAAGCTACATTCAGAAGAAGCAAACTAAATATTATGTAGATGATACAGCAAGAAAGTTCCACGTCCACTAAGCACGTTGAAGGCATGGCTGAAACAGGTCAAAAACAAAGTCAGCAGTGTTGTCTGGGGCGACAAAAAGGGGTCAGTGACTGGCAGTGCGCAGTGGGGTGGCTGGTGGGGGCGGGGGCCTTAATAATACATTTGAAAAAAGAGCCCTAAACATCTGCCGCACATGTGCGCCGGTACACGGCGGAATAATGCAAGTCGTGCGCGCAACCACACCGATACGGCCGGCCCTTTTTATGCAGTAGCTTTTTGTTGTCTTCACGCTTTGTGCCCGCGACCTTTCAAACGGACAATGCCTTTTTATTAGAAAGGAAATCAATACATTTGGGATGTTTGATAGAACAATTTTAACGAGCGTGAGAGAAGAGTTCATAGTGCAACCTGTCTTAATTATATTCTGTTTCACTTTGATTATGATTAGAAGGAGAGATGATCAAAATGTAATACAAGACCGGTTGGTTTCGTAATCAAATCAATGCGGATAGCATAAAGCAAGAAGATTACAACGCCGTCTGCGATCGTAATTAACAAGTTGGCGCGATGTAGTACACAAATAGTTGAGTGCGAATCGATGCAGTTCTAGGAAGATCGGAACATTTTGGACGGTTGCCAGCCACTTTTCTACAGGGGGGAAAGGAGGAGCCGATGTGGAGTGCCACTTGTAACTTTGACGCTCTGACGATCATGCTGACTATGAATCATCGCGGTAAACTGCAGATGGTTTCGAGTGTCTGCCTATAAATTAGCTAATGTAACCATTTTTTGGGTGGGTATGACACTAGAAGGCAAACGAGCAAGCGGGTCACCTGATGGTAAGAGATCACCGCGCCCATGGACATCAGCTACACCAAAAGTAGTGCGGATGCGTTGCTGGCCTTTAAAATGGACAATGAATAAAAACCTATCTGAGTTGCTTCAAGGAGTCATTCTTACAAGTAATAAATTTCTCAAGATAAGAAACACATATCAGTTGGCAGATCATTTAAATTTCAGAGTAAAGTATTTCAAAACAGGAAATACGACAGTTTCTAAGATTATTCCAGTTGACTCACAAGAACACGGTTCACAAAACTAACCTAATATTTTAATAATAAGCGTCGACTCTCCTCGTCAGATAGAGCATAAATCAGGTACTTATTTATAGATTAGGCAGGCGACCTTAATTTTTGGATTCGACGTGCCTCTGTCCATTGACTGAGCGAGCAAAAAGCTGTCTTGACATTTAGTTCCAGTCTCTTGCAAAAACGAGCTCTGCGATTATTAAAAAAAAGCGGTACATACCGACGAATATAGCGAAACAAGAGTCTCGTTATTTACATGGTAAGTATATCATCAATAACAAGTAGAAGTGAACCCGCCACAGAGTGCCGTCAGGTACCGGTAATGTCAGAGAGGCAAAGATCGTGAGTCGTGGCCTTTGACTCGTGAGTCCCCCGGAGCGAGACAAACTCGTCTGGCCTCACGAAAGTTCCTGTTACATTCCCTTGCATGTTGCACGGCAGTTTGAACGCTGCCCTTCGTAAATATATAGGACAATATCCATAAAACACGTTAATGCTAGCGACTCTCATTAGTGTTCAGTGTGTACCGCAATAAAGTCTTGTAGGTGTGTAGCAAAGGGTAAGACCATTAGAGAAACCCGGCGCGCAATCAAAGTTTATTCAACACAATTAATTCAAACAAGTTTACAGTGAAGCAAAAACAGTTTTAATCAAAATTTAATGTTATTAGCGAGTATTTGTGGTGGCAAAAGTTATTTCACAACCTGTAATATCATCGTGATTCCGCAGATAATAAAATTCAAAATGGATGTCGTAATCGTAATCGGTGCGGCGTCTGCGCAGACGGTGGCTCCGGGGCGCGGGGTGAGGGGCGGGAGGAGTCCCGTTAGGAGAAAGTAGCCGCCTACACTCCGGCGCACGGATCGTGACGACTCGCTGGACCGACCACGGCCATCTTGGAGAAACATTCGATTCCATTTTATTGACGCGACACCGATGATAGTCAAACTTAAACTGACATAATATAGATCAACCTATGATAAAAACTATTTTTAGAAGTCAAATCTAAATCTATATTTCAATAGGTTATTTGAGTTCTGCAAGATGCAAATTTATTTTGTAAGATAGTTTTCTGGGTACAATCACCACACAGACTAACACCGCTTTCTCTTTCTGTGTGATGGCAAAATCTTTGAAAACTATTGTGTTTGGTCCAAAAATCCGTCAATCATTTTGTATTGTTACGAACGCAACACAATGTAACACTCGCAGATCTGACTCACAAAATGTCACGTCACCAATTCGCTGGCTGCAGCATTTTGCTTTTTGTAGCAGACTATTCGATGATAGAATAATATTGGTTTAAATGACATGGCATTTAAATTACAGTCATGCAGAGTTAGTCAACTGCGGATCAGTACACGCCTCTAAACATAGCTTATTGTGCATAATAATTGACACAGTTATATTACAAACATTGAATTTGTAAACGTTTTTAACTAATTAATAATTTTTGACCTCTCAATAAAATAGACTTAACAACTCTGTAAGTAGGTACTAAACTGGTTACTGTTACCAAAACCCCCTCCTACAACAACATACTTTTTTACTGTAATAAAGAGCCTGCTGGGTAATATTACTGCCAATAATAAGACGTGTCTATATCATAATAAAGCGGTCATAACGAGGCCTAGTTTTTACTAGCACTCGAGTGAGAGATGTCTATTATTAAAGTTAAATAAAACGTTGGTCCCGCGCACTCGGGTCTTATTACCGGGCGCGGAGCGCTGCTGCATCTGAGCAATTATTGCGCAAGAAGTAAAATAAAATCATGACGGTGATAAATAATGTTTCATAACTACACGAAGGTGGACACTAGACGGCGATCACCAGAACCAGCCCGACCGGTCCCCTCGCAGGTGGCGCGTCTTGAGCCAGCCAGCGCCTGCGCCGACCCTGAGAGCGTGCTGCGCCGACAGAACCACTAATACTCATGCCAGATAACATTTAACACAAAAAGGTCACGGTTGGAGGTTTAAGGAAGACCGATAAAGCGCTCGCCAATTATAGCCACAAAAATACTTACAACGATAAAACTGCTATTTTTATCACTGCCATTTTTACAATACCTATTACAAATAAAGTTATTCCTGTATTCCACTTTTTTTATTTCATCAAGATATTATTACACAACAGAACAGAATGTGTGTAAAAATACGTGTTACATTGCCTATGTTTTCCCCTTGTATCTCGTAAATATTCAATTCGACTCACAACAAGGTATTATCATACAATTATTATTCAGTCACATGTTCAATATCATGTACTTTGTTCTTTTGTTCAATTGTCTATTCATGTAAATCGCCTCCACTCGTTTATCAGTGATCTAGAGGTGCTTCTTCACCGCACAATAAAACAGATGTTCATAACTCCATTTAACGTTTGACGTCATTAAAATTATTTCTTGAAAAGTTCTTTAGTCAAATATAAGAGAATGAGGTCATTTGATTCACGAGCTCGTTGAATGCTCACATTTACAGCATTGTTTTCAAGTAGGTACACACGCAATAATAATCTATAAAGTACCTAGTTTTAATGTTTTACGTTCCCTTTATTACAAAGTTTGGTGTTATCACCAGTTCGCGGTCTGAACACAGGATAGAAAGTCGTGCAAAATTGCATGTTCAACCCACAACCGGTTGCGAGGGCCGATGTATGTGAAACTCGGGCATTAGCTGCCATACCATAAAAAGAACGCTTGCGCACATTAACAAGAATGACATGCGGGCCAATTTAATTTACATTAATTTAAGTAAACACTCCGCCATATGTTCACATATTGATCTAGACAGAAATGTACCAATGAACGGAATTATCGACTATAACACTTGTTTAATTATTGAGGATAATGAAATTCGAAGCAACATTTGTCCTGATCGAGAGTGTTGTTCAACGGCAGTGTTTTTAATAGCTTTAGGTATTCACACTCGAATACTTGTTATGCTAAAAATTAAATAATACCATTAACGTCGCAATAATTAACATTCTTTCGGCGAGGTCTTTCGAGTTCTAATGGTAGGGCGATGAACCTCGCTATGCGGGCTCGTTAATGCACCCATTGCAAAATGCTGAAGGTAATGTCCGAGTTACACTCACATTATAACACTCGTCGGTTTTGCCAGCAAGATAGCACTTTACAATATACCTACTAACTATCCGCTCGCAGCATTGCCTGCGTGGACTGAATCATATTTTCCCGCGGTAAAATGTAGACTAAATTACTGATAATGTAGCTTTCTACTAGTGAAATATTAGTAGGACAAAAGTAGTTCTGATATTATTCTTTACAGAAATGTATATATCTACTAAATAAATGATCATCCATCACAGACATTTATTTAACACGTAAACATAACCGACTCTGAAAGTAGCGTAGGCTTGTTAAATTAATTCTTTTAATATTACCCTCAGCTCAGTACCTAACAATAGCAACGTAGTCTCCATTTGGGAGAAATCTCCAATGTTCTCCCAAGAGCAATTGTCGTCCCTAAGCGCGACATCAGTCAAACAGGTAATTTAGAAGACAGCAATAACATTTCAAAGGGAGAGGTGGCCTAAATAAATTCGAAGTTCTAATAGCAAGCCCCTCGACCCGGCCATCCCCGACAACAATAGCCAGCCTTGCCCTACGAATCTCACATACATTAACTTTATTATAATAATAAAGGCTCAGTTTCAACGTAATATTAAAAAGATTATCGTACACGTAAATACAAGACCGGTTCTGTTACGAGTCGTGTTATGAAACGCGTTTAATAATTCAACCCAGCGCATTAGATGCGGCCACATACTTTCACCGACGACTTTCTTGGTCCACGAATACTGGTCCGGCCCGCCTGACCTCTGCGGATTCGAATACTATATTGTTCGTGTGTTCTTTTCTTATGCCCTGTCAATCTGATTTGTGCTATTAACGCTCGTCGGAGTCACTGTTGAAATAGAAAGCTGAACAATGTTACCATTGTGAGAACATCAACACAAACCATATAGGAAGTCGAGTCGCACTAATCAGAAACCATTAACTGTCTGCTCCATTGCTCCGCGTAATTAATGTTAATTATTAGCCTTTCGTTCTGCCGCAGAACGTTGCGACTGTCGTCCTATCTATGGCTATTAATTATCACAATTTCGCCATCGGAGTCAGCGCGTCATCATTATAAATAATCGGCCTATCATATCAGGCGAATGCGTTCGCAGCAATAAAATTCTTGTTCTGGATTAATCATATCCGTCGGACGCGATCACTCACGCATATAAAGCAGGTGTTTATAAATACAGGTTCGTATAGTAAGGCGGCCATAACAGCCGGTAATCGAAGTCAAACATGGACAAATATCGAGAGACCGGTTCTTAAAAAGCATTCAGGACCATTCGTGCCACAAACATTTAATTTATCTTACTAAAGATATTCGAGATGACGCATTGACGCTCGTTACTAATTTGGTATTTATTTTGTGAGTTATTTATAGTAGCATATCAACAGGCAATAAAACGAATTCGGAGAAATATTGTAATGCTGATAGACCGGTTTCTGTATGAGTAAAAACAAACAAATAATAATATTATCTTTGCTTATGGCAAATACGTGTTAATAAAATATGAATTTTAAATTGATAATGTAATTCATGCTGATATAAGAATGTTTTAAAATATAGAAATTAAGATACTAATTGACGTATACTTGCCTAAGTACCTGTTCAAAGTGATTCGTTACATTTGAGCACTACTATACAATCAATAACTAGGTAGTTCCAAATAACCGTGTTCATTTATTACAACGGTAGAGAAGTCCTATTTCAAATCAAACTTGCGTGTGTATACTTTATTAAGTAGAGTTTGTAAAGATGTGGCGAACATGGGGAAAAGAAAATAAAGCTATAACAGAGAAGCGAGAGGGTGGCTCTGACACCTCGTGTGTGGCGGCTTTAACGACCGGAGGGAGACCAAACGTGTTGTTCCAACCCATTCTGGGCCCGGCAAACTAAAACACGGAGCCAAGACTCCATCCACACAAAGACACGGATTCTTAATATATACATGAATAACATACATAGCGATTAGACACGTACCGTTGGACAGTACTAAATGTGAGGCTGTTTATCATAAAACGGAATAAAGAATTATGTAGAATCATCTATCAAAAACGATGTGACCCCGTTACTCGGATACCGAATTGAATTTTAGATTGTGAAATAATAATAACAAATGTATTTGTCGTCCGCAGTGACCTCTGCTGGAAACCCGCCGGGTGTGGAATATAATGCGCCATGCATACGCAGATGAGACTGGACAAACAAAGGAATGATTTGAATGTGAAATAACAGATCTCGATATCACAAACACGTTTATGACGCTTTTTATGCTAAATATTCAGCAACAGCAACAAATTCGTATTCTCTATTATTACACAACAAGTCTTCATATAAAACAAATATTATGTAGAATTGTTTTATTTTCAGTAAGTAGTTAAAATAAATATATTTCTATGTTGTCAATAAATTGTTTCGATAATTGGGTCTCTCCATTCCAGAGTCCTAATTTTAGGAAACAGTTGTATTGCATTTACTGCACCTTCAGGTGCTTCTTTAAAAACATCGGTGAGGTTGAAAGATGACGACATCACGACTCCATATTTACAGTTTGAACGATCAATATGAAATAGTAACTAAATACATATATGAATGAATATCAGAGAGCGCTTTTACCTTTTTTGTTAATCTCGTCGGATTCACTCTCTGGGGATGAGCCTGAAACAACAAAAAAAGCATTAAAGCACTGATGTTTCCAAAGGAATAAAAACATTAAAATATGATTATGTAGGTATATTTGGAAGCATCAAGAATAAAACACGTACAATAAACAAAAAAGGACTGCTAAGGTTATCACGATAATCAAAAACATTCTCGTCCCAAAATAAACGGGCTAACTAAAATGGAAACCTTTTCGTCGATTCAAAGGTCAAATATTTATCTGTTGAATATTTATAAGGCTGTCAAGAATAGCAGACACGAACCGGTTATCATAATCGTAACCTGTTTTCGTCTTCGTCTCGTAAAGTAAGAGGTAGGTATGTGAAATAAACAACCTTTTTCGACGGATGTATTCACAAAAAATAACCGTCTATGTTTACGCAAGCCTATCTTTGCTCAGTTTGATAAGATCATGTTTATTTTACAATGGGACTGGTTAATTAGTAATTAGTTAAATATCTCAAGAACAACGTCTGTTTGCGATGTTCTTGAAACTTGTTTTTGCTTGTTTGTACGTATACATGAGATGATTAAAGGCCTCGGTGGGTGCTGTTGTCTTTTATTTCTTCATATTGCTATGAGAAAAAATATGTCAAGCGGCCGGCTGGTATAGTTGGCTGATAAAGCTTGGTATGGCCATCGTTACGGCAGGTGGGCTCTTTGCTCGCCCGCATGGCCAGCCCAGATGCACCTGGCGGGTCACTAACCCGCCAGTTACATGCTTCGTAGCCAACCTCATATTACTGTGATTCCCTTTTGCACAGTAACTCTATCCTGCAGCTTTCCTCACTAAACCAACCTGTGTGGTCCAGTCGTAAAGTGTTCCAATTATTATGGCTTTTTTACGAGATCCACCAGTTTATAGGTTTTCGTTTACTTGAGTAGATAAAGTCGGATTCCTCATAGTAAAAACATAATGATAAAAAACTACGTCAATTTATTTAGCTTACGTTGACATTAAAACACGTTTTTATTATTAGGGCGGGTCGTGCCAGTAAATTAATAAAGTGAATTACAGAAGTATTTACGTTCATTTCGTGCGTATTTACATATGACCATAAAAAGTATGTCATTCCGCCTTATCGGCTTAATAAAATCAACCTCGGAATGGTTGATGTTGTTTTAGTCTTATTGATTATAAGTAGTGACCGTAAGAGGAAGGTGGTCAGTGCGAAACTGGCAATCGATCCATCAAAAACCGATATCCTTAATTGTTTGTAATGTAGCTGCAGAACAGCTGTGCATAACGCTCGTATGACTCGCTTGACATTAAATGTTCAAGAACCTGTTTAAGTTATGCAATAGAAAAAACATATTTGCTTAATGGCATGCAGTTGCTATCTTTATACGACAATCACCTGTTGGCTGTGGTGAAGTATGCTGTTTATGTTCGTAATTACGTGTATTTATACGTTAGTAATAGACGCTGATGTTTCATGTTATTGAGATGACCTCGGAGAACAATCATGTAAATAAGTAGTTTTCAATTATACTTAATAACATTTTCAATACCATTTCTGAAGGCCTTGATTGCTTGATGCTATTATAGTTCTGAACTGTTCGTATTATTGTCAGTTTAAAATGTTTATAGGTAAATTGCTTAAAGTGCACGTGAGTAACACCTAACAACAGAAGTGACCATTTTAACGAATGCTACACATTTTTTTTTCATTGCACAGCAGACTTCTTTCCACTTACACTGTATTAGAATCAAGTGTGAATTTTCGCAATGTTGTCATGTCTTAAGCAATCGCTATCCAAGCCACACCTGTCCTCTTTTTCAAGTCAGTTCATTGTGCGTGCTGCAGGTTACCCTTCGTTTCTCACCGTGGCGACCACTTCACTCTCTCAATCTATTACTGTTTTTTCGAATGGATCAATTTAAATGAATTCATCATAATTCATAACAGACCACAGCCGCAAATTATCATTTGGTCCGACAAATTGTGAGCGATTGCCCAAGGGAGCAAGCGTATCAAATCAATATTACCAGTTGGATCCAATCAGAAACCTGTTCTACTAGACGATAACCATCGCGTACTTGGCTGCGGGAATTATGGAAGGCATTTCCTCAAACAACCTCGCAACTGTATAATTAAGCTACGTAATTACAGACCCGAGACTCAGACCGATGCAGTTACCGTTAACTAGACTTCTGATAGCACTCTAAATCATTGTAATTTTTTTGCTACTCCTACATTATCTTTTTCCAAGACCAAACTTGACTATATGATAGCTACTAATGAAAAATTCATTACTCTTCAACATATTTTTTTAACTTAAAAACAGAATCTTTATGTGCTCTGTCATTGAATGAAATAGCATAAGTTTCTAGTGAATCGATTATTATTGAATAAGGAAATGGTCAATTTGCATCGAGTATACATATCGAAGATGCACAAGCGTGACGTCTTATGGCGCGGAAACATTTGTTGCTTGTGCGTAGGCCGCCCTAATGGTGCGACCGTTGAGTGGACAGACTAATGACCAGGCATACTTGTCCAACACAAAAACGCATGCCGTTTTCCTTTTAAGTGCACATAGCTCCTTTCCTGCGCGGCATGCGGCCCGACCAGTCTGGCCGACTGGTCCGTGAGAAATGGGGACTCGCCTGTATTGAGTACGTTGCCCGATATACCATGCACCTAACTGGTCGATTCTCCAATTAATTTTAAATGAATACGTCAGACTCCAAAGGAGGCGGTTTAAGGCCTTATAAGTCCGGCCTCGCTTTGCATTACTCCTACATGGCAACGGACAAACGGTTCGAATTCAATTCCAGCTACCTAGATTCTTTAATTGATTTATAAATGTAGTCACTATCGAAGCGAATGAATAATAAATAGTTATTGCATTCTGTTTCCATATCGTTTAATTAGTAGATAACACTCCAATCCTCCGACAGCAGATTTAATACCTACATGAGATTGCAAACGTTTGATAACAAGTTTAGATAACAAAATAATATCTTATCTGTTTTGTTTTCCATTTCAATGCGAGCTATCTGAATAAATTACAACATTAAATTCGATGTTATCTGGTTAGTTAGATAGACGGCGGACACTGCTTCCCCGAACGTTGAATAGAAAACGTATTAGAGCACTGGAGGGAGAGTGGCTCTAATAAAGCTATTTTGTCTTCATCGATCAAAACGCCAGTATTGTCAAACTCTCTTTAGCTTTCTAATTGAGATAAGTACGAGAACGAGTCTGGTGCGGCGAGTAACGGATGTCGTCCGGCCAGTCGGGCGACCGGTCGCGTCGACTATTCAATTTATATGTACAATTAACGACACGAAATCGGACGTACATGTTGAAAATATCATGTTACAAAAGCGGACGCAACCGGTATTCGGTGGAGGTATGCATCGATAAGTATTTTCCTTTAATATACATTCGTAAAACGTGGAAAAAGAAGGTATTTTACTCGTATATTTGAGTAACAGGCATCTCCCTCATCGGGCGTACAAATTAAAAACGGGCACTTGGCAAACGCCCGTTCCTAAAATAAACAGATAATAAGTTGGAGCGGTCTGCCGGTGTATATGTTGTCTAAAAATAGGTATGTTTTCATAAAGCTGATATGAGATTTTGCGCAGAGCCGCCGGAGAATGGGGTCGGGTGAGTTGGCATGCGAGCGGCTGATGCGCCGCTATAAACAATGCGCTGGCATGCGCGCCGGCTTCGACGCCGCGATCGCTATCGACCAACGACAGAAGACGTTTCACCACATTTCATATCAGCCTTAATTGTGCCACGTGTGAATGATCACTCGATTAAAGAGCCTGTCTCTTTACAAGTATGTCGTCTTGTGAGATTATGACATTTCAAAGAGTGTAAGTTACTCGCGATCTGTTCTCAGCCTCATTTTTAAAGTACACTTAAAGTAATTTCCTTCGTATTATACCTTAAATAAAAGGATATTCATTACACAGGAACTCATAGTTACGTTTTAGCAAATTCATTCCGTACGTAAACATATGTTCCTGACGGCTGACTCAATTTATATGAATTCCGCAAACCCGCCCTCGCAGTTTCCACGGTCAAACTATAATCATAGGTGTTGAAATTGTTCATGTACTAGGGTAGGTATTTTAGATCAAAACCACTCAAGGTAATGTGAACTATGTAATGTTTACTTTGAAGTCTGATTTTAACATCCTCTAGAAACACAAAAGCAATTCAATGTCTCAGCGCCTCATTTTAATTAAATACATACATCGCAGTTTCCTGACACTGAACCTTCACGGCTCGTCGGGCAGAGAAGCAAACCGTTGCTGGCGTAACGAATACTCGCTTTTTGCGTCCGGAAAAAATAGAGCAAAAGTTAATCGATTGCACAGAGACAGAATCGAGATTCTTCCTCGTAACAAAGGATAGGTCTTTGTTCGTAACACAACAGGTATAAAGTCTAAAGTCGTTTCGCCTTAGTGCCCGAGTAAAAACGCTCAAGAGACGGTCGACTGTTGCGTCGTGCTCATGGGATGAATAAAAAATGTTTGTAACGAGGTCAGTGTACATTTCAAATTCATAGTACCTACCGTGTACCAACTTGATAACTCGACAACGACTATATTTTTTTAAGTTACTGTTTAAATATATAAAACTATATGGCTAATACCACAAAAGTTTAGACGATGTGGAATTGGACCATTAGGACATACAGTGATTAGCCTGCTTGTATTCATAACACAAAGTGAAGTGATCATACTTTAAAACCATTTTATAATAATAAGTTACTATAAATAAATTCATAGTATCAAGTAGGTATAATTAAAAGTTATCATAATTAAGGCGGAAGAAATACATTTAAGCGCAATCTTAACAATCCACTACATATAATTTATATAATAGCAGTACCTAACTTTG
Organism: Cnaphalocrocis medinalis; assembly: GCA_014851415.1. Classification (NCBI taxonomy): domain Eukaryota; kingdom Metazoa; phylum Arthropoda; class Insecta; order Lepidoptera; family Crambidae; genus Cnaphalocrocis; species Cnaphalocrocis medinalis. The sequence continues at coordinate 11,529,295 of CM026284.1, read as the reverse complement.
TAAGCAGGAAAAAGAACTTCCTTCTTAAATATAAACAAGAAAAAAATCTTAGCCTCTCTCAAAACTACAAAAACATGAAATCAAAATTACATCATCAATTTTTATTTTAGACGTCAGTAACGGAAGCTAGCGTGATATTTTACCGTGCGATCCGCGTTCGCCGCATATATTTCACCAATCTACTGAAACGGGGCAAATTAAAAATTTACCGACTTTCTAATGGATGTCAGCAGATCGGGTTAGCGGGCGAGAGTCCAAAAGCGGAAATAGGACATTAAATATTGATTTACGGCTGAGAGGAAAGACTACTAAAATTTATTATGATGTCAACACGAAAAAAATACTCGTACCATTCTGCTGCTGCCTTATTCAATCCATGTTAGTGTTTCGTGTAGAGCAGAGATTTCCATTTCAAATTGTCAGAAGTACCTACCTGAATTGTTAGCAAAACAGAGTTGGCCGTTATTTTACTGATGATGTTTGTGAAAATCGTTCGTATAAATTCATCGCCTCCGATATTTCTATATCCATACTAATACTATAAATGCGAAAAGTGGCCCTGTTTGTCTGTCTATGCGTCTTTCATGCCTCGTTGAGCAGTTTCTGATGACATGGAAAACGAGGGTCTGGAGCACCTGACGTGGATGGAACGCCACCAGCCCGTCTAATTCCTAAGACATATTACTATGGCGCCTTAGGAATAGTTAGTCAATACGTTGAGCAGTTTCTGATGACATAAAAACGAAGGTCTGGAGACCCTGATATGAAACTCTAGCAGCCGGTTTAATCTTTAAGGCATATTAGGTAATACAGCACTGTAAGCAGTGAAACCTATATGATGATGAAATGGGGGAGGAAGGGTATGGATGTCCTCAAAGTCAGGCTTGGGAAAGGATTGCTGCCTAAAGTAACTATTTGAGGAAGTCTTAAGTAAGTCAAGTGCCAAAAAAACAAAAGTTGTTACAAACATGTTTGTCAGAAACTTAACTAAGAAGATAACAAATGCAAGAATATATTTTTATCATATTCCAAACATTAATTTGGGTTCACGGAAGTCGGAAACGAACTGTTATAAAAATGTTTATTTTTATAAACGAGCTGTGTTGTAAATATAGCTGTGATCAAATGGAAACAGATCAAGGTAGGGGAATCTTTTAAGAATTCAATATTTACTTGGATTCAGCTGAATAATGGACTATTTACGTCAGTGCTGCATTAGGAATTCTATGGATTTAAACATGACAACAGACGTTACAAATTCAATTATCATGTTTGTTTGTTCATGATGACGGTTAGGTAAAGAGCCAAAAATACTTTGGTGAAGTGTATTAACAAAATAATTGAAATTCAAATATGACACCTGAGTAAAGCAGACTGAATTCCGAATTTGAAGTGAACAATACAAATGTCTTCTCGCATTGGGTAAAGTCGCAGAAACACGCATCACGCGTGCTAATTCATTGTTCCAGCCGCATACCAATATAAGTCGAAACAATCGAACGTGTCATGAACTTGAACTGCAAACAAAAATTCAATTCCGTGGCTGTGCAGACAACGGAGGTCATACCAGTACCAAATCTGTTCCCAGGGCCGCTTGAAACAATACCAGAATCGCGGGCACTGAGCGCATAAAACGGAGAACAATCGGCCGAGTGGAAACAAGAGTGCGATATAAATCAAGCTAAGCATTGCGTGCACCGGCCTGCTATGGATCCCCGCGTTCTGCCCGCCTGCCTGAGCCGCTTTATAATTACCGAGTACTTTCGCCAACCAACGGCCCGACGCCATCTTGCTATTTATATTGCAAAATGGCGGACGGCGCACAGCGCAGAACGAGTTCCTCTTTCTTATATTATTTAAAAGAAAGGTCAGTGCTCGAGGATTTAACAGAGGGATATCCATTTGATCGCTATGCTAACAGACATCAATATTTTAAGTGGCATATTAATATATGGAACAGGAGAACTGGATGTAATGAGTGACACACATTCTATACCAGAAGTAACATGTATATTTTTGAAATGTCATTAACAGACATGACAATGGCAAAAGTAAGTTTAGCAGAATTATAATGATACCATCAGTTTTGTGCGTCGTGTCGCGCGGTGAAGGTCTTGCAGAATTTACATTGAATGGTGGTTGCCGTTACCGCCATGCCGATGTGACTGCTCGCAAAGGGAGGTCACCTTGACCAACCGACCGGAGCCGTTTATCTTGCTACTCGACAAGGAACGTGGTGTTTTAATTGCAATGACTCCCATAAACATAAATTTAATTCAGGTTTTACAAATAAGTACCTATATAACTAGTTACCTACACGAGAGTGACATTGATTAAAAATAACTATAGTTTTCAAAATTGACTAAAACAATTTAAGCTGTACATATTCTATCTTGGGAAGTAGGATACCAATAATAATATTTCATTGTTCTATGTGCTATAATTTTAAATGTCATACATTATTATTTATGACAGCATGGCTTGTACGATTCCAATAACAAACGAAAATTGACTAAATTAATATAGTTAATAGAGATTATAAAGAGGTAGTCTAAAATAAAATTTCCAAACTAACGTATTTATTATGAACTTGAAAAAAATCAACGATGGGTTTTATCTATCTGCCACTAAACGATAGCAAAATTGCGCAACTAATACATCACACTCACAACAAATTGATACTAGTTATCTGCAGCAAGTGGGTCAAGATAAGCCCACAGATACAACGCTGCACACATACAAGTTTGACAACGCGGCATAACATTATGTCGGCATGTTTGCGATAAAAATGTTTTGGTGGTAGTAATCCGTCACTCGGATAACGTCATGTGTAAAAATAGTAGGTAATACAGCCACTTGATATTATCACTTCGATTTCCTGTCGACGGTTTGAAATTCAACACAGGAAACTGAATTCGAGGATAATTTCAATGCAGATCTTGCAGAGGCGTTCGCTTAGTATTCAGCTAGTTTTGCGGGCCAATGGCGAGCGACTATGAGTACAGTCCTGCACCTCTTGAATATGTATTAAGCGAACACACGGACGCCACATACAGACGGTGCTAACCGTGACACACATCCACTGAAGATCTAATTCTTCACACTTAAAATGTTCGTGCGCCGTTCCGCGCCATTTACCTCGTGTTCAAAAATTATCAATTAAACTCGCTGTCAGGAATCTCATGTTTAATTCATTGGCAGAGTGGAAGTGAAATCTAAGGCGGCTATTGTATCTAAATGTGTTACAATTCATTATTCAATAAAACGAATACAATAGAAGCGTTTGCGTTATTGCTCTTCCCGGCGATTGAGTTTTTATTGCGTTCTTGTAACCTTTGGATCCGTCTATATTGGTTCGATAAGTTGACAAAACAAAACGTCAGAGTCATTATGCTTCGTTAAGCTCAACAGAACTGGAACTCGTGGTCTATTTTCGTAATTTCCGGTCAGCAACGTCCTCTAGCTCCGATGATTATACTCTATCAGAGGCAATGGCCTCATTTACAACATCACTTATCAATATTTAATTTAGTATACTCGTAGTATGTATTAAGTCACTTCAAATCACTAATAGTAAGCTAATATTTAATGTGACGCTTCAAGAAGTTTTAGCATTACATCATGCGCTTAAGAAATACGATGTGAATAACCCCGTACTCATGGTCCGTAACAATGCTAAGAGCAATAAAAACTGAAATGTACGGACAATACGTGACAGCGAATTAGGTAAAAATAAACCTCGTCTCAATTTTGGGTTAAGATAATTTCAAATGTGGTCTCTTGTGTGGTATAAAAGGTTAAGTCAACATTGTTAATGAATCATTAACACTTGTGGAAAACATATGTCGTCCGGACATTGATTGGCTCATAAGTCTCGTTACCCACATCTGTCGTGCTCACGGCTGCGTGTTAACACATGTTAGCTAATGGCTCTAACCCGGCGTGCCACGTGTATGTTAACGCCTCCTAGGAGATTATAAAAATATACACGACCAAAACTTTTTTAAACAGAACAAAACACTCAAAACTATAATAAAGTTCCTGATATACAAAAAAAAACCGACATTAATAATAACAGTAACAAAGCTATCAAACATGCGATCTTCCAAAGATTAAAGTAGAGAAAAATGCAATTGCCAACTCCGATGCACAATAGAAAAGAAACCAGAATGAAGCGTGCAGAGTGGTGGTACGCGACGTGGGAAAGCGAATGGCGGCTTTGGCGGCCATCTTGGAGTGGGTTCGTTCGGAAAACATCACGTGTCGACGCGTCCGCTTGGCAACAGCGTGCGAGCGATAAACGGAGCGGAACAATTCGTGCTCACCACGTGGTTTTTTGTTTGTGCAACATTCCTCTATCCCGACGGGTATTGATTGGTAGGCGCACCCCTTTCGTTGATGGCCACATAAATCAGAGCTTTGGTTTGCAATGGATGTCTAATCAAAGCGCCGCCGCTCGGCATGACTGAAAAACAATAACCGTTGACGAAAGTAATGCAAACGATGATTAAAGAAGAATTAAAAAGAAACAAATCGTATAACTGTCAAAAGCTCGTTAAGCCCGTATAAGCAAACATTTTAAGTAGTAAAATTGCCATATTACTAATTCAGACGCCCACATAATGCGAATTCACGTAATCTCAGATTGAGATAGCTAGTCTAGCCTCCTACGTACGTTCTAGAATTCTTAGTATTTCTATTGTTGACTTCCTTAATAAATTCCCAGATAGTTATTGTAGTGAATTAGATAATGCATATTTCTGCAATGGATTGTAACTCGTAAATGCCGATTCTAACTAGAATTAAATCATTTCTATTAATGCTGAAAAGGAAACAATGACATTTGGATTAGCTAATATTGTGTAGATGCAGCTTACACAGTCAATTAATCCAGTGTAGAAGTACCATTCCTGTTTTCTAACGTTTATTCACTGACAAACGGAACCTCGACGACCCATCACGCCACGCGATGCGTGACTCACCGGCCGTGTGTCATCATTATTGTCTTGTTTACTTTAAACGTTCTTGCTTGTTCTACACAATCTTACCTACATATTTTTGGCTCATTTGTTACACGTTTGTCAAGTTCCATATCTCTACCATCAGAATTATGTTTGACGACTTCTTATTTTAGATAATTGTTACAAAACCACTGGTAGATAGTACATTATATTTTAGAGAATTGCATGTCCTATTATCGTAGGTTATATGATAGGACAAAGATGTAACTACTCTAATTCTATCAAATTTACTATATACGTATTATATGAGCACGTCGCCTTGTCTCTATTTATTTCCCGGAAAGATTATCTCGATTTTAAACGTTCATTGAGCATGATAATGGCGAAGTCTCATATAGTAAGTCGAATTTCTTTCTGCAGACGCAAATTACTAGTCCCAAAATATTCGTAATATCCATACATTATGCAAAGAGTTTTTATCTTGTCACTTCGAGCTCGCATCGTGGCGGTTACTATTTAGCCTTGCATGCAAATGTGGTTAACGACTCCGGGTTCCTGCCAACGGCCATCCGTTAAACACCAATTTGGAATAGCTATGTCTTTTGTTATTAGAAAGTTAGTAAAGTATTTGCTGTAAGTAAATACTAACTTGCAATGTTGAATACATTATCTAAAAGAATTCTTTATTATTTGTTGTTAGTATTGCTTAACTCAATTGAGATGAAATTACTGCCAAACTCTTCGCAAAATTGCAACTAACCTATCGCAGCCATCACGTAATTCGTAAAATTCAATGACAAAAAAGTTGGTAAAAAATCTAGGCAGTTGGTAAAAAAACTAACGGCACGGCAACCGAATCTGGTTGAGAGGGACGGACTACTGCTGCGTCTGGTTAGACAGAGACAGGCGCACACGCCATCTTGCCTGCATTGGCTCTTTAGTCACGCGCAGTAAAGTAGCGTTTCTATTTTTTGCGCGCTCTCGTCTGACCTCGTTGGTTTATCGTTATCATACGGCTCTAATAATAAATGGATTTCGCTTGTCACGGAATGCGCATTGGCACAAGAAGCGGGCATCGCAATAACAGAGATAACCTTCGGCTGTGGTTCATCAAATTTATTTGCCCGCACATTGAGAGACTGCTTCATTAATTATGTTAACTACTAATAGATAAACACGACCACGTCATGTAACTGATGAACTTTTTCACTCATGATTGTTTGCCTTTTTCATTTTTTATACGTAAACAATCTTAATTAACAGCTTTTTAAAACACAAATATATTGTTAACAGGATCAATTTGAAACAAAAAAGCATTGATTAATCAAGAAGAAGTGATCAAGTAATAAACGTCCGTCCATAGAATCTAAATGGGAACATCTTGCAATGTTGTGACGATAGTTAGCTTTTGATAAACTACAGGCCACTTAACCCCTTTATTAGCAAAGTTCATAGTCAATTAGCACGCCAATAGTTTTGAACTTTCGTCGGCTGTGAGTAAACGAGGCACAATTGGCCGCGTTTCGTCTCTGCCCTGCTTTAATACAGACGTTTAAAACTCACAATGACGAGGATTTGTGATCGGCTAGTCAATATGGTTAATTTAATTTTTCACTTTGTCATCATTTCTTTTTCTAAATATTACAGATATAAATATTTAAAAGGTCATCCATTTAATATTCACTAAGTAAATTACTGTCACTCATAATAAATTATAAGTTAGGATTTCAAATATTCACTTTTTTATTTGAATTGGAAGTCCTCGACTTCTAAGGAAGTAATTACGAGTATGTGGCATTAACAAACCATAAACTTTCATTTTAAAACAGAAAACTTCATAAACTTCATGAACAATGTGCATCATATAAATGTAGAGTTAATTCTAGAACCGAGAATGTTTGCACTAAAAAAGTTTGCCATAAGTAAACTTTTGCTATATTTTGATTGTACACATAGAACTTTCAGAGAACTCAGGTCGTTTGGAAAACAAAACTGACTTAAAGCAATGAATAAGAAGACACTATAAATTAACTCGGGTAATGTAATACAAAGTTTATTCGCAGCCAGACAGCAATTACGTCGAGAACTTTAAGCGGTATTCACGAACACTAAAGAGGAGGGAGACCCTCCCCCGGCCTCACCCACACCCTTTGAAACGGTTCAAACTCACAGCAGGGGTGAAATTGTCAAACTTTACCGCTCGCAGGCTCTATCCGATTATTTCGGAATCTTTCAAAACTGATAAAGTTTCATTGACACTTGGGCTTAAGAGAAAAAGTTTGATTCGTTGGCGATTCAATTAATCAATCCAAAAACTCGTAGCACGAAAATTGGAGCTCTGTTGTGCCAAATTCTGACATGCTAACATATTCCGATACAAGTTTCTATTTTCGATTCGACAAACTGCAAGTTATGTAAAAAAATTGCGAAGCTTAACCACTTTAATAACAAACAGTTGCAAAAATAAACAAGTTATTCCGAAGTGGAAAGATGTGGAGCCTCGTGGAAAGTTGGCCGAAGTCGGATACTTTCCAAAAGTTGTCGAGTTCCAAACTTGTACGGACTGAACTCGGCTCCTTCAAAACTGTAATGGTTGGAAGCAGATTATCTACAAGTTTGTCACACTGAGGGAACTTTGTAATGTGATCCATAATTACTTTCTGGAGGAGATTTTGATAACGTTGATAACGAATAAGTAATAACCTGTTTACGGTAAATTACAGCAGACGTAAAGTACGTAATCTTATATTCAAACTATGCCGAATGCGTATAGCTTCCTGTGAAGTAATTACTCAGCCAGGTGTTAGTCAGTTTTCTTTTCAATTCAAGTGTTAGTGAGCGTTCTGTATAAATTACGAATTATATACGTTTAAAAAGTTTACTAATATGTTTATCACACAGACTTTCTTGCTGAAATCCAGAACTCCAGCAAAATCTGTTATAAAATGAATCGTAAATGGGTGTAATTTCACATACTAGTTATTTGTCAATCCTTTCAGAAAGTATTACATGACTGCAAAGTTATTTATAAAAATAGCACTAAAAGTACTAAAGTTACACCGTTACTCAATTCTACTGGAAAACGTAAAGAAAAAGAAGAAAAACACATGACGCAAACATCGTTTCGTAACAAATTAAAAGGGTTACCGTATATAAATAGAACGATTCGATCGCCCGTTGAATTTCACACAATGGGAGCAGGGAACAATAGGGTTCCGCAATGAGTTAAGAAGTAGATGCCAAAAAGTTCCGACTTCTTATGAAATGTGGGGTTACAAAAACACTCTAACTTCGGAGTCACAGGTACTAGCAGGCAAAGTTTAATGGAACGCTGGAAATAAAACTGCTATTAAAAGACTTGGTGTTAGTTAAAAGAAATTGTACGGGTGTTACGCATTTTATTTTCAAACCAACTGTTGCGATATTTTTGTAGGGGTGAAAAACCGCAGTCTGGGTCGCACTAAGAACGTAACATTCTGAGTACTTTGATTCGTGGCCGTGATTCGGCGTCAATTCAATAAAAATTAATGGTAAATGGAGTCATTAGTCCAACTTTCCAAAGTGGGTTCTAAATTGTTTCTTTTGTTAGGCTTGAAATGAAATAGTTACACGTGCCATAGCAATCGCGTGTACTTTATCAACAGCCGAAACAACGTCATTAAGCGTATCCATGCTTACAGATTGACGATTATTGGAATGAAAGTTCCCATAATCCACATATTGCGTAATTTCATATAATGTTCAGAGAAAATTACTATGTATCATGGATGTTTATCTTACAATATTATATTTTCTACCTGTAATTTGATAAAACGCACTAGCCAGAATAATATACCTATTACTAGATTTTTTATTGCTAATTATTAAACCAAGTCATCGCCACTATGATGGGATTAGGATTAAGCACGTCCAGTGCCCAATGCAAATAGTTGATCACAAACCAATGCCATGTTTGAAAAAATCGATACATACTATGTGTTCGACCCGGAATCCGAACACAGAGTCCGAGATGACGGCCCGAACTACACTAGACCACGTAACAAACGTAGTGTCTGAAATGGTATGGTGAATGAAATAACTACTCAAACTGAAGCTACAAACAACACCGCAATATCAACTATTACACAAACATGTCCGCTCAACTCCTCCAGCTGAGCAACAACAAGTTACAAGTCCAAAATCCGCGGCCACCAGGGTGAAACAATAACTGTAAATTAAGCTGGAAACTCATTAAAAGCTGAGCGAGGAGTGTTGGCATATAGGGGGAGGCATGTTTTACGCGATCGAACTTTAATTGGTTCCCGGGAACTTCAGTAATTGTTAATATTTATGAACTCACCGAAATTGCTTTTAAACTTCTTCAAATAATGTTTAGCCTCACGATTAGTTTCGAGTCTTGTTGATCCTTTATCGCTTTAGTATAAGGTTTTGATTTGTTATTGGCTTATCATAAGCCATCAGCATTTATTCACTGGTTTACTTACTTATATCATACATCAAACATTTTCTCACAGGGTCATTATAAAAAACAAATATTGTTTTTAGATGGCTCCTTTCTTAATTTAAATTCATGCAAAGAAGACACATACCTAGGTATGCCATTATTTATTAACAAACCGTTTGCGATGTAATAGAACATTGTGATATCATTTATATTAGTATTCCATTACCGTTTATTAAAGGTCGATACAGCCGTTAGAACAGGCGGGAAACGATCAATCAGTGTTCTGTAGATACAAACACTTAGAATACGATTATTAGATATCATACATCGGTATTACTTGGCACATCTCCAGTTCGTTTCTGTTTTAACGAAATCTTACCGAATAAATATCATGAGAACCAAAAACATTATTTAGTAAACTAATTAAATGCCCTCTTCAAAAGGAATTCATAAGAAATTAATGAAATGGAATTCAGAATTATTTTATCAGCGGAAATACTCATACACTTATTGATCGGATCTTCATTATAAATTATAATTGCTTTAATAAATGTTACGTCCACGTATTATAAATTTAAAACCATGCTATCGTTTTAAATATATTAATATAATTAGTTACTCTTTCATAATACCTTTTACCTAACTTACACTACTAATAATCGTACAATACGACGTTGCAGGGAAGAGTAAAATAAGCAATGTTTGCTAACTTTGGTTTTACATTCTTCGAAAATCAGAAAATGATTAACAGTGTGGGTGTGTTTTTGATATCTGCTTATCGAAGTGGCGTGATCGTTTCACATAATCAGCGCTGCGATAAGCGATAAACCAGGTTTTAATTAAAATAATCGGATTACCAGCTAATATCGTAAGAAGTACTTAGTTTAATTTTCCTTATTGTTCTGGTAGGAAAAAGCTTAAAATGTTTATTTATCATAAAAATTGATAAAGGAAAATTAAACGGTGCATCATAGGGGCAATTGAGTTCTTGAAGGGAAAATTACCTACAACTGAATTAGCAATATCCAAAAAAATTCGTCAGCCTCGATAACAAGCGATGAGTACTCGATAAAATAATATTGCACCAAAATCTTTCCACAAATACGGTGCAGCAATGATTTTAAATTTTGTGCTAAGCGAAAATCGGAAGAAAATGCTAATCTTGGAAAGTATTATTGCGTTAGACCTTTTCTTTTCACAAATATTCGCTTTACCTGTACTCTGACACAGTCATTCAAGCCAAAAGTTCGTTGTCGCACTGTAATTAGCCTGTTTTGTACAAGTTTCGCGTAAAGAGCGTGCCCTTGAGAGCGGGTCGCGCTCTCGCTGGAGTGGAGCCAAGCAATTCGCAAAGTCGCATCAATTTGCTTACTTAACAGTTTTATAGTTTTTAGCGTTACATTGTGACATTTTGACGTGCTAAATTTTGCACATGGAGCCACCTTGTGTTAAAAGCAAATAAATAATACAAACAGATGAGCTTCTTTGATTTGTTAGCACAGTTTTTGTATTAAAATAGGTATTTAATATTATCATCATTTATTGTTTTGATGGTTTTTATTAATTAAAACTAGAATATGATATCACATCCTAAATATATGCACAGCCACACGAACGTATACAATTTTGACAACTTTCTTCAATCTCTTATTACCTTTATGTCAAACAGGTTTAGTTCAATATCAATTCAAGAAAACTGACTGCTGTGTGTGTGTCTGTATATTGTTTGACTGACTTTGTTGACGTTATGATCACTAAAGCTATTCCATATATCGAGAAAATATGTAAACTATTTACGTAAACAGGAAAGACAGAATTCTCCAACTTACCTTTTCTATTTTAAATTATACATCGCATTTTAACACTCTTTATCACGCAATATCCGTTGCGCGATGTTATTCAACGATTTAGTCCACTTTTAATTATGTACGGTCACGCAATTCGATATGCAACCGCAATAAATTCAAAACCTTGAATATGAAAATTTTCTTTAATATTTCTGAGTTTCGCGTGTCTTCCCCGAGAACACCAGACGTGTAATATATTGGGATCAAGACGTTAATGTCACGAGAGAAGGAGCGTAGAGAATATCTCATTGTTTTCAATAAAAAATATGACAAATGTTGGCTATTAAGACGTGCACGTTTGGCGTGTGGCCACGGCCAACGTCGCCTTGACCAAGATAACACGCGGAGATGACGGCTCCACTGGCATATTGATTACGCGTTACGTAGGTGGCGCAGGTGATCGGGTTCATTTGCATAACGCTTTATGCAATGATAAACTGCCAGTTTATAAGAGAAAATCTCAGTTAAATTTGATTGGTTATTATATGGAGCTGTAGCGTATTAATTCTTTATTTCTAGCTGCACAATGTGTGCAATATTCGAAATGAATAATATTTGTAAATATACTGAGAGCAACGACTAAGCTAGGTGAACTGGAAAAGCGCACCATTTGGAAGATTTAATCACCACCCAGCGTCATCTATTGGTCCAGTTTAAAAATAACACCATTAACTAAGTCTGGACGGGCCACTAGACATAATAAAATAAGAACTTAACTAAATGCATTAAAACTACAAAACGTTCAATGTCATTAGACTAAACGAAATAGTATGGCATAGTAGTATTATTAAATTTACATACATTACGATACCATTATAACATTTATTAGTAACGATCGGAAACAACCGCTCATTGTTTCTAATGAAATATCTAATCTAAAAGCCATAAGTTAACCTTAATTTGTTGTATCTTAACAGCGGAAAGATTTTATGTCACAAGTTCTTAGAGCATAACGGATTACGGTCGTATAAAATGTTATGACGCAATACCTATATTTTATTTTTACCTGTTTGACGTAACGTTCTTTTCAACGCTATTTTTGACACCTACTGAATAAGTCAGCAGCACTTGGCAAGTTCAAGTTACGAAAATACTAGTATTTTAATTTGGGATAGTAGATGACAAAGTCTAACTTAAAATATCAAATACAATCTAGTAAATACATACATGACTAAAAAAACCTTATTGCAAAAACTTAGTAGCCGATAGAACATATGATACATAAAGATAAAGTTACGATCCTCTTATTTGTACTAAGATACATGACATTACTAATTCTGTACCCAAACGTGTAATTTGTATTATAACTGTACAACGACATAACTGTTAATGTAGTTAAACAGACATAAACTTTCCACTTAAGTTCCTATAATATTCACTTAGTTCTCTGGAATTAGCGTCCCATTACACGTATTGTCGAAACGTTTTCGTTGAGTACCATTTAAACCGTCAGATGACTTCGGCAAAGGCTAAATAACACGTTGTCGGACGTCTGCTCCACCTGGCCGCGTTCCCACATTAACTTCCTCCACGACACTGAGCGTCATTCAATATGCAAATGAAAAGTTTATTTTTAACTACCCATTAATTACTTCACAATTTGGTTTGCATTACTAAGTCTTTGAAAGTAAGAATTTAATTAGGTCTATTCTTGTTTGATAACTTAATTAAAAGTCGACAAGGTGACATTAAAGTATAAGAATACTTTTACTTAGAAGTAATCTAGTCTAAACAAGGTGTACAGTCAACTCCAAAAATATGTATACACTTTAGGACCTTGTCACAATACATAATATAAGATAGTAGAATGACATCTACTATCTTAGTGTATTGTGACAAGGTCCTAAAGTGTATACATATTTTTGGAGTTGACTGTACCTATCAATGAATATTGACATCCCTTTAGTCAGTTGTTCTACCAACCATTCTGAACAACATTACTTAGTTCTGCGACATTTAGAAATTCGCAAAAAAAATCGTTCCTTTTTTTATGAATTTCGTAAAGTCGTTCAACCAATGTTGTTCAGAATGGTTGGTAAAACCAGCGATTTATTTACTCGTAAACTAAAAAAGAGAAAAGCAACTTGAACTGCAATGCGATTCGCATGGCTGCCATTTTATAAATCCTACATCTACCTGGTGTACACCATTTATAAACATAAAAACAATACCTACAAAAAATCTTGGACAAGATAAGAAAATATAGATTTTATAAACATCTCAGATCTTGATTTACGTGACATTAGATAAACATCAATGTGATATAAAAGTATCGCTGGAATGCCCATTCTAGAAAACAAACATCAAAAGATCTGTGCGAAGATAAGTGCAAAAATACTTGCCACGATTTAAAATTCACGTGAGTGAATCCCCTTCTTATTTTAACTTGCACACAATATTTTCATATCACAACACAAGAACTAATTAACAATGCATTGAAATTAGTTCGCTCACTCTGCCCCCAGTTTTAACTGACTGTTACGCCAGGTGGCTTATAACGAAGACGTCCCGTAACGAATGAGAATATACCTGTCACATTCAAACAAAAGCGCGTACAGCGCGTGTGAAAGAGAGGGGAACTCCGATTCGGTCGTAACGTCGACTTCAAATTAGACCCTCTGGAACATGCGCCGCGGCGCGGGGCGGCGCGGGGCGGGCGGCCCCTCCGGAGGGGCTAATCAGTAGGGCCTCGCGAGTGAGCGGCGACGCACGCGCGACAGTTGTTTGTGGCTTACCTATATACCGACCACTGTTTTACAATGAACACCAAAAAAGGAAGGGCAAAGAAATATTGCGCAGTGTTTGGCTGTTTAAACACGGATTTCTATCCAAATTTAACATTTTTTAAACTCCCAAAGGACGATGAGAGGTAAGTAAGATTTGTTTTATATGCTATAATTGTTATAGATTAACGTCAAAATAAAATTTTAGTTAGATATAACTAGTTGAGTTACCGAAATTAATATTAACGTAACATGAAACATCATCAAATTTTGCTAGTGATACCTACGTAGGGTACATACTTATATGATATTAAGTAATATTTTTTATTATGTGGGTAATTTTCTTTCTGTAACAAAATGTACCTATGAGCCGTTACCGATTTTAAAACTACCCGTATTATTATGTTTTAACAGACTCCAAACGTGGTCATATTTTTTATAAAACATTTAGTTACGTACGACGAACCGTTGATGCGTGGACTGGAATGTTACTTGCCTCGCTCCACCTCTACTTACCCCCGCGCACCCCGCCCACCCCTTTTACTTCCTTATACATTTCCATAGTTTCTAAGGTGTTATTTAAAAATGAAAACTAAATCAAAATAATTAATTAGGTATATTTATTTATTTATACGTTCTACGTAGGTACCTATATCGATACTGATATCTAAGTTAAAATTTAGTTACTGACTAAAAAATTACCTGGGATGTAAAATTTATTAGTATTTAACATTTTGGTATTTTCTTATTCCAGGTGCCGGACGTGGTTGTCAATAATCGATAGAGAAGACTTATTAAACAAAAAAGATTTAAACAAGGCAAGCTATTATGTTTGTAGTGAACATTTCGATGATTCTTCTTTCAAAATAATAAAACAACTCAAAGAAGATGCTCTGCCATCGATTTTCAAACATAAACAACCTCCAGTTTGTTTATCTTGCACCGAACAACCATCTACATCCTCACAAGTGCAAAAATTGTCAAATAAAATTGTAAAAAACCGCTCAAAAGTAAAGTCCATCACCGAAAAAACTAAAAGGCAGATGTTTATATTATCCAGGAATGAAAAATATGCTACTATTGCAACCCAAACGGAATCAGAATAGCAACCTTCGGAAGAGCAAACACAAACTCCATACTCACCGCAGAAACACCAAATAAACGAAAACTTTCGAATGAGTTTATGCACTCCAATTTTGAACGCCGAAAGCTAGAACTTACAAAAATTCAAAAGGAATTGGAAGCCAAAAATCTGTCTTTGAAACGCGATGATTCTGACGAAGAAATTGCGAAGAGGTTCCAGAAATTGATTCAATGGCATAATAAAATTAAAAACAAATTTAGAAGGAATCGCTAAGACGCTGAGTATAAAGTCTTTGCAATGAATTCACACTACGCTACTCCACAAGCCTATAGATGCTTACAAACAGTATTATAACTTCCAAGTAAAAATACTTTGAATCAACTCAAAATGAGTATTCTACTAAAATGTTATAAACAAGTAGGTAATGGACAGTTTGGATTTATAAATAAAATCGCTTCCGGATGCCAGCAAAATACTGCACTATTTATGTTTTTAACTACAATATAAAAACCGATCAAGTTATCGGTTTTCGTAATATCAATGGAAAAATATCGCCAGAAATTGCTAGCAATGCATTCGTAATAATGCTTCAAAGTATTTTTTACTTCCAAATATTTTCTAAAAAAATATTGACAGCCTAGATTCATAATACTCCAGGTTAATGACGTTTAAAACTGTTCCTTAACAAACTACATGTGTTCCCCAGTCAATTATCTTTTAAAATTGTTTGATAGATTTCTTCTTCTTTTGTATATTTGCTACAATAAAGTTCAATACTCGCCATTTAAAGGATGGCAAAAAAGGCATTCAAAATTGTATCAAAGTCAGCCATTTATAATTTTAATTGTTAAATATATATATTATATATTCCACAATTTATTCATATAGGTTAGTCAAATTAAATATAATTACAGTGACTATGTCTTTTATTTCATAATTTTCATTTGATGTAACTGATATTGTCAGAAAAGGTACAAGTTACGCGATAGAAAGCTTAAAAGGAAAATCTAACACAGATGTTACTCGTGTGTTCATTATTCTAGCTAAATCGATGGCTTCTAGAACCTACCTTAAAAATTCATAAGCTGAATATTAAAAACATTTTCAATATGCCTAGCCTGACACTGTTAATGTGTATATACTCGTAGATATATAAATGTATAGACACAATGTAACTTTGTATGCTTTACTTCAATCAAATAGATATGCTGATAATACCAGTAAGCCAGGATTTGTTTTATCAGCTTTAAAGAGGTACATGGTCGAAACATAATGAAGCTATGTATGCGTGTTATCTTTGTTTTGTTATCTATCAATTATATCCTTATCAGTCATTTAATTTTGAAATAATGATAAACTTTTAGTCTTTGCTCGTTCTGTCAGTAGTTCTCGCCCTACCTAATCATTAAGATAAAGTTTTACTACTCAATTATAAACGCACAGAAACAATTGATATTGGACAAACAATGCAAGGTGACTTTGATTTCGAATTTAAATTGACATCATTATGATAATTTTAATCGTTTATTTCAAAGCTATTTACTTTGTCATCGACGTTGATAAATATTGATAGCAGACATAATACCTACGAATAGCTTGGCATCAGTTACACTTGTTTTTTAAGTAAATAATAACGTTGAATGATTTAATGCAATCTTCACGCATAAAGATAACATGACAGAATAAGGAGAGACCCAGCGATATAGTATAGAGGTCGTTTTGGCATAATGCCCGGTTCCTACACATTCGGATGACATATATATCAGCGGAGTGTTGTGTGAGAGGTTCAAAACGGACACTAAACGATTTATTGCGCAGCATTATGGTAGTTGTTTCGAGAAACGCTGTCTGACTTAAAAAATTGTTCTGAATTCAGCACAATTTTTAATAAAAATCAAATAAAAGGAAACTGAGTCTATTCTCGAATATTGAAATCATCATACATTTTGCAACACTATTGTATCGATCAGTAAGCTGCAAACTTTTAAGATTTCGCAATTATAATATGTTCTGAAAACCATTTAGTACTTGTCATCATTTCTTAATAACGAAGCGATAAGCCAAGGTACAAAGTACAAGAAGTTAATTATAATGGAAACTTGATATCAAACATTAAAGTCAAAGAAATGAGTTATATACCAGTTTGTTTATTTAAGAAACGTATGTTCAATAAGGTAAATGGTCTATAAATAAATAACAAGTTTACCTTCATTTTATATGTTATTCGAGTAACCTCTACGGCATTAAAATATAAGTAACATAACTACATTACATGCCATTCAATGACAATGAGAGCCGTTTAATTTACTTACAGGAAAAAGATATAAGTACATTTAAGAAGGCAATAGGAAAAATATGTTGCATAATAAATTATTTATAGAACTAGTTATTATTTGTTAGGTTAGCAAAAAAAAAATCAATTTTACTATCAAAGAAGATCAATCGACATAAGTAAAATTGTTCATAGATATTTTTTGTAAACTGTAATGTTTATACTCATAGCTACATTGATTTAATTCAGACCAGAATAAATTGCTTTTTGAACCAGTATACCAGTGGATATTGCCAAATATATTTTACGTTATGTTGCCAATTTTTTTATGAAAGCGGGAATTCACAAGTCGGAATCAGGATATAATGACATTGACGTCATAAAGTTTACATTTGAACGTAAAGAACGATCACCGGGATAAGAACCGCCACGGATATAGGTGATTTCATGTCGGACTCAGATAACCCCCAAAAACGTGGGTTATTCTTTAATATCAGCATATAGCCGTATACTGTCCAACTGCAGGGCAAAGGCCCACATAGTAGTAATCAAGTCACCACGCTTGCCTAAAGCGGATTGGTGATCACAAATCCGAGCTATGTTCGAAAAGTTCTATAGGTAGATAAAAAAATCCGATTCACAGGTCCTTTGTGATAAAGCAGTAAAGTCAGTTACATAAAACGCGATAAGTGGATTTGCTCGCAATGTAACGTATTGATTTTCCGGCTACGTGGTAAACACCGGTTGACGTCAAGTGACATGTCTATTTCAGTCCCACGGTGATTCATTATTGAAACGGATCAATTTTGCAATTTGTATGATTATAGCCGGTTGTAGGTATTATTAACCGCCTTCTAGAAAAGAGGCTGGTATTATGCTTATTTTATATGCAGGATAAATAGTTCTGAGTATTTCCATTACAATATAAGTACGTAGGATTTGTACGTAGAATTAATTAAATTTTGAATGACACTTTATATAAATGGCTATTCTGGATAAAACTAAACTTATAAAAGGATTACATAGTAACTTATAATCCTATTTATTAAAAATTAAAATAGAATAGAATAACTCTTCATGAAAAAGATCAACATAG
Source organism: Cnaphalocrocis medinalis (assembly GCA_014851415.1). NCBI lineage: Eukaryota > Metazoa > Arthropoda > Insecta > Lepidoptera > Crambidae > Cnaphalocrocis > Cnaphalocrocis medinalis. The sequence continues at coordinate 11,510,868 of CM026284.1, read as the reverse complement.
AGGTTTCTACAATTCAGTTTTGATCAAAATCAGCCAGTAGAACAATGATTTTACAGAGATTTATATTTTACTTATCTCTTATAAACCAGAGCTCATGATCGTCATGAAATCTTAACATAAAACTTAGTTGATATCAAAACAGACGCCCAGAAAAACAGAAACATAAGTATAACGTTTACCAATCACGATAATAAGTGAAGTCTCTCTCTTACCATTCTAAAGCGATTTTCTATTCCGCACCGAATCATTCTAATCGCATGTAAGACTACACGAAATGTTGTACCTGGCTCCGGTTTTGGCATATGACCCCGATGCCCTAAACGGACCCAAGAGGCAAAAAGAGGGACCGAACCAACAGCTCCGAGTGCTGCATTAACCGAGTCACGTGCAGTTAACGTTGATAATAACAAACCGCGCGTAATCAGGTCAGCCGTCCGCGCACGGGCCCATGGGAAATTAGCGCGCTGCGATGACCGGTAAACGCAGTGCCTTCATACTCAGCTGTTACAGTACGCCTTTGATAGAAGCGTATTGTTACAGTGCATTTCGCATTATCATTTGTTTTACAGTACGCTTTTACGCATCAGCTATTATTATAGTACGCCCCTATACATCAGTTGTTCAAGTGCATTTTATGCATCATTTGTTTTACACACACTTTAAATGTTCGGTATGATTTTATACATCAACTGCTACTATACGTTTTTACCCGCCAGCCGTTACTAGCCAAGGGTGTAATTCAAGACTAATTATTTAGCAGTTCTGATTATTTCAAAACGTCACATCCTTATTTGTCATTGAAAACACATGGTCCAAATATGTGTTAGTGTTGCTGCTTATAAAATAAATGTTTTGGAATGATACTGACAGTACTGACTACATTCATAGGTATCTAGGACATCAAAATGCGAAAGATTCTAATGTGATATTCATTTAATATCTCGTGAATTAATTCGTAGATTGATCATGAGTCTACAAAACAGGATTGCGGACACGTGTCTGTAGGTGCATACCTAATATTAAACGTAAAAAAATGTAATCATGACAATACCTTGTGTTGGTGTGAGCGTTTCTGGCAATGACGATTTCTCCGAACCTGAAACAATACAAACTTCAATTGATATTTTTTCTGCTCTCATAGTTTCATACGAGTAGACAAACAAATAACAAGAATAAGTATACCGATAAAAATAAATACCAGTCTTGAAAGAGACCACCTAAGCCTTGGTCTAATGAATATTCAAATGGACTGTTATTATTACACTAAATGTCATAATGCCTTTATCATAACTACCAGGAAATATTAATAATATTTATTCTAGGGCATGTAAACGTGGTATATAAATGAGTAGGTATTATTAGCATGATTGTCATAAATTTCGGTGAGATAAGCAAGCTTCATACGAAGTTGGTATGTTCATAACGCATTCTTCCTGATAACGAAAACAAACATATCTTTTATCACGCGTGGTTTTCAGCTTTAACATAATTTATTTGCGAATAACATCTAGCTGAAAATAGATGCAATATACGTACGTAATCCATTTTCTAACAAATCATTCACGATTTATTAGAGTTTCATCAGTAATATTTTTATACTGACGTTTACGAGTATGTATTGTTATTTAGTAATTAATGCAATTACCTACTTTACATTTTAACCTTTTACGTGGTTGTAAAGTTCATCGTTTATCGAAATGTCAATCATAATATGAAGACAAGTTACTCAATATATCGGTCGGAGTGACGGCGTATTTATATAATTTACCACATTTTACCAGGTTATTATATTTTGTCGTAACATTATTATGAACAATACGTGTTCAACAAAACAATAAAACTTGTTTTCACAAGTAACCGCAAGATCAGAATCAACATTACGTAATTAAGTTTAGTTTATAACTTCAATAGCCTATTGTTTATTGAACAGTAAAGCGTAAATCAATAGTAACCTTTCAAGGATAAATTATTACAAGTAACTGTTAGTAGGTAAACCATAGTTATACATGTGTAGAGGTAATTATTTCAAGTCTACTGTCAGATAGCCTCTGACCTATGATAAGCGATACAAGCACACAGCCGTTATTTAATTAACAATGAATTATTATTTATACTACAATCACACTTTGTACCTACACTTCCACACCATTGCGTTTGATTTTTAAATGAATCGATTCATCTTTGTTTAGCAAAAATGGTTTATTTATTTCTGAATCCGTAAGGTTGCAATCACGAACAAAGCATTCCTTAGTTTTTCGGTTAATATCAAACTGATACTTTTTTTTAATTGTAGATGGGCTTGCCCCTGGCTTAAGTTTGAACCTTACGAGAAGAAGCCTACGATGGAGCGGGATTAACCAGAAGAAACCTATTCATTCTAGATTTAATAATTTTGAGGTTGTACTCATTGGGGAAAACAGATGCAGGAAGGGTGTTCCACTCTTTGCCAGTGCGCATGACGAAAGAGGACGTTAAGCGCTTTGTACGCTATAGAGGAATATTTACCAAAAAAAGGATGATACCCCGCATTTCCTCTGCTTTCACAGCAACATGCAACATTAAAACCAGCCCTGCCCTGACCAGAGAATTAACTCGACAAACTGTTAACTTTGTCATATTAGCTTATGATAATAATATGATGATAACCTATCACCAGAAAAAAAAAGCATTTATCATGTCATATATGAACACATTCCTGTGTTCGCCAATCCGACTGATATGCGTTATCAGGGGTTATCTCACTGCATGCGTATGATGTATGGCCGTTATCTAGTTATCATGGAAACAAGTGGCCAAGTATATTGTCCAAGTTGCGGAAGCCTGCGTCTTCACAGGCTGTAAAATTACTCTTGTAAATTAAATTATTCGCTTCCATTTTTAATTACTGATAAAAAAAATAAGAAAAAATAATATATTTACTTACTTTACAATGGGGCGGTGTCATGTATGAAACAGTAAATAAGGTTGACAGGCGAATGAAAGGAGTGCCGATATAAAGCTGAAGCCAGTATTTACAGTGGAAGTATGTGGTCCAAGATGATGTTGGATGATAATGTTCCTTCCAAGACGTAAGTTATCAATGACCTTTCTGATAATATAAGACAATTTCAGTGCGTAGTTTTCAACAGAACGTTGTGGAAAATATGTCTGATGAATGTATCACAACTTTTATAAATAATTTGCAAATATGGTTAGCCCAATAGCTTCACATCTATATACGAAGATAAACACATACATATATAAGCAACTTTCAGAGTTATGAGCTTCTTGGCTAAAGAAACAAAGGAAAACCGCCCTGACATATTTACGTTTACGGAATTTTCCTCTCTACATTTTCCTCGTCTGGTATCCGTTTTAAGATATCTTACTCGTAGTAAAAGGTTTTACTGCTAATATTAGCTACACACTACCATTATTATGAAACAAATTTATGTACGAACACTAATATCTTTATACATTAAAGATACTAACCTTCCATTACACTCTGCTAGTTTAGCTTACTAAACTAGCAAGAATTAAAATAACGAAAATTCTGAAAATAATATTTATATGCGTCTTTAGGTCTCTAACTTTAAAATTAAAACTCAGACAACAAATTGATGAAATAATTATACAAACAAAACGAATACCTCTGTTGATTTTTTTTATTTCTAACGTCGTGGAATGTTTTAAGCATCTGACTTACTGTTGAGAACTTGAGACCACCCCAAATCACCTCATGAAAGTTTAATTTGCGACAGATGTGCTTCGAGACGCGTAATAAATGCCGCCAGGCCCAAATCGAGCAAGCGAACAGTTCCTGCCGTGCCCATATAAGGAAAGTGAGCAAGAGGCTAGTTATGCGCAACTCGTATGCAGCACGCGTAGAGCGCATGTAATCTCCCTTGTTTCACTTTGAGGTCGCAGCCACAAATAAATCCATCCTTATTAGTCGGACACACGAAGAGTAGAATGTATGGAACTGTCAACGGACCCCGCGGCCAGCAATTGAATATGATAGATCGTCCCATTGTACCGCTTCTGCCCGAGATTGATGGCATAATAATATAGAAAGCATATGTTGCGCACTCGCTTTCTACGATGCAACAACGGCACAGAATAGCTCGATCCGTTCAAATTGCACAATCATGATTTCGTGACGAAGTGCGCTCAAATTAGTATGAAACTGTATGCTAATTGAACTGTATTTGAAAAGATTAAAGCGGTTTAAGACACGCTTTACTTTTGTGACGAAAGCGAAAGTTCCGTACGGCTTATTGCTGTCTCAATTCAGCACTTACTTCTTTTGGAATTCAGGCACGTTTTGCAGAGATCTAGATTTCAAAAGATTAAAGAAAGCACTACGCTGTAACGAGCTGCTTAGTAGAGTATCACTAATCAGTTAGGTACGCGTCGCATACTTCACATCTTTCTTTAGCTCCGACATTGACAAGTGTTAAGTCGAGCATCACGCAAATAGCAAATCTTACACTAAATATTTATTCTCATCCTAACCAAACACACAAAAATGGATCGTCTTTGTTCCCTACTGTTAGGAATTCCTCAGAAACTTTTTGAGAAAGCGGACCCTTTTTATGACTTTTGCAGATCGCTTGCTATTGTGAGGATCCTTTTATATTTTAAATGGAAATTCTGTTCTAATGGCTGACAGCGCGCTGACTCATAAAAATTATGTTAGCAACCGCTTTTAATATCAGACCAATAAATAATGGTACCTGTGCAAGGAGCAGGATTGTAAAGGGCAATTAATCAAGTCGCCGGTCGAGTAGTGACCCGAAGGAGTGGTCTCATTAGCCGAACACGTCACACTACCGATTTATGGCGCCATTAATATTCAAATTAGCGAAAGTTGATGCAAATTTAGACTGTATTAGGAAACGTTACTGGGAAACATTAAAAAGACAAATCAAATACTGGAAGCCATCAATAGTAATAGCGGAAATATAAAATTCAACGTCAGGCAGTTTAGCGAGTTGAAATTTTATTGAGAACGGTAATTGGATTTGTTTTTAAAGCGTTTCATGTAACGCATGGTAGCGCACTATGCAAACAATGTGTGAGTTTTACAAAAAAGTTCTATTGAGATAATAATTGCTTGTGTCGTCGCAAAATATACGAGCGTGCATACAGTCTTGCTTTTTACTGTAAATGTATGTACAACATGAAAAATAGAAATTGGGAGCTCACTTTGGGAGAATATACCACAATTAATATATTTTAGGTACCTCATTCGAAGTATCGTGTAGATCAAGTTCCGCATGGAAATATTTCCATTTCTACAAAAATAGATGTCACGCAGTGTGCCAGATGCGAGAAGATCAAGTGTCAAAATTAATAATAATGGTAGAGGTCGTCGAGTGCGTCAAAACACGAGGCTTATCTCCGTGCGGCGGTCCCCAGAAGTCGGTCATCCGATCCGCGCCAGCAGAGGCCGCGACCCGCGCCCGCGCCGCGTACAACTATCGCGCTACTCGTAATAACGTAAGAGTTCATTAGGGTCATGTTTCTAAGCAAACATTTGAATTCCGAGCAATCTGAAATAAGAAGCCGAGTCAGATTGTGAGCGATGTTTGATTGCCTACGTGCAAACATTCCCAACGATGATGCATATTATTTTTCCATGTCGACACTTTTATTGTTTTATTTTCACTTCCTCAGTTATTGTGTTCCAGTTCCAATTTCTAATTACTCATATAAACGTTTATTAGTTCAATCTACTACGACGCAGTGTCAATTTTTAAACCATCATCAATGCACGATAGTATACTCATTGTTTAAAATTTACATTTGAATTTTGGTACCTTATGATTCAGTAAACCAATACGTACCTACTTAGTAGGTAAAATAAATACTGGTCATTTAAATACACTTTGTACTTCAGAGTATTTTCATTCCAGCGTATCATAAATATTAGCATTATCTACTTAGATAACATTATTTGTGTCATGATGACAACATAATACTAACGTATAGCATGATTTGTATGTTGTTTAAGAGTTAACGTTGTGTTATTTAAATATCAATGTAAATATTTGCTTCAAGTTGTAGGGTGCGTGGGGTTATAGAGGAAATATTCACATTTGACGCCGTGTTTAATGTTCAAAGTATAAACATTCACTGATATTATCATTAAATATATCATCCCGATAAATTTTTGATGGATAAAAATTATTGCGACAAGAATTAGCAAACACCTACACCTAAACAACAATATGTATGCTACTACAAAAAATACGTTTAAAAACTTATCATATTTAATTTAATTAATCACCGACTTTCATAATTTTTCTACCAACGGATACCATGGAAGTAAGCGGATCGGCGAATGTTTTACCTAACAAAGAACTGTAAAGGACAAAGTTTCCGTCCCTATTATTAGAATACGAGGGGAAAGAGCATTAAAACTTGGCCGTTTCTTTCGCGCAGTTTGTGAACTTGGCGGGAGCAGTTACGGGCAATACCAACTAACTCAGATTTATATCCGCTTACAACTTCTTTGACAACTGTCTGCGATGCCTTACTTGATTGCCGAAGTTTTCGCGAGTCTTAATTTGCTCAATCTTTTACGTCAAATATTAGTGTCGATTCTATGTTGATTTTGACGTCACTGCCATCATATTTGGTCCATTCCAACTCCTCTATTCTTAGCTATGAACTTTATGCCTGAGGGAATTTAGCACAATGTAAACATTTTGAATGCATGGATGACGCGTAACACGTAGTGATGAATCGATTTTCTTCCGTAAACAGGAATGCAAATACATTTACGGTGGAATCAATTCACTACTCTCCCGTTACGTCATAATTTAAAACTTTGTAGGATCCATTTAATACACCCAGAGGTAAAGTCATCATGATCGGTACGTAACGATGCCTACCGCGTTGAGCCTGACATAACGACGACCGGTTGCGAGTCCCACGAAGCGGTTAAACCATCGTTAAGTATATATCAGACAATAAATATGTCCGCCAGCCGGTTCTACAACATTAAATAACAGTTACACTCTTATTATTTTGACATTAATGCTGATTAATATGCAGCTGGATTTTTTATTTCAGATAACCATTAGACTTGTTATTTAGTTCATCCTTGAATTTTAGGTGTTATCGCTGGAAGGCATCTTTACCAGAGAGAGAGAGACTACTAGTAGGTAGGTACATGCGGCATGCAAATTAGATTTTTATTGAAGTATAATGTCGCTCCTTAATATGATAATGAAAATGATTAACATTTTATATCTACGGAAACCGCATGTCTTCACACATTGTGTCAACCAACTTTGATAATAACAAACACACATATGTGTAAGTATGTACTTAGGGAGAGAAAAAATTAATGTCAGTGTAACCTATGTTATCCCAAAGATAAATAATAAATCCAAGTTGGGCATCATTCGAGCTGCAATTATCCCACGCCACTACGACCTTCGCTGTAACTGTGTCAGTCACAGTCGCAAACAATCACTTCACAACCCTCGGGCGACCCGTCTATTCTCATTCCATAATTTACAAGAATCACACAAAAACATCATATGGCTGCAAATCGAGCCCTCCGATCCCGCTGGGGGAATTGTTTACATTTTTTGCAGCAAGAAAAAAGCAGGTACCTTCACACACGGCCCGTATTTAAAGCTACGAAGAATTAAAGGGCGAGTTTTTGTAGACCCACAAAAACTGGCCGAAATATTTTGTAAGCCGTAATTATAAGTAAGAATAACTTTGGGAATCTCTTTTGTTGCAGGGGAGTTTTTCTGTCGGGTAACGACCGCGGCAGGTGGTATATAAAATGGCGACTGATAAATTCATTGGGGGGAAAAAAGTGAGGCAAAAAATAACTCGGAGGTTGGAACTGGTCAATGTCAAATAGAGGTCGTGACTACGAGGCACAAGCAAATAGATATTCTAGTCAAAGTTGTTATTAACTGTTTGTTAGACTAAGACGTACTTAAGACTTAGTTTTGCTGTTATTTGCCCACATGATCTAGCTAGGAAAAGGAGAATTGATATAAGATATTTTATTAGTTTGAGCAAATTGCACTAACGACTGACTAAAATTTCATGTTTCAAATCTAAAAATAACAGTGAATCGGATCGGTATAATCGCAGGAAGTCGAATTATACTGGATATCAACATCGTTAAATGAAACCGGGCGTTAACCTTGACCGCGTATGAGCTCCGCAAATACTGAGTACCGAGTGCTGATCGCTAACAAATTGCATCTGAATTATTTCCGCTCGTGACCTGATGCCGAGCTCCACATGCACGAATCACAATGACCAATTGTATTTTGTTGTTGTAACGTTACCGGCAGACCTGTGAAAATGTACGTGTTACCTACATACTCGCTTGTATGTATGAGCTAGGCACGGCCGTTGGCCTATCACAGAGTAAGGTAGTCACTAGGAGTAACTGTATTTATAAAAATAAACTTAGCCAGCAACTAACATACACGTAACGTTTCAACGAGAGGGATGCTTCAATGTAAACTTTAGGTAGTCAAAACAATACGTGCGTTATCACCAGTATCACTATGACACTGTAATACCTGGGTGCGACATACACGTATGGGGAGACGAGGGTCTATACGACCTACCTATACCTCTTATCATCGTTCTTTATCTTTCTTAGCACGTTTGTCGCACACACGGAAAAAGGTCTGAAACACTTTTATCCGCAAAATAATATATGTACTACATTATATAATTTTGAGACGGAGTATTTCTCTCTATTCACGGCAGGGATCGTGGATGGACTCGCTGTCATACATTAAACTACTTACCCGCCCACTCAGTGTATGTCTAACTACTTATACACAAGCTGATGTCAACGTGAGGTCATTGGACATCGTAATAACGGTACTGAGGATACTATAACTAGATACTAAGAGGTATAATTCTCAATATGCCATGAGAAATCCCACGGAATAAAGATGAGAACCCCTTTATACAATAGCCTGAATTAATGAGGCAGACAATAGACAGTTTAAATAATAGTATTAGTAAAAATAGATGCAAGGAAATGCTTGCTTTTATAAATTTCTCTAAAGTTTTGAAACTATGTATCACCATGTACTATCACCGCTTTTTGTAAAGGTTGCTCTGCTGGAGAGGATGACACGTAACTTTTAATAATATAATATTACTCATGAAGCTTAGATTTTTTGTAGAATCAATGTATTAAATCAGCTTAGCGCTAAAATATTTGTATAACGAATCAAATACACACAAAACGATTATTATACTCGTAGTCACATAAAAATACGTTTCAAATAATGAAGTAAATAAAAACCAAAAATGTCTAGTTCTGCACATCTCCCTAATTACAAAATCAGCTAAGAAATAAAATAATATGCATGCATCAACAAACCAGTTTCCATCTACTTAAACGCGTAATTAACTCTCGAGAACCTATTCACGTTGCATTAGACTCCAAGATCGCTATCATATTCATAAATCCAATTTCACGCCACGTATGCAGGGAACACGTAGTCTACACGCAATAAAGTTTAAAGGCCCCGTCTTTGTATTCATCCGGTGAGTCCATTAATATAATGAAGCCACAGCGCACCACATCACGTCTCTAGCCCACGTCCGCATGTGCTACAAAAGGAATGCTCAGTATTATTATTACGAGAAAAAACGCTGACACTATATTTTTTCGATGGCGTCCAGGTAGCGCAACAAAAAGGCGCGGGGAGCGGCGGGGAAACCGGTCTCGTGGAAAAAACACGCTCTTTGTAAAGGCAAAGGCATAAATCATGCGGACTCACGACCACGACCGGTTCGGTGCGTGGTCTCGTCTTGAGCGGCTAATGAGCCTTCAATCAAGGTCGACTCTTTGGAACGCTGCCGCTAAATTATGGACTGTTTTATTATGGATCTTTAAATTTTTTACAATGCAAATTGTATGCGGTCAAGCATCCGCCTCATTCCAATATGGTTTATTTAAATGACATGTAATCGTTAATTGAAACTTTAAAGTAAAAGAGCTTTAAAAATAATATTGTATAGCACCTTTACACATGAAGATTACTTTAGAGTAGAGACCACAGTTAAAGGTGATTAATTTATAAAAGGAGGAATGAGCAGTTGCTATTGTGTGGAAAAACAAACATTTCTCATTAGGCGAGTAAAGCAAACAGACCATTGTTCTCCGAGAGGACATAACGGACCGTGTCGGATTTACGTCAGCGGCACCAACAAAGGTTGTCACCTCTAAAATGTCAGGAAATACGCTGATGATATTTTCAGGGTGCATTGATATTCGCCTATTAAAGTTAACACACGTATATCAGCAACGCCTACGTAATAAGTATTTTAATTATAAAAATTTGAGATGTCTCCTGTTTTAAATTATACGCCTACCTAACCAACTAACTAGCGAAGGTATAATACGCATTATCTTATTCTACCATTATATCATTATGATAATCACATAAATAAACACACTAATGTTATATTAATACAAATAACCTCTTGCATGAATAAAAGAAACTGGTTACAGCAAAAAGTAATGAAAAAAATTAACACACAGCTTAACTTATGTAATTTAATATGTTAGCCTACGGGCGGAATGTTAAAACGAGTAGAGTGGAACGGCTGGGTCAACGTCCCCCGGACCTCGGACCAATTCGCGACATGAGATTGAATAATAAGTTGATTGCGAGCACGGACCAAGGCCGGCCGCCATTGCTGCGCGTCGCGCGGCGGCCATTTTGCGTGCCGCGTACACACTCCAAACGTTTTCAATCTAATACTCCCTCCGTGATCCAATTTTCCCGGCCATCCTCAAACTGCACAGACAGCACTTAGCGAACACTATGCAGATAGGCAAAGATAGTTTCTATTCATAAATTATCATAATTAATTAACAGTCGAAGTAACATCAATAAAAATAGATAAGTGTTATATTATAATTCCACATATTGAATACGATTAGCATTTCAACAAACCAGATTGCATCAATAAAATGTGATTTGAGTTCGTTGCCGTCGTCCTATTAGCGGACGTAAATGGCTTTATTGCGAGTACCAATTTCGGAGTGCCGGGATAAACGCTGAGACGAAAACCGACAAAAAGTAACCGTGAATATTAATCGTGGCTTGAGATCGGATGAATAGATTGATGATAAAGCCGTAGGCATGATGCGGCGAGCGAGCGTGGCGTGGCGTGTCTGCTGTGATAATTGCATTCAATCGGCTACTTTATCGCTAGCCCGTACCCAACGCTTCGCTATTAATGTCAGGTTGCGTAAGCCTCTGAATGGTCTGATTGTAATAAAGGAATCGTAAGTATGCCTTATAATTGGATGTTATTGCAATTGCGGCAATTAAAATAAACGCGGCATGGGGCAGCCGTCACAGGTAATTATTAATCATTATAGGACGAAAGAAAAACTTTATAAATAAATCAATAAAGCATGCTATTAAGGTCTTGAATGGAATATTTTAAATGTTGTTTAACTGGTTCTGAGCTGAACTTGTTTATTTCATTATTGTACATGTATGGCATTTCACAGTAATGCTGCAATATCATAAAAAAATATCATTTTAAATTGAGGCCAGCCTATTGGACCAATGGCGCATTTAGTAGTTTTTAGTGTCAGGGTGTTTTCATATTTAAGTTGTATACAATATTGGTACCTAAATTTAAATCTACTTGATTTAGTATCAATTCGATGTAGGATGTGGTGTTATACATGATAGTCTTCCATGCAAATAAAATTCTAAACCTAAACGTTTACAAAATGGCCGCCAATAATATCAAAAACTTGACCAATTTATGGGATAAATCGTTAACCTGTCAATGCTTTGACTTGTTTGTTGATAGGATCAGTCTTCGGGCCCTAGTACGCATATATATATCTGGTTGTGACATCTCCATTTGGCTATATAAATAACTATTTATAATTCTAAGGTGCCCTTGCCCGACTTTTCCACTCGCGTTTGCCTTATAAATGCCTTTCGCAAGTTTCCTCTCACACGTCCATTCCACGTGATTGAACTGCCTTTCAATTATTAGGTACATAGTGCCTTTCTAGTATATGTTTGATTTTTTAATTTATTTAATAATACTCAATTTCTTTATCGAAGCTATGTCAACGAATGTAGTATGAGCAGGTTCATTGTGTTTCTACGTGGGCATTGCAAACTTCATGTTTGATTAAAGCTGGTATTAAAACACGTGGATGTACAAGTAGGTATGTTAATAAAAATAGCAAATGCAGTGACTTTACCGACCGGTCGGTTGTTAATGTTTGTTGTTTATAATTCACTTTCCAAAGGGAGGGGCGAACCTGCAAGTCGGGGGCCAGGGACATAAAATAGTTAGTGTTTCTTAAAATTTATTGCTCATTCCACACAAACACAAGTCGTAGTTACAAGTTTTTATTTAATCAACTCTTCTGTTTTTCATATTTATACGTCCTGCTTATTTATAGACAAATAATTGCTAATTAGCGCATTTCATAATGTGGCAAAAACAAATGAAATCTGTCAATTATTTTTGACAAAATAACTTAATAATTATTATTATCTGCATTCATTACGATTCCTATTTTGTCCTATTAAAAGTTGGGGTAGTTAGAGAGGCACTTTCCATTTTCAATATTGTTAAGACATTGATGGACAAGCGTAGAAGGTTTAATTTGAAATCATAACCATATTTTAATTAGATATCCGAATGATAGTTAAAATAAGTAGTTAGTTATTTAAAAAAGAAATACAGACATTCTTTGAACGTTTAAGCTGGCCATGACCTGGACATTTAAATAACACAGATCCAGAACACTTAATAAATTATTTTTGCTTTAATCGTGTTTCATTTTAACATCGTGAGCCATAGATAATAGGAAACTTTAAACTTTGACATTACATCTACCCAATGCATTGTACACATGCTAATAGAAGTAAGAAGACCTTGAATCTATCAGCCTATTAGTTCAGTGCCTGAATGAATGAGTCAAAATTCTAAGCATGCCTAAAATAAATGTAGATACGTGTTTTTAATAAAGTTATCTCTATCGTACTGTTAATCGGTCACGATTTTGGATAATGCACATACAATATCCATGAGTAACGATCGATAACAGCCGAGGTCAATAATGTTAATGTTGGGACACAACACGATGATTTGTCTCACGTAATTTGGCGCAAACTATAGAACTGTTCGTGCTCACAGATTATTATGTAACAGATAGGGCACTAATGGCGTTAGATCTCGTGACTGCGGGATCGCGTGCCGCAACATCCATGATTATCGTTTATTGTTTATAGTCTTGGAAATTGCAATTCGACTCGATCCGGGCCTAGTTTCCGCCGCGGGGTATTGTCCCCGTTCAATGATACGCTGGAGTAATTTGATCGGCGATTGTTATTTGGCGAAGCCGTTGTTGCCGCTCGTAAATTGAAAGTTCGCAACAAATAAAAGGCAAATGTATTGTGTGTTGTGCTGCTATTGATTGATATAAAACGTATTTATATTTCGTAATGTAAATGTTATTTTTTGTGTAATGTATTGTACTGCTTATTATGCAATATCCTATGCATTTAAATAGAGGTATAGTCAGGGTCGTCGACATTTTAGCACATAGAGAAGTTTTTTTCATAACTCTTAAAATGTCGAAACTATTTTAAATATAGCTTTGCCTGTTTATGTAAGTAAATATCGAAAGGATGAACTCAGAAATTTTAGAAATGTTTGCATTATTAAAGTCAAGGAGATACGTCAGTTAATAAACGCAATAATAAGCAGAACATAAATACAGCAATTTATCTACGTAGCTTATAAATTACTATGCAATCAGCGCGTCTGGTACAGTCCGATAACTACATATCAGCACACATAGAGGCTGAGTTATTTACTCGAAGTGCACAAAAGGCCATGAGCGTCAATCAGCGCTGCGATCAGCGCGCGCGCACCGGCAGATGATGTAACCGCCGCCATCTTGAATTCAGCTCTCGTGGTTGACCCCAGCCAGTATAGACTGGAGTCGAACAGTGCAAAAAGAGTATGGAGTAAACAAATACAGTCGTTCTTCGGTGACAGCGGTTTTGCAATTTTAATATCAGCGTTCGCTGTCCAAAAATTTACCTACTTTTAATTCAAAGAGAATAAGAGGTGAAGAGAGATAAGAGAGTCCAGAAGTTATCTATAAACTGAATGCCTAAAAGCCATCAATCTACTCAAACCCAGGTTATCTCCTTTGAACATAAAGGGGCATACAAGGGCCACATTCCCGTTCTATTAGTGTCCAACACCAACAAATACACCAAAAACAAGATAACACCTCACCTTCAACATAATAGGCGGTTCGAGCTCCACAGAAAGGGTTCTGATAAATTCTTCTAGGAACCGATTACAGATTCGACAGCGAAATTCCGTTTAAGGGCACCATGAATCTCCCCGTTTACGGCGATTAGAGAGAGATGAATGTATGTAAGAGATTATCCTGATAGGCCTGCATGCCTCGCCCTACTCGGTATTTTATGGAGCCGGTCGGCAACCGGTCCGGAGTGGACGGCGCGAGGGCAAATGGAAGTCATAACGGGGCGCGTAACAAAAATAACGAACGACGAGTACGCGCCTTTTTCCTTTTGCAGCCGAACGGTCGCAGCGCTCGTGTTATTTCCTTTGCTTCCATTTTACACTAATCAACTGTATAATACGCAATTTCTTTATCAGCTTGACGTCAGTCTCGTCTGGTACTAAGCAAAACTTTTAACATCGAACACAATGTTGATACCTACTATGGGTATTTTTAGACAACACTAACATCCATTGATGATTTTATTGACATTATCAATAATATGATTGCTATCGACGAGATAGCAATCATTATTTTTCATTGATAATCGTATCTTATCAATTTTGCAAAAGAATCAATATAATTTATCACTTTGATAATAACGCTTTTGGCGTATATTGTCCACACATGACGTTGATCATCACATGAGGTAAATCGATTGCTCGTTAGCCTTCCTATCCCAAAATATGGGAAAATAGTTCGCTCTTTATATTTTAACGGTCGCTCACATTTTTACATTCTGAAAGTAGATTTATTTGCTAGTTGGAATCACGAATGACAAACAAAAACAACGAAAATAGAAATGTTTATCCGAAACCTTGTGAATGACTTGGAGCTAGAGCAAAATCCAAACGGCTGAGTCTGAAGTCAAAACACCTCGTGTTTTCATTTCAGAAGTGAGAGAAAAATTACTTGTTTATAATTTTCGAAACTGAAATTTCAATGTCACACAGAATCTCTGTTCTGTATATTACATTTTCCTTTAATAATAACACTGCAATCGGTAATCATCATCATATGATTTTTATTGGACTTTACATTGATACCGATGTGAAATCTGTCATCATCCTACAAAGTAAAATTGTGATTGTAATAATAGTATTAACAAGGTTTGCCGGTTCGATTCCCGCACCGACACAAATGTTTGTGAATGAAACAGATGTTTTTGATGGGTCTGGGTTTTTGTGGATTCATTGTTGTTTCCATAGGACCCATACACCAGTATTATTTTTTAATGTAAATGGTGGCTGACGGGCAGACGGATCACCTGTTGGTAAGCGATTGCTGCCGTTCATAGACAACCGCAACACCAGTGGAGTCACAAGTGCGTCCCCTTTCCTCCCAATTGAATAATGCTGTCTTAATTTATTTAAATTACAGACCCCACAAACGTTCAAATTCGCCAATAAGAATGTAATATCGCCAAATTAGTATTCATGTTCTACCAAAACAGACAGTAACGTAGGCAGGCGAGGGATATCCACCTTGCCTTTGTTTCCTTTCAAAGGCTATTCAAACACGCCGAATCCCTTTCTCAATACACTTATAAATCGGGCCTTCACTATCCCTTCAATAAATTTCTAAAGAGGGTGAGATAAAGACAGATATAGGAGTAGGGTCGCCATAATACGTTTAGAATGACTGGGACACGTCAGCCGAGATAAAACACGAATTAGGGTAAGCCTGCTTAGGATGTTTTAATTTAGAGAACTCTCTCTCTTTTTCACCCAAATGCCGAAGATAGGGGGATAATGTTTATTGCCGATCGTGTGGAAAATAATTGCAGTCCGAACCCATTCTAGAAGTTGATGCTCAATTAATTGAGAGCACACACATATTATATTACATTATTACAGATTGCTCTAATCTACTGACTAGATTGCTGACTTTCTAGAATGGATCCCGACTGGTAATTTTTTTCTTAAGTGTCGGGTGTGACGAGCTTTTAGATTTTATTTGTTTATTGAAACTATCATAACCGTGTTCCTATAGCGACATCATTTTTGATACACAGATAAGGGAACCAGTATCTTCATCTAAATAAAAATAAATAAGTTCTCACAACATTTCACACATTGACCTGTGACAGGGTTACTACCAAATGCGCCATCCGCCAGTTATGAAGACACGAAGAATCAGTTACGAATTTTAAACGCTTTAGCTACGATTTGCTTGTCTTCCTCTCATCTGGTTACAGACGTTAAGTTGAAGGTACTACTGATATACTTTAAAATTCTCAAGTGCACATCAAGGTTTAGGAACGCAATTGAATAAGTAACTTAGTTTCTCTTGATGCTCGTACTTTAAGGAAGTCTTGCGATGAAAATGTACATGAGTGGGTTATCCAGTGTGAGCTAAAGACACAGCCCTAATAGAGCAGCTATTATGGACAGGTGAGGTAATCTTGATCGCAGTCGCGCGAGCAAGACAGCACGACCAGTAGATAACGGTACCCCGGGGTGAAAGTACACATAATAACGTAACGCAGACAGTAAGGTCCACATTTACATTTACGTCCTTATTATGGGCATTAAAACGTTATTGAACTTTGCAGGCGTAAGAAGGAGTGTCTTTCGTTCGGATGAAGGTATTGTATGAACTCATTCGACCGGCTCTATGTTCTAATAAAGATACGTAGACATGAGCGGGGTTTCCACACTGATGTCAAAGAGAAACTCGAATGCTAAAAATAAAAGTATTTTTAAAAGGTAAGTGAATATACTGTTACCAGCCAGACATAAAAACGCTAAAATATACATTTCAATAGACGTTGAATATTAAATTTTGTCTGCTTATAACTTGTTTCAATTTATATTAGACAGCGTTATTTAGAAAACAAATTTCAACAGCCTAGCGGCGAATAAATGAGGTATACATTAATAATTTAACTATAAACCGACGGCCGTTATTGAGTAACAGAACTGGTTTAAATATTTTTCACGGCAAAGACAAAAACAAGATCACATTTAGCAGACAAACGAAACCGAATGGAACTAGAAAAACTGGTAGCGAAACAGGTAATCATATCGAGGTAGTTTCGCACGCCGCTCACGCCGCAGTCGAAAATATGCAAATCGTTGTTTATGCAGCGAGCTAGGACGGAAACGGTACTGTCGCCCATTAGCAATTCCACGACGATATTGTATAAAACGGAGACGGCTATGAATATATAAATAGAATAGATTCTGAGTATAGTATGCGAGTCTCGTTCACGGCCGCGTTCCCGGGCGGGCATTGTTCTTTACGTAACGAGTAGTACAGACGCGTGCAACACACGCGGCCTGGCCGACTGTAAACCTTGCTCCTTTGACTCAAGAGCGTATTGTATACGCGCATTCATTATGCTCGCCCAACGTTTGAGGTGTCGATTTCTCTGACTAATGACAATCACTATTGTTCTGCATATTCCTCGACTTATATAGTTATAATTGATAGCGCGAGATATTCACGATTTTATACCCTTTTCAAAACAAAACAATAATAAATCGATAGCGTTTTATTGTCACATGAATCGATACTTTTTGCTCCCATTCAAATGTTCCAGACACAATGCATACCTACATACACCGGGTGTTTGTTACGTACTTCATATTTTTTCGTCTGGGAACGTTAGGTATTCAAATATACCTACTTTTATTGAATTTTATTACATCACTGTAAGGTATGTCTCGAATACGTCAGGCATAAAAATATTATGAAGGATGAACTTGAACAAAGGATTCTTTAGGGATATTGCACAAAAGATTATCCATTAGGTACTTGATTCAGTTTTGCTAGTGTCTTTTAGCTATTCAAATGGATAATTTGTTACTTTCCAATATCATTTAAACTATAATATTATATGTAAGTAAAATAATTTCATAATATTTCTGCTGGACAAATGAATGTTTCTGTTTCTTGGGTCACTGCATTTTATTTTTATGCTATGGTTATAATTATAAATAACACATTTAAAAAATAACCTGCATTATTCAACACGTAACTCACGTTTTATAACACTACTGGCGCCATCTATCGGTTCATGTATGCTAACCACCGCGTTTTATTGTAAATTAATGTTTACGTTTAATAAAATGAAAATATTCAACGAGCGTAATATGCTACGAGATTTCGTAGCCGTAGCTATTGTATCCCGTTATAAAAAGTGTTGCACTTTTAACACATTTGCTACGACATCAGACTACAAGTCGTTACGAGACGTGTTACGTGTAATTGAGAAAATGTAGGTATGTACCTACATTACATACCTACCTACCTAGGTGGGTAATATATCTTTAATAGCGCTGACACTTGTCAACTTATTAGAGTAATGTTGATATGGAATATTAATTTATGCATTGACTGGCGACTTGGAATGAACAATGAAATCAATAAAAAACCTTTCGTATACATTTATTACGTATACGTATGGGTAGTATTGTAAGCGCTGATATCATAACATGTTATTTTAATAATGCATCCTCATAGCTACAATAAATGTAAGTAACAATTTGATTTATTATTGAAACGTTAATACATCTCTTTATGCGAGAACAAAGTGGTATACTGACAAAGGTTGGTTGTGAAGGATTGACAATACATTGTCATTTGCATAAATTGCCTTGTGTGAATTACTGTCATTAAAGTCATCATGAAGGTCGAAAGACAATAAATTATACGGTCTCATCGTATTAATTAGATTAAAATCCCATCTCGTTACTATGTATGGAAATACTTGCTCTAATTAGATACATTAGTTAATTCAACGTCAATTTAATATGCCTAATTTGTTTAAGCGAGAAGATAGCAAATTAGCAAACTGACACTTAAAAACATATTGCTAACCAAAAGGTTTGTGTTTTGACATACATATACAAAATAACAAATAATAAATGTATAAAAGTCACAACTTTTAACGTAATTCTGTTGCAGAAACCAGCTCTATGAAATAAGGAGTACTACTCGTAGTAGAGTTTAGGCACTCATAGTACAACATTAACATGGTCACGAGAAAAAAGTATGTACCTCAATCCGTTATTATTCCGTTTTTTATCCGAACTGGGCTATTTATTGTAAATAAAATATGAGATTTAACTGTAATAAAACAAGCCATCGCTTATTAAATACATGTTTTGCTTCTGCTTTAGTCTCAAGAGATATCGGATACTCGTAATTACGAAATGAAATCCAACATGCTAATGTAACATGAAAAACATAGTCAGCCCATGCATGAGTAAATAAACAAAAACCACATGACATTAAACTTCTCCCCATACAGTAATTAACTAGACAGTAATTCCTTTTATAAACTGTTTATTCAGGTTCAAACAGCACAATAAAAACGCCGACACGCATTTTTGTTTTAATCAAATTAATGTGATGGCATCGCGCATACACAATGAGATAAGAAACAGTATGACATCATTCAGTACATAGTTAGGTACGTTACAAAATAGCTGCATTGTTGTGAAGGAAATTGAGCAATGCTGATAAAATGCAGTTCTTTATCTAAACCACATCTCTAATGCAATGAAACAAGCTAACATTCCTATTGTATCTGAACAGTGATCTTTAATTTTCGTATCCGGTACCCACTGTGAGTTATCAATAACATTCAAATTTCAAGCGCAATGAACTCGTGGAATTAACTTCATTACATCTCGGATTATCACCATCTCCGAATGCCTCAAATGTTTAACCTTTGCCGAGTAAGGTCATATTCAAGGTCACGCCTGAGATACCTCACTACTATTTCCTCCATTGTAGTGTCAGTGACCTTCACGCGATCGGCGAATGCGCTGACACGCGTGCGCGTGCGTCGTTACGCGCAATGGAGACCCTTCGTGCGACCCCGCCGTAACAAACAATGCTGACTCATTTATTACAGGCCTGATCTACTGCAGATTAGCTCACGTAATAGCGTTCGTTAAGTTTTCAAACGATGATTCATCGCTATGATCTCGATGAGTCTTAAAGCACAAAATAATAATATACAGAAGGATGGCTCTAGCTGACATTGACATCGACGTGTCTCTGCTCTCTGTACGTAACTTGGTGAATTCAAATGATGATAACTTTTACAATACGTCACCTTCATTTGAATTTCCCAAACTTGCTAAACCTTAAGCGAATTAAAGGGCAAATGCGCTACCCCACTTTAATGTGACTCTTTTGTTTCCAAATCGATTCTGCCAAATATTGTAAGCTTCTGAACGTTTTTTCTTGTTCTAATAAACCATGTTGATATTACAGTGAATATTTCATAATATGATCTACAAGTATAGGCCGTAAACTAACATTTTGACCGATATCATTCCACCCTTAATATACCACACTTATGATTTATCAGTCACATTGATCGAATTATGCAGAATACAAATGATAAGTTTCCAAATGACATAAATCATGTCTGGATAGTCGCAGGTGACAGGTGACTGCGGTTAATCTAGCTGCCTGCATGTCAATAAACAGCAATGAATTATGAACTTTATGCGCGATCACGTAGGCTGAGACAGAAAGTTTAAAGCCCTCTGTCTGTATAGATTGGTCGATTAACTGATTGTTCCCTTTCTATTCACTGGTGGTTTCCTTCCCTTTATTATTTGAGGAAAACATGTTTTCCTAATAGATCTTTAATGACGATAAAGTATGTAATTTAATAGGTATTTGAGGTTATTGAAAGTAGACAACTAACAAAGGCACGTTATAAATATCCCTATATAATTTTACGTGAATGATTGAGTCAAGTCATGTTTTAAGCCTAAATAACAATACCGCTACAAGTTAAAAATAAAGTGAATGTTTCAAAGAGTAATAAAGAGCACTGAATTATTAACCCCATATTCACAAAGACCCCTTCAGAAACTCATATCAACAAGGTTTTCCGAAAAGCGCACGACATTGTAAGCAGTCGTTTAGCAGGTGAGTGTTATTAAAGCAAAGATTGGGGTGACTCGTGCATTCCAGCACGAATTTGTGAGGCGAGCGCGACGTGTCACACCCCCTTCCCCCCACGACCCCCGGGACCGGCAGGGTTGGCGATTGCCGTCGAGAATTAATGTGGCGATTCCGCACTTCCGTGTCCCGCTTTCGGAATACCGGTGGTACGTGTTTTTCTATTTTTATGGGCATGCAGAGTGATGATAAAAATATTAAAAGGATTTTTTACCTCGTCTAGCGTTTCAATAAGTACCGGTACTTATTATGGGACAACGTGACTTACTTGTTGTTATAAAGTGTGATTGCAAAGTTTATTTATTTATTTTAGTACAATTTATCTTACAAACAAACAGATATCACCATCCAAAATGCTAACGTTTAACTCTTTGTATCAATTAAACATCTATACATCAATAGTTTTTACTTATATAAGTTTTGACATGTTTATCCACCAAATTCTGATAATTTACAACAATTTTATCAAATATCTCATCATTTAAATATAAATTATTCTAATTATCCATAGGAAAATCTTCTTAACGAATGTATAATGTTAATTACACATTACCTGAAATTATTGAATAAGAGAGATCCTCTCACATTATAGCATCGCGATTATCACCATTCAACTCTTATGGATTGCTAATTAGTTCGTTACAATTTCACTAAAGCAGTTTCTTCAAACCTGTTTTCCGCGAGTAACCCTGGCCGCGTGCCTCCGTCAGTTTGGTCTGCATGCAAATTTAATGTTGTTATTTTTATTATTCGGCCCCTGCAAGGGCAGTGGGGAGCAGTGTGATAAAGGGGCGAAATATGAATAAATGCGCGCCTGCTTTCTAACGCTTAGGTACCTACTCGTTATTTATTAATACAGAATAGTTGCTGGTTTTGATGTTATTTTGGCAAATGACTAAGATGAAGCAAACACTGAGATAGATCACCTACTCATTAAATCATAATAATGTTGATTAGGAATAGGCATAATTACTTAATGTTTAAATGATAGTTATTATAGGCGTCCATACAATAACATTCCCAAGTATCTTCTGAAAACGGGATAGAAATAAAGAGAATAGTAAGATTGAACACAATCCAAGTGATGGAAAATTTCCAAGTACAACGGCAGATAAAAATAACAGAAGACTAAATATTGTTCCAAATTACTCCAATTATATTTTTATAGCTATTGACTAGAAACCTTTCTAATAAAGTCAGCCATTATTTCCGAACAATGATAACAAAGCTTTACACTAATAATAGCCGACATTGATTCCTCGAAACCCCTCGAGCGTGAAGGCAGATCAAGTGTAGTGTTTTGAGTCTAATTTTACACCCGTCATTTGAGTCCTTTTACAAGTTTAAATACTCGAGTTAACGAATCACTGGATAACTAAATTAAACTATCGAATGAAAGATTCATTTGAATACTGGCCATTTTGATTCTGAGCGGCAATAACGGTATAAATCAACTATGTATAACATTGTATAGTAACTATAATGACTACACTCACTGTGCGAGTGTCAAGTGGACAATATCCTTCGAATGATAAATTCATCACCAGAGTGACAACTTTTTCACTTAAACGTTTCTAGACAAACCTAACAAAGAGAGGTTATACGAGTAAGAATTGAGAAGGACCTTGAACTTTACCTTCATGTTTAATCTTAATAAACAAAGGCTTTAAAGCTAGTCATTCCATGCTTACATACAACGTAATACCTTACTTGGATTTCGATTAAGATATGTAAATTTTGAAAAGATTACTTAATTTTGTAAAGTAGACTTTGACGACAAGTATACTCATTCAATAGCACAGAATAATGACGAAGCACTATCACTATCTACTATCTTATTAGCATTGGACAATTGATTTACCACAATGTTAGAGGTCTGAGATTTATTTAGGTTTTAACCTAAAAGTTACTACAAAAATATTGATTAAGTATAAATTTATCTGCCGCACTGTTATCTTCTAGATTTTAGCTGAATAAAAATACTTGTTACATTTATCAAACATTTTGTTTATTCAAAATACAAAACACCATCCGATTCAATAAATCCAAAAGGCTATATCTCAGTAGCATACATCAGGCCGGTCGTTATCTCGATCAGATAGCCAATAAGCAGGCCGTATGTATGCACATGCGCGCCGGGTATGTATGTATGTGAGCATGCAAACTTATGCAAACTGCATGACGCAGCCGGCGCACCGAATTTGTGATCGGGTTTTATCGCCTAATGAGAGTGGAGGTAGGTTAGAGGTGTTTAAATGCTCCTCGGCATCTTGCTGTTTCTATTTTTCTAATCGGAATCGAATAATACGATGAGAACAGCAATGTATGACCGTTTTACGGACTGCAAACCCAGCCGTCGCACCTTTGAGAGCGCACCTTATCGTCTATCATGAGTAAGAGTAAGAACACATTTATTGACCACAACACTTACACATAGATAAAAAGACAAAATAAAGATAACATAGAAGTTGCAGCCAACAAGGTTCAGCCTCAGCATGATGCAGCAGCCACCGCGACAAACTGCTGCAGCGCTAGTTTTCAGGCTGGACGTGGACTTGGGTGACGCCTTAAAATAATATAAAGAGTTCTAGACTGACATGAAAGTTACCCTTGGATAAAGATCTAGGTGTTTTCTACTTAATTCTTTTTTAAATCTTAATACGTTGTTACATTACATTACGAGGACATAGACATCGAGAGTTCGAAGTGGTAACATCAATAAAATAATATTTCAATCAAATATTAACAATTCGTAGCGAACTAAATACAATATTGTGTTAGTGTTTAATAGTACATACATAACCTAACAAAGGAGTTTTCGGGGAAAATCTATGAATTGAATTTAGAACATCATTTTATTTTTGGTGCAGTAAAAAAAACATGTTTTATTTCTAAAATAGGAACAATTTATCGCAACGAAAACTAGTACTTAATACTAATTGATGGTTGATTAATACGCATAATGGGAGTGACTACAACTGTAGATAATTGAATTTCAGATGGGTCCGCACGCGGGCGGGCCCCGGCGAAACCAATTAAAATCAAATTGTTAGGTAAACAAGCTCTGGCCGGTGGAACTCGAGATCCAATCCCGATCCCCGACGTACATGTATTCTCTTTACCCTTGTACCTGTTATTTTCATACAGTATAATACGCAGAAATACAATAAATTAACATGTTCTCTTCTCTTGGGGCGACGCTCCATTACCGAGAATGTAGCGCCAACAAGACGATTTCTCGGAATAAATAATTGTTATATTTATTAAATTTGTTGGCTTTATTTTTATGTATGATTATATTCTCAGATAATAAAAATAATGATACTGGAGCACTTTCAAATAAACCAATGTGAGCCGACGGATTAAATGAATTGAGTTGCTAGCTATTTTCGAGAAGTAAATTCAGTCAATAAAATATGGTTAGGAAAATTATTCAAAGACTCAATAGTTAGACTTTTAAATGACATGAAACTCACGCTCCTATAATAAATAGGCTAAAGCAAAACTTTATAAAGTCATCCATCACTCTGGCAGACACATTTTTATTTCCAAAAACTTCGGAAGGAGCCATGAAAGATAAACGATGACGAAGTAAATTCAATAAATTACGATAGGATCATAAGTGAAGGCCGAAGTAAAGTTATTTCAAGTTAAAAACAATTATTCAGATTGCACACACTGAGAGAAGCTCGCTTGCGGAAGCTTATCCAATATCCGAATTCCGCTCAGCTGACACAAAGGACTGTCGCTTCCACATCGCTTCAACATTGCTTTGTGAGCACACACACTCTTGCCTGTAGGTATAAAGGGCTGTCACAGTACTAACTTTAACCACGGAAATTCTTAGTAAGGTAAACTAAATCTAAAGAGACCTAACATCTGAAAAAATTACTAAGGACGTCCCATTGTATTCCCAACCCATTTACAAACGAGTAAATGGGTTGAGTAAATAGAGTAAATCACCTAATGATAAGTAATCACCACCGGCCATCTGAGAAATCAGAGATGCGATGCGTTGCCCATTTAGAACGGACTCTGTTTTTCTATCGAAGATCCATAACCGGTTGGTCGCTTTTGGTAACAATCGTTGCCAACATTTACTCCTATTTACTAGTAGGTTTTAAGGGAAATTGTCAAACTTACATAGTAGAAAATCCCATGAGAAACGCACAGTGTTCAATCACATGTATCTAATGATGAGGATGGAATTACAGTCGCTTACTTTTAATTTGACTTGGCCTATTTTGTTACTAGCCTCGTCCCACGCTGTCACCCGCGTTAAGTAGTAATAAAATTATCGTGATAACACATTCACAACATTGTCACATTATATCATTATGAATTGAGTTTATTTCTTATTCTGATTTCAATATTTTTTGCGTGAAAAAGCTACAAATATATTTACATCCTCACAAATGTTCTAGTTTATTAGTAGTAAAAATGAGGAAGTGGGATATTTGTTACAGCCCTACGTAGTACCCTGTGACGCTTTGTTAGCAAGTTGAATGTGTGGCAGGTGTATGCATCATTTCAGCTCATTCCCATAATGGAGTTAGCGAGTGTTGCGCTCGCCCCGGGCCCGCGTGACGTGCCTTTGTTCACAATTAACTGCGTGATTTACTGGTTTAAACGCTGCACTAGCAAACACTTTTGTCATAACCTTTGCCTTTTTACGTTGCTATTCTTCAAAAAAGTCTTCGTTACTTTTACGTTTATTTCTTTAAGCCTGTCAGAACAACCGTTGAACTAAACAACATTTAAATAAATGAAAATATAAAATCAGGTGTTTATTGTCCTTTTAATTATGTTCATTTTAAACTGTTGTAGATACTTTTACTGGCAATAATGTCAAAAGTAACATGGCTTGCTTGTTTTTTACGGAATCCTGGAAATTAATCGAATAATCGCAACATTTAATGGCACTCTCTAATGTACATTGTACATGCAACACGGAACCACAGAGCCATTGCAAGCGCATTGTTTACATTACTTTGATACTGACGAAGTTGCCCGCCTACCCGCTACAACTATAAGAGAAACTTTGCCTTAATGAATAATTTGTTGTACTTACTAAAGCACTCGAACGAGGCAATAATTACACTGGGCGCAACCTTTAACTTTTTGATTGCGCGGTTTCGAAACGTGACTACCGTATAAGTATTCGGTACAAAACGTTGCCAATTATGTAAAATGGTATTGTTTATGGTCGCCGCTACAAGTTACCAACCTTGGAAACTTAACTAGTTCCACGTTCAAAAGTTGCTCCAGTCCCGCCCAGATGGGTGGGTGTGGGTCTGCGACTCCACCAACGAAAGTGACTATGCTTCCGAAGTCGACTACGAGAAACTAACGTAAAGTGCTGTACCATCAATCAGGCTAATGAAAAACTTATAGATACATATTGATTATCATTTAATATCGTCGAGTCAAGTAGAGAGCGGAGCTATACCCGCAATATTATTTTAGTAATTAAGAGCACAAAGAAAACAGTCAACAAGCAGAACTATATATTGGTCTCATGCTGAACAAATAGAAACGATCTCGTGAATTAGAATGCCCGAGAACACATAGTTGGAACCTTGGAAACTTTAACTTGTTTCACGATCAAAAGTTGCTCGCGCCAGACAAGCGAGTCTGCGTTCATCGAAAGTGACCCAACTTCTAGCGGCGAACAACAATACGTTCAAACTTCCGTCGATCCGGCAATATTTGTTCCAGCCCATGCCTGTTCGCGACTCCCGAGTTCCGAGCCAATATAAAGTTATCTGCTCTTTGAATACATGCATAATATAATAATATTCCCGTTGGGTCGAGTTCTAGAGCGAATTGCTCTCGTATCTTCCGTATTTGCAATTTTACTAGCCTTATGTTTGGAGCTCTATGCATGGTTTTAGTGTCAACCAGTTACCGCCGCATTCTTTTTCTGAATACAATCTTGTCTGAATAGTTTGGCAAAGTGTACGCCTGAAAACGTTGCTAAAGTATTTTGTGTTCCATGTTCCATTTATCGCGGAAACAGTTTACTTTAAAGCGTAGCAGCGGGTCCGTTACTACAAAACACAATATCTTATTTCTTGTCTTGAATAAATGTTGTCCTGTTCATAAAAAACAGAGCAACGAGAAAGTTCAAGGAAAATACAAGGAAGATGCTTCTTTCCTCTATTTCCCAAAAACATGAGAGGTTGGTTATATTTCAATAAATAGCGTACAAAATAAGTGAATACGTGCATCTAATGATACTTACTTTCGTAAATAAGTATAAATTTAGGGAAAGTACAACCTACAGTTTTCTAACTAAAAAAAAAGTTTAATTAAATAAAAGATTAGTCTTTATAGTGTCTTTTTTCATACCGATAGACGTAAATATTTTTAACGTAATCGTTCTCGAGAACTAGCTCAAAAAGCGATAAAGGAGAAAATCCTCCTGCTCAGTTAAATAATCGGGAGCTTTAAGTGAGCAGTTGTGTACCTTAATTGCGGTTCCTTTCCCCCAATGCCTTTATCGCGAAAAAAAACAGAAATAAATTAAGGCAGATGGGTTTTTAGAAAGGACAACCGCACTGACTCGTTTGAGCACATTATGCAAACCGGCGAGTTGCTTGCTGCTTACAATATGAGATGCGAAATTCCAGCTCTTTATTATGCAAATACATTGGCCTCGGGGCTACAAAATTTAATATATTTTGAATTATTCAGGGAATAATCAACGGATGCCTCATTCACGAAAAAACTGAACGCTTAAATATGTAATTCTTTGAGAGCAACGAAATTGTGAGGCGGTTGAATGAGATCGCCGATTCCATGTAAACGGTGTCCGTTATAAAATTTGAATTCAAGATCCTTTGTTATCTAGCGTTCAAGATTACTGCCACTTCGCGTGAATTATTTAAAGAGGCAATTATTTTATATTCAATTACGTTATCTTACGGGAACACAAAAAGTTTATTTGAATATTTACCTAGATTCTTTTTAACGTTCCATTGTATAGGCATTAATTACTTTTAAATGGGCCATCACAATTATAACACGATAACACTAGTTTACAGTACATTTGTTGCCGAAGAAATTTTAGCTGTTGCTGACTACACATAATTAGCTATTTTCAAAAGTATAATTAGAATATTTTTATCAGCTCTATTTTCTTAGTTTCAGCTATGTAGGTATTAGACCGAAAAAAACATGTATTTACTAAGAAAATCTTCATTGAGTTCTAGAAAACTTCGTTTTAAAGCTCTTCTCCGGTGTGTAGACTTTGGAAAATGACGTATTAGAGACCAACAATAGTCAGACATCATATTTGTATCCCAGAAGCCCTGATAGCGCTCTTCCATGACGCGTAAGTCTTGATGCATACGCTCTCCCTGCTCTTCGCTCATATCTCCTAAATTTTCCGGAAACCTGTCCAGGTGACTATGGAGGAAATGGAGTTTTATACTCATATTGCATCCCATATTTTTTAATTGTAGCAGAAGGTCTTCTACAAGTTCAATATAATTTTCAGATTTTTTATTTGCGAGAAATTTCTGCATCACAGATACGAAAGCTGTCCAAGCCTTTAGTTCTGACTCAGTCATCGAATTTCTAAATTGAGTATTTTTTGTAAGTTGCCTAGTAAGTAAGGGGGCCATCGAACTCATTTTGGGAAAAGTATTTTGTGTTCCATGTTCCATTTATCGCGGAAACAGTTTACTTTAAAGCGTAGCAGCGGGTCCGTTACTACAAAACACAATATCTTATTTCTTGTCTTGAATAAATGTTGTCCTGTTCATAAAAAACAGAGCAACGAGAAAGGAAAATACAAGGAAGATGCTTCCTTCCTCTATTTCCCAAAAACATGAGAGGTTGGTAATATTTCAATAAATAGCGTACAAAATAAGTGAATACGTGCATCTAATGATACTTACTTTGTAAATAAGTATAAATTTTAGGGAAAGTACAACCTACAGTTTTCTAATTAAAAAAAAGTTAATTAAATAAAAGATTAGTCTTTATAGTGTCTTTTTTCATACCGATAGACGTAAATATTTTTAACGTAATCGTTCTCGAGAACTAGCTCAAAAAGCGATAAAGGAGAAAATCCTCCTGCTCAGTTAAATAATCGGGAGCTTTAAGTGAGCAGTTGTGTACCTTAATTGCGGTTCCTTTCCCCCAATGCCTTTATCGCGAAAAAAACAGAAATAAATTAAGGCAGATGGGTTTTTAGAAAGGACAACCGCACTGACTCGTTTGAGCACATTATGCAAACCGGCGAGTTGCTTGCTGCTTACAATATGAGATGCGAAATTCCAGCTCTTTATTATGCAAATACATTGGCCTCGGGGCTACAAAATTTAATATATTTTGAATTATTCAGGGAATAATCAACGGATGCCTCATTCACGAAAAAACTGAACGCTTAAATATGTAATTCTTTGAGAGCAACGAAATTGTGAGGCGGTTGAATGAGATCGCCGATTCCATGTAAACGGTGTCCGTTATAAAATTTGAATTCAAGATCCTTTGTTATCTAGCGTTCAAGATTACTGCCACTTCGCGTGAATTATTTAAAGAGGCAATTATTTTATATTCAATTACGTTATCTTACGCGAACACAAAAAGTTTATTTGAATATTTACCTAGATTATTTTTAATGTTCCTTTGTATAGGCGTTAATTACTTTTAAATGGGCCATCACAATAGCTCATATCTCCTAAATTTTCCGGAAACCTGTCCAGGTGACTATGGAGGAAATGGAGTTTTATACTCATATTGCATCCCATATTTTTTTATTGTAGCAGAAGGTCTTCTACAAGTTCAATATAATTTTCAGATTTTTTATTTGCGAGAAATTTCTGCATCACAGATACGAAAGCTGTCCAAGCCTTTAGTTCTGACTCAGTCATCGAATTTCTAAATTGAGTATTTTTTGTAAGTTGCCTAGTAAGTAAGGGGGCCATCGAACTCATTTTGGGAAAAGCATTTTGGCTCATTAGACATATCATCAAAATCAGCATCATTTTGTGATGAGCTCGGTCCTACAATATCTTGCTCTAATGCTTCTGATATATTTTTAGGCTCTACAAAGTTAGGTGAACGCTGCACTGGGCGTTGAACACAACTAGTACTTGGGTACGGCCATTTAGATCGATATTTAGTGTTTAAACCGTTTATGTTCACGCAATAGACTGTTATTTGTCTATGAGATGATTTTGTGGTTCTCGCCAAAAAGGCGGAGTTCCAAATTTAATAGCATATCTTTTACCACTTTTCCATAATCTTAAATATTCCACACACAATTTACAAACACAATTGGGAGCCCAAGACTTCTCATTTTTATCCAACAGCATCCCAAAATGCTCAAAATAGGTATTTTTCACCAACTCAGATATTACTTTTCTACTATTGGTAAACACATATTCTCCACATATGTAGCAAAAATGATCTGGATTGTTTAAACAACGTCTCCTCGAACTACTCATGACGTAAAAACTTGAGAAACTAATTTGAACACAATAAAATACGCCTGTTATCGATTAATATAAATGCTTAAATGATAAAAATCAAAAACAAAGTAACTCGAGCTGATCGAAAAATTTTGAGGGTAGATTTGTCAAAAGTAAGTTATAAGTGGACAATATCAACCACAGAATTCGCGGCAACAGACAAAAAGTTTAATTTTGTAAACTAGTGTAATCCATTTTACAGCGCCCGTAATTTTGCGAAAGATTATTTGAATAATTGCTGATAACCTTCAGTAGCAGACGAAAGAGTGAAACTTGTTCTAAATATAAAAAAATATGGGTAAACATGAAAGACAAATGAATACGGAATATTTCTAGCCATTATGAATACGAGGAATATAGAAACGTGGTGGGTTTATATCGGCTGGTATGGCTGTTAGTGCGAGTAGAACTGTATATTACGAAAGCGCTCTGCGTTTGCGTCCCGTGATTTATATGACACGTATGTATGTGGTCCTCGGTCCCCCTGGGGGGCCGCCCCCTTCCCGTGACGTCACAATACTGTCGGATGCAGCCGTCCCACGAAATGAAAGCACGTTTTATCAGCTTTTATCGTGGACGTATTATTTCAAAGGACAACATTGAGTTACGGTGGACAAAGGGAAATGTTTTACATGTTTCGATAGTTAAAAATTAAAAAATAATAAAGAAGACTGAAATTTCAACAAATATAAAACCAAGAACACGACATTGATTTATAAATATTTAATTGTATTGGGGAAATACTCAATGTATTGTCTTGGTTTTTTAAAGTCTATGTTCATATTTCTTTTTTCATTCACTCGGTGGTGAGGGAAAACTATGTATTCAGAATCATTTCCGAAATTATTCTGAATGTGTTACCATGATCCAGTTGGTTTGGAAAAGGATTATCAAAGGATTGCAAAAAATCCAAACAAACATTCCAAATTATGCTTCATGGTCCAAGCATACCCCGGGCTCCGAAGCGACTGCTTTGGATGCAACTGCGAGAAATATGCTAGGATACCAGACCACGAAGGTATACCCAAACCTTACAAATATATCAGTTTCATCAACAAACATTTGTTACGGGCACGGGAACTGGTGAAATTTGGAACTCAGCGCTGTCCAACATAAGATGAATTCATTATTATATTCTTTAAGAAAGGAAAAGAAGCCCAAGTAATAAATATTACGGATTTCCCGAACGTATACGTTACTATATGAATGTCAACGTACATACAAGTGGATAAGTACGCTCGTATCCTTTCAGAGACGGTCGAGTTCATTAACGGTAATGCACGGTACCGACTGCGGCTTTCAGACGCTCCCAATTACGCTGAGCCAGCCTTGCCTAGGATTACCTGGCGTGTACACAGCATATTATTGCTTTAATATCCACAGTGGAATACATTTTGCGAGGTAGACTTAGAAATGAAACTCCTGGCCGAGGTTTGTATTCCTTTCCTGACTACTATAATCTGGGGATCCTTGCATTTATGATATCTACAGGGTCATGGTGTGTGTAAGGTAACAAAAGCTATCGTACGTACATTATGTCTGACATATTTGTATGTACTTTACGTTCACCGTCGTCCTCTCCAAGCTGCGACCATATGCAGGTAGATTAGATATAGGATCGCTTTCAAATTCATGTCCGACCATCGAGCAATCAACCATTATAAATCAAACAATACCACAGACACGGTCACTTACGTGGTTCAGATAACCTGCACCGATCATAAGCGCACTAGCTACACCCAAATTAAAATAGTTTATAAGCAAGGCATTTCTGAAAGATACAACTGTGCGTAAACGTTTTAGTTTTTTTGTGTATCGTAAACGATTAAGAGGAAACTATTTATAACGCACGAACGCCCACTTCCATAAAAACCACTTCTATTACGTAATCGACAGCATCCTTACGAAAATAAATAACAGAAAATAAAAATATAATGAATTCTTTATATCTAAAAATGTTATAAATGTGTTCGTTAATCTAAATAGTCGTCTATCTTGCATAATCAAGAGAATGCGCTTTTGTGTATTAATATAGAACTTTTCTTTTGTAAAGTATAAGAAAATGAGCAAACTACAAGACGTTCTTTGCCCGGGTTCTATTTTTCTTTCGAAGACAAAGGTATAATAATGAGGTATTTTACTTAGCAAGAAGAAAGTAAACACGTTACATTCATTGTTTTCCGAGACCCGGAGAGTAAAAATACTTTCATATTTTAAGAAAAGTTTCAAACGAAATGTCCAAGTTAGAAAGAACTGAAACATTGCAATACATAGAACTTGAAATTCGCTCTGTTTCAGTTATGAAGCAGGGTGGTTATATAAGTCTAGTGAATAAACATAAATTCATTTAATACGGAATGGTACTACTACCTACACTATGGAATAACAAATTTAAAGAGAACGATGTCAAAAGACATTTAGGCATGCTAACTGCTGAAAGCGGTTTTATCAAGATTCCAATGGTAGTTTGAGAGTGGATCAATTACTACTCATACATATTGGATTTTGGAATAGAACTTATCGAAATCAATTTAAAATAGGTGCAAACAACTGTTATATTAGACATGTATGTAATGAACAGCCCAAATAACAAATGAGTAAAAGGAACACTTCGAAGATAAAATATTACGTAACATGCGCAAAATTCTCAGCCGTTAATATCTAGTAAGTAATAAAGATATACCGCAAGACTATAAAGGAAAGATGCAAGTAGCAGGGAACAGTCAGTATTAACCCGTTTATCGCGGTCTTGGCGAGCTGCCAACCCCACTATGCTACTGCCACTATGCATGTTCCAGTAGATAGCAAAAAATACTTACTCACCCACAAGGGATTTAGGTACGGAACCTTGTTTGTGTCAGCTACACCTCAGTAGACTACAATCCGTCAATTTTCCTTAAGTATTAAGTAACGTTGAAACAAACGTGACTTTGAGATGAAAGACGATCGAAGAATTTTGACAAATAACTTCAAGATATTATGGTTTGTTTTGTTCAAATTATATTTCATTAATTTCGTAATTTTGACCCAATTTTGTAAATTACGTTGTTTATGAAAATATTTTGATAGTTACTTATATATTTTTTTAAATTTTTATTAAGTAGATTATGAATGTTAGAACTCGTAACTTGAAGTCGCAAATATGAACTTTGTTTGTGTTTGTAGTCAATAACGAAGTTTCAAGTTACTAATTACAAAGTAATGAATATTTAACAGACAAGATTGAAACAGGAGCTACAACTGTTCGTCATAATCTACATGAAGTACGACGAAATGTATAACGTGACACCGGCGACACGTGTACCGTACTCACGATGCGCTATTACAATTCCGTGCATACTCGTAAAAACGGATTTATACGCTAGCGAACTTGCGGTGAATAAACGGAATCCTCAAATAAATTGAAAAGGGAATACTCAATAGCGTATGTGTCTGTGAGTGTCGAACGTACACGGGTAGGCGTGCCGGAGCGAGCAGCCACGGGCACACCTGAATGGCTCGGATGCTATCCCATTAAGCTGGCACTGGGATAGCTCCCCTGAGAGCCTTAGTGAAGTTTCCTGCTGTAGTTGCGTCTAATTTCGATATAGTACCTTTGGAGATAGTGAAGTAAGCCGAGCCAAATTAGTCTAGCGTTTCAAGTTTGGTGCTTGGTACGTTAGTTTCTAGATAAAGATATTAATTTCTTACTAGGTAACAAATAATTTAAGCAGGTTTAATGTTTATTCTATTTAAGTGTTTTACATTATGTTTCTTTCTCTGGCCTTAATCAAAGGGCATACCTGACGGTGGCGGCGGCGGGTCGCTGTTGGCGATCTGTCCGTTGCTCTTCACAGCGGCTGCCTTCTTCCTGCCTGCTGTGCTTGCTGGACTCTTTGTGCTCTCTCGATCAACTCTCTGCAACAAAGAAGCAGCCGATTAATAACAAATTTAACTATTTCATCTAAAAAAACATAATAACAAAAGGAGAGCGGATTTCTTTTCGAAAAGTCGGCGGAGCACGTGTGACTCGTCTCCTGCGGTAATCGCTTACCATCAGGTGATCCATGTGCTCGCCAGCCCCCTATATCATAAGAAAAAAACGTAACTCTATGTTATACAAGACAATATTCATTATCTACCATAGATTCTTCCTATCTACATTTACATTATTTAACTTTAGAAGTTCATTACAACTGGCAATGGTTTTTCGGGGCTGTTTCACTATCATACTTTGTTACGTCCGAAAAATGATTTCCATCGTATTACCGAATAAAGTTAATTTTGAATAAGTTATATTTACGCATCAAATAGCAAAAGAATACCGTCCCAATTAAATTTATGGAAAAAGATATTAAATATCCCTAAGGCCCTTAAGTTTCCGAGAAATTGACTCATTCTGTTTTGAGATAAAATGCCATAAATTATGCGTAAGCTGAGGGAGCATTTGATATTCTCATTAAAAAGTAATTCAGGTCACCGCCTAAACCGAATAATTGTGCGAGAGCAAGACATCAAGTAACGCAAAGAAAGTGAAATAAGATACAGATATGGAAGTTTAATCGAACGTAAGCGTTTGGAGTAATAATATAATGTGGTGTTCTTTGAAATGGGATCATTCATTCGTGAAGCAGCAATCCACTTATTCGAGCTGACGGCGGGCGATCCCGAAACCGTCGAGTCATGAGTCAGGCGCGCTGAGTCACGGCGCGGAGTCGAGTCCGCGCAGCACCTCGCTCATTGCGCTGACTGGCGGGTCGGCTGAGCCCGCGCCCGCCTCGTAATGCACTAATACTGATTGATATCCGATAATGACGAGCTACAACTCCACCCATTACAACAAAACACTCGAATATATAAAAAAAAACATATCGTTCTAAATGCACTTTCCTTCCATTAGCACCTTACGTCAGCCTAACGCTTAATCGCAAGCCATTGAACCAACTACAAAGTTGCCCTTGCATTCGAACCGTACTAAAACGAAACCTAATAAATCACTGTGCCGAGGGCGTAACGGGAGATTTAATAAAACAACGAGAGGCCAAGCCTCTGGAAGCGAAAACGATCTACTATTTAATTAATGACACACCGAGCGTAAAGATATAAAATTACACCGTCAACTGTCTCCTCGGCGGAAATTTAATGTTTTAATAACGAATTTCTTTTCGAACAAAGGAGAATCGTTCAATGTCCTCTATGAAAGCTGAAATATAAAATGTAAGCATCGTTTATCTTATGTATGAAAATAT
Source organism: Cnaphalocrocis medinalis (assembly GCA_014851415.1). NCBI lineage: Eukaryota > Metazoa > Arthropoda > Insecta > Lepidoptera > Crambidae > Cnaphalocrocis > Cnaphalocrocis medinalis. The sequence goes on along the minus strand of CM026284.1, from coordinate 11,474,920 downwards.
TAGCTCAGCTGACCGCCTGTTGTCGTATCATAAATTTACAGAAAAAACACGCGAATGAAACTCGGGGGTTGAGGGGAAACTCACGACACACTAAGTACTAGTGAAAAATGGGGCAGCCGTGGGGTTGCAGGGGGTGGGGCTCCCTGCGCGGGGGCGAGGGGGTGTGGAGTGCCGACGTCGGTCTCGACCGAACTGTTTATGTGCACAAGCGAACGCTGCTTTGACAGCGCGCTGCGTCATCGGAAAATTGACAAACAACCTGTTTATATGGGCGCCATCCAACAAAGAGGTTCATATTGAGCCCGATGTCAACTTGATGAGTCAATCTGCATATAGACGTACTGCCTACGAAATAGAAAGCAATGAAAGCAGGGACATACTCGTAGAAACAGCAAACACTATTGTGAAAACCGCAGCCACTGTTAAATTTTACACAAAAGTAGCATTGACATAATATAAGTTTGAAATTACATCAATTAAGTTGCAAAATTAAAACAAACAACACGCTTTGGAACTTTTATATGAATAGAAAGTTTTAAATCGTTAATTAAAACTTTACATTCGTAATGCACGAGAGCGAGGGAAAGCTATGACTCATACGATTCAGTTCGTTATTGACTTTGCTACGCACGCCATTTATGCCTGTTCACAAAAGAGAACCCCGTAATATTAGTAATATTACCATCTTATAGCACTCATGTTATGGCAGTTATTGGTCACAAAAACAATAAATGTAGAACTATTATTATTCCTATATACAATCGCATGTTTTTAGCAAAAAGTAATAGAATGGCACGTCTACTGTTACTAATAAAAACATCGCTTCAAGATGTCTACAGCTCTCACCAATAAAATAAGAGGTTGCCAATGAAAAACGAGCAATTTATTTTTCGAAGGAGGAAAATGCTTTGATATATTTGACGTTCTAATGAAGAACGTTTACTGCGAAAACCGACGTAATCACTTTCACGATGTTACGGGATATTTCATCATTGGTACAAGTATTTTTAGAATAACGTATTAATTAAAATAGTAATTTGTTAGGGAAATGTATTTAGGTAAATAACATCCGCAAAAAGTACCTACATTTTAATGAAATACTCGTATATAAACTCAGTGGAATTGGATAAGAACGCACCTTACATGTGGAGGGTCGTGATTCGAATCCAAGCATGCAACTCTTTTTCAAATCTATATGTGTGTCTCTATTATTAGCTCAGCAGTGCGGGAAAAAATCGTGAGGTAACCTACAGGACTCAATTGGTCTGGTCCCCTGTTAAAGGGTAATTACCAGATTCCCCAAATCCTGAATAATGATCTGAGCGTATCCTGGGCTCCTAAGCGACATCTTTGGATGCGACTGAGTATGAAACGCTAAGATGAGAGACTAAAATCTATTAATAATCGTTATAACACGTAGCTCCGCAAAACCTTTTCATCGAAAGCCGTAAATAGATTATATAAAACTATTATTTTTCAACAAAAACTTCGAACAGTTTTGTACAACATTTAAGTCGTTTAATGAAAATTCGATCTGCTTCGTTAGGTATTTTTATACCTAACGAAGCAGATCGAATTTTCACACACAAATAAAAGTTTAGTATTGTAACCCAAAATGTTGTTAAACGACGGTTATCTTGAAGAGACAAATTTGGTTCGTCTAGTGAAAGTAAAATGTGGTGTTATGGAGAAAGTGTGTCCGCGTCACTTCGACTGACCTACGCAATGCGCTTCAGTAAGTGGGCCACGGTTGGTTGCAAGAAGTGCATATTAACTGTACTTGTAAGTTTGCATGCAAATAGCCCACTATGTCGCAATTTAGATGCATTCGTGGCATAGTCGGCGATATAAACAATGTTAGTTATGCTCACATTGTAATAACTTTTGTAGAGGTTTTCCTTTCATAATTATGTCCTAGAATTCTGCAATAGTCATAGCTTACAGCATTTTGCATTTATAGAGGTAATACATAATAATATTTATTATACGTTTTTGGATTTTGTCCAAGCGCACAACATGTATGACCAAGTCCCAGTATGTATATAAATTACCAATATTGTTTATATTTCTTAAATCAATTTAGTTTTCCCTTCAGGAAATGCAAAATGTTGAGTAAAATTACTTTTGCATTTTGGTACCCGTCAATGAGTTATCTCCAAAAGTACCATTTCGTTTGACAGTAATTTTTGCACATTGCCATTAGTCGAGAGTGTTAGGGCGGCGATAAATTTCACAACGTAGTGTTGTCATTAAAGCGAACGGTCCGTTTCACGCGGCCCTCCGCCGCACACGGGTGATGGGGCCGTTCACCCTTTATCGTTTAATGATCACCGCTATCTTCCCCTTCACGGCCTCAATTTTTTATCCATTTTATTTTGCATCCTGGTTTGTTTTTACTTTTTTCCCTTGATCGTTATAAACGATTTTTTCTAATCCGTAGTGTCACGATGCGCTGAATGTAACACTTTCACATTCGATCAAATAAAATATTGCACACCGATCCATTAAATTTTCATTCGTAATAAAAATATTAATAAACACCTGTGGAAGTGGCTTTAACATGGATTGATTTGCACAACTAGGACATTTACCTGGATAATATTCATGACACTATGGTTATTTTTTGTAACATTCCTAGTCATAAATGTCCTATCTTTTCGTTTTTGTACTGTTAACTCCTACTCTTTGCTTTTCATAATTCTGGTCAACAGAAAGGGTTAAGGGTATTTCAATAGAGACCTATATCTTTATTACCTTAGTCTTGCCAGACAAACAATCGATTCCATTTTTTTGTTTTTGGATCTGATACCCTAATGAATACGTAAAGTGAGCGCCAAGTATTGTGGTACATAACCATAGATTGTGCTAGATTCCGACGAAAGGAAGCAATTAGAGGTCAACTTCTGTTAGATTTGCTCCGGTACAGTCTGTGGTACACTCTCCTGCACCGCAGACTGAACCGAAGCAAATCTCAATTCGGCATGCCGCTATTATAATTGCTTCAGCGCAAATTGGTTCGGAGCAATAGCTGGAAACTTTGTAACAGTAGAAGCAATTAATGGAATGTGTGTATAGAGCAATTTGGCCTCTGTGAATATAGTTGAAACATGAACACTGGAGCCGCGGATAGACTATCTTGTTTATACATATTCAATTAAAACAAGAAACTTCAAGTGGCTTTAACTGAAGAAGATACAACTCGTGGAAATGTATTTTTTAAGACTATTGATAACCATCAGTTCGAGCAGATAATTGTTTAACACATACAAAAAGCACAAATGGACATGAAACCAAATACATAATCCACTGCGTCATTTCGGTCAATCTAAGAAAATTATCTTAGGAAAAGCTAACATTGAAATTGTGATTATATTAGTTGCTCTCAATATTTTTTTTTTCAATTCATTTGTGTAGTGCAGGAGTAGTAGAAAAATGCAATGAATTGCCATTTAGTACTAAACCACACAAACGGGGTACAGAGCAGAAAATCTTTTAACTTTATGCACAGGCAAGCTTACATTTGGTTCATACAATCAGTCAAAGTTCCTTACTTGATATACCAATCGCGTCGCTATGTGTACATTGTACCCGATTATTCCAGAGAGGGTTCCATCAACTGCCAATAGAAACGGATCGCCCGAAGCCGGGTGACGAAGGAAGCGATCCGTCAAGTGAAGCCCTCCATTTGTAGGGAGATTACTTCCATGAACAGTTTTCAATCATACCAAAAGTACTATCATTCATGGAAAGATGAATCCTATTACAATCGCTTCTACAATAAATCATAAAGAAGCCTAAAGACGTTGATCTGATTAATAGTTTGCCTTCAGATTACAATAGACACCATCTAAAAACCTTCAGAGAATAAATCGAGTTTTATTACTAGACGAAAGAGTGGCATGAATGAAAGTTAATAAAGAATGATTACCAAAGCTACTTTTGGTTAGATTATTTGAAGAACAAAACATTTATTTATGTTGAAAATCTATGGTTAGAAGGTTACGTCTGTAATTGGATTGCGACGCTACAAGACAAGAGCAATTTACGAAAAATACACAGGTTATATTATAATAATAACAGTACCTAAATTTTGGCAGGGTTTTATTCGTAGACAACAATAATAATACACTTAGACAAAATGGATGAAATTGGCAATAATTATTTTGACCTCCCTATACTAAATCTTACAGGATTCTGAATCAGACCTATGTTTCATTAAGACAGTTACAGTATAATATCAAGTACCTAAGTATAAACCTTTATATGCTTCGGTCAAAAGTCTAAAAAGCTATGTTCAACGTAACGTATACTGGAACAAAGACGACGTGCTAATTTCTCCCGGTAACACTAACACAACATCCTTGCTACACAAGTACGTGGGTACATGTTTGGAAATCAATAGAGTATTCACTTTGTGTGGGCTAGCGGTGCATACCGGGTGACTACAATAGCCTCGTGTATGCAAGCCTTTGTGGTGCACCTTTTGATGCTGAGCATTGCTGAGCAAACTGAACGCGCGTTGTTGTCCCACGTCCATTCAGTAATGTCAAACTGAATTCAATCTCGTGGTATTTGCGAACGCAAGTGATGTATTACTAGTTGCCATTATTTATGTAATGATCTCTTGAGGTTCTGATTGCGTTGAAGGTCTGCTTCATGACGTAACTTCCATTTTCATCCCGGTATTTTACAATGTTTAACTAACCTAGGAGTAAATGGCTCTGAATACCAAGGTTAATGTCGGAAGAACAAGGACTTAGCAACTCTTTGAAGAAAGTATAGTGGAATAATTTAAAACAATAACGTGTCTTTGAAGACAAATTAGAAAATTCGTAACAAAGGTTTAAAGAGAAAGATAATTACGACAAAATTAAATTATGTGAGTTTAATAAAATTTATCTCTTACTACGACTATGGGGCTAACTTTTTTTAATACATTATAAATAAATTCAGAATTCAATGTTTACATTACTGTAATAAATATTAAGAATTTTGGTAAGCAAAACATTTTGGTTAGAAGGTAGGTATTTTATAGTAGATTTTTTAAATTCATTATAATAATATCGAAAATATCATTATTATGTAGGTATTTGATATAGTACCATATTGAACAAGCCTGCTTAAAAAAAGTATAATCTGCTTACCTTCGGCGAATTTGAAACACTCAACTTTTAAAACAAATTATTTTAATTGTAGAAAATTGCCTTTACTTAGAAGAGAGTAATATCTAAAAAATATTCAATCTTTTCAATATTAAGAGGCCCTTCAGACATCTTCGTAAATTTCGAGGAAATCTCGACTCGACGGAGCCTTCGTAAACCGTTTCAACTTCACAGAAATAACAATACATAAATACACAAACGAGTAAATTGATATGTGTATCGGAACAATAAAATATTTTTCTGTGAAAATATAATATTTTTTATAGTTATATAATAGGTTGGGGTTTCTAACCTTATCATCATTTCAGGAAGCAAAGCCGAAGTGAGTACCAATACATCGCGGAAAATATATTAAAAAGATAGACCACAAATATAGCCAAAACTCGACGAGTTCAATCTAGAACTAAGGATATTGAATTCAAAATGTTTGCAACAATTTTTTGGGAACCATTTGGATTATGGTGAAAACGGAAAACTCTTGTTAGAAAATATCAAAGGTGTCTACGAAATAAAAAGACAACATACGGGAAATGAAAAACAATTCTTTATTCAACGTCAATAAAACACACGGAAAGACTAGCTAAGACAAATTCTCCTTCACAGGAGAGTGCCAACATTGATTTTAAGGGGATAACGACTATTCGACAGACGAGCCCACTCCTCGGCTACTCAACAAAAATCTAATTCAACTTGGAGTTATATTTATTACAACACAGAACTACAGATCTAAATTAACACATCAAAACTTCGAGCAATGCTTGACAGGCAATTTGGCGAGCGTGTGTCAAATACTCGGTGAACTAGTTATACTGAGTTATACAGTCCCACGATGGGAATTGGCTAGTTACTACGACTGAAGCCCTTCACACATCAAACACGAACACGCTAATGAAATCGCAATTCAAGTCGAATGGAATCAAAACTTGAAGACGCCAATATGATGACAAGAAACTGTGGGTGTTTGTGAGCGACGACATAATCTTTGCGAAAAACAAGCACTCGACTGCTTCACATTAGAACGGTCGATAGCAGGTGAACGGCCCATTGAGTGCTTATAGGGTGATTTATTTAGTATACCTTCGGGTAGTCGCCCGCGCTCCCGTAGGAACCAGCGCTGCCATGATAGAATGACCTGTCCTCCTTAGAGCACGACTACACTAATAAAGGCACCAAAGGAGCCTTGATTAATTGGCCATGTCTCAATTAATTTTGTACACGAGAGGTTAACGGTCCGCCGTCCAAAGACTTTGTTAAGACAGCTTTGGAAACTAATCGAACTCGATTTGAATAATCTGTGTGCGTTATTTTAGCAGCGACGTTATTTAGTTTCGTAAATTATGTTAAATTATGTTGTTTCGTAAATTTGAATTTGAATGCATTAACTTCAACGCTGTATTTTATGATAGACAAAGAATGTAGGTAGTTTGAATGATGAATTCATAAAACGGGATTTTTTCCAGCGATAAAGCAACAGGTACTAAATAATATGTCGGGAAGCATTTTACTAGTCATTTTATTCGTTTTGTTTTATACCTACCAAAAACTTAATGGTATTTGAATAAACTAATTAGGTAGGAGATTTTTTAAATCTTCTAGGTTATCGGATCGTCGTGCCGGAACATAAAATTCCAGGCTAATTACACCGTCCATTTAACAATGAACGATAGTAACTATTTACGATGCACGCGGCGCAGCGGGCTCGCCAGTTGCATAATGCACGCGCACTATCTACTTGCGGCCATTACGTAATGCAGCACATCGCCTGACCTTTGTCTGAGTCGCACAACTAGACCACAGTTAGAGAAGAACCGTGTAGACAGTGGTATGTTGCAAGAACTAGCTATGCAGACTTTTTAATGCTGGAGGTGTGCATGAGTAAGTACGTACATACAAGTATCTTTTGGCTAGTGTTTCTGTATTTAATATAGGTATTACGTAAATAGCGCGGGCCCCGGGGGGACAGCTTTGAAAGCAATCGACAATGACACGCTATGAAGTTGATGACTTATTTAATAACATAGAAAAATTATCGCACTTAAGACGTTTTACGTTGCATATTTACGAAGAGCAGGATAGAATCGAGTTCGTTAAGACACCGGAGCATTATTATATATTAGAGCATTAGCATATATATTTATTGCAGGCAATCAGAGAGCCACAAATGAAAATCGCTTAGAAATCTGTTTGTCATTCTAACTTATACTCGTACATATAAATACACTTTAGTTTGTGGTTTTACTACCTATATAGGTACAATATGTCTAGCAATCTTGTTCTGTCTTGTATTATGACACTCCTGTAATTTACGCCATGAATGCGACCACGGCTTATAAGGCTAAGACGATTGGTTGTTGTGTGTGTGTTGGGTTCTTGTTTAAGCCTACATGTCGATTCGATGTTAAATACATACATCTACCTACAATTTTAACAAATTAATAACGTTTATTAAAAATATCCCTTTATACTTTTTTGTGAACATTATGTCATATACCAAACTATTTAATTCTGTATTCCATAGTAATAGTGGAACGCTTGTAGTACGCAGTATGTATGTGGTGTTGTCACAAATCATTTATTTGTACTATTCACTTATAAACCACTAGTACGAGTGTTAATTTTAAAACTTCCATTAAATAAATGCCACTGCAGACAAAGGCTTCATTAGCTTCGAAGTGGGAGGCAATTCATAAATAAAACAAACGAGTAGATAAGTTGTGTGCACGTGGCTTTAACACTAATGTCTTCCAACAGCCTTGTAACTTCAGTAATTGGTTTAACGGGATCGCGTGACTAATCTACAACAAAACTACAATGTTTAGTTTTTAAGGGCCCGTATCGCAAAAGGGAAAAACGGAACTTGTAATTAAAATATACCTCTGTGTCGTGATTGTCGTTTGTTGTGACTCTTTTCTCAAGATGGCGGAGAGATACAAAGCTTAAATGTAACAAGTACCTATATCAAATGCTTGCAGTAAGTCTGTGATATTTTTTCATTTTTAAGTTTTTGCGATCAAGTATATTGAACGAAATGACATGTTTACAAATAGGTAAACATTTATATTAGTAACAACATAATAATCGCACAAATTTTCGGTCACTACATAAAAGATTGTCCGGAACCATCGGTGCGCCCCAGTACAACTCGCACTTGACTGTTTTTTCCCTGTATTGTCTTATAGAAAGTCCCCGGTAGCAACAATTATGATGTGTTATAAGCGTTAGTGCAATTATCTATTCCGTAGCATTGTTTTAAGACATTAGCTATTACATGAGTAACTGAGATGTTTTGTATGAGTGACTGTACGTTATTATTACCTAAGTAACAGATCTTAAGAGAAGATGGCTTTGAAGCGTTTCGAACATTTGATATTTTTAACTGTTATTTCTACTAGTTTGTAACTGTTTATATCAAAGAACAAACATTTTAGAGATCGCTAAAATGTAATAAATGAGTGAATATCTACATAAATAATATAGACCTGGCATTAAACACATTCCCAAAAAAACCGAGTTGAAAAGCTTGCACAGCACGTTTCAGAGAGCAAAAAATAAAGACTGCAGCGCTGGGGGGCAAAGCTACGGTTCTGTATTTCACATTATGTAATCTCTTAATCTCCTACAGCATAATATAATCGCAGATGTACAAGATTAGCCTACGGTGTTGGTAGGGTCTGCTCTAAACTTTGGCGGACAAAACCAGTTGTCCTCTAGAGATGTTATGTACTTATCGATATAAGTAAAGTAGAACTGATGACTGTCACGCACGTTTCTTTAGTTACTAATAATTTGTCAGGTAATATTACCAGCTCCTTATTAATACATAATATAGTATTCTTAGTTCCTTTGTTACCAGGCTGATCGGATTATGTAGCTTAGTGCAAAAAACATTACTTAGTGGTGGATACGCCCACGAGGTTTCGAAATTTTGGAAGTTAACTATACGTGTATTTTAAAAAGAAAACAAGTAAGTAAAACATTATAATTAATTAAATCAACTTTAGCACCGTAGGCATGACCATGCTAAGATTTCGTTAATAATTGCACACCTAAATCCGATCACTGATCATTACTCTAGAGAGAAGGTTAACCTACGTTCAGTTCAGTACAACTACTAGTAGTTTTAAAAATGTTTCTTCGTATCTGTCAACCCTAAAACAGTCGTATTGCCCGTCCCTAGACCAGTACTAGAACCGGACTAGTAAGTCTCTAGTCCGGTTGGGCCTGTATAGGCTCGCTAACTAGATTAGATCGTGAACTCGGCTACTGCGGGTTATTATATGCATTGTACGTTAACTTTTAAACGGATTATAAAACGAGATTGAACGACTATCGCGTTGTTTGTAGGTTTAAGTTACAGAAAACAGTTTCTGTTGATCTTATCTCAATACTAAACGAATTCATTCATATTAATTTAACGTCGTAAGGCCCAAAAACTTTTAGAAGGCAAAACAAAAACTATTGTGTCTGCTGTCTAGACCTTTTATTTTGGTCATTAGTTTCTTAATGTCTAACAAGTTTCGTAATATATAAATTTAAGAGATTTTAGTAAACAATTGTGTGGCTACCTGTTTATAAACTCGTATTTCTGAAAGATCAAGACCCACTTTGAAACGCCATCTTGATAACCTTGTAAAATAAATGTTAATTTATCGTTTTCTTCTCAATTTATTTACTAATTACATTTTGTTATAAAATTTAAGATGATTTAGTCGTTCTACCCATTGGTATGCCAATACCGTAGGTATAGTCTGCCGCAAGAAAGTGTAGTTATGACCTTGAGTGCGCAGAAACCAATTTTCATAGAAAGTCTTCTTTTTTACAAGTGCGCAAAATAACGGTCATCGCTATACTTTTGTGCCTCCAGCTATACTTCGACATTTTAAGAGAAGTTACACAAGACTTCCATCGTTCCATTAATTACATACCTATAATAAACAAGTAATACTCGTATAAACCTAGTGCCACCACCTGCACAGCTAACTTTATAGAACAAGTAGACAAGAGAAATAATCCGAGTAGCCGGTTTATTAACAGGGCACCTGCGTTGCTAACTAAATTCACACGTAATCAGGGCTGCCAGGTCGTACATTTAGATATAAAATATGTATAATCGGTGTAATTAATCCACGATCATTTCGTATAATACGATACAAAGGTATACGGGATAAACAGAACGGTTTTGCCTCTTAGTTAAAAATATGAGGTCACTTTTGTATGGGATGAACATGAGATATAATATTGCCACATTAGTGTAGATCAGGGACGGGAAATGTTGAAGAGGTATACATAATGCGATCAAACTTCGGATAATTGCAGATACTAAACAGTAAAGCCGCTGTTTATTTGCTGGCAGCCCTGCAAGTTATTCATAGTCGACACCTGTAGGAAACACGAAATCATATTCAGGCTTCCATAGATTTACATTCTTGTACAAGAATAATATCAGTACAGGTAATAATAAACAATTCCTAATGATTTCATTGACCTACTAAGTTAGTTATAGGCCATATTGAAACGGAAACAACGTAGTATATTCTGCAAAACAAGTTATGTTCCTTTTCAAAAATAATTATGGAATACGGTTAGTTAGACATGTGAAATGCGATAAATGTATCTGCATAAGTTTGTATATTAAAATACGCTTGCAAAAGGATCTAAGAAGCACTAATAAACATTATAGAGAAATTGCGATAAATGCCATAATGCTGCACAATCCCACTAATCCCCCATTATAGGAATATAATATTTCCAAGAAAAGGTAAAAGCCGAGCAGTAAAAGTAAAATAGATCGGCAGACTACAAACGACTTCCACAGTATCACTACGATACATAAAGCAGAAAACTTGGACGTGTCCCAACTCCCTATATTAATGTCTTTGCAGAGCTATAACTAAACGAATGGATACCTAATTAATTCGCTGCTTAAAAGTGGGCCAGCATAATAAAGATATATGATAAGTATAATTATAAAAATAAATTTTGTAATTAAATTAAAATTAGGTAGCATATTGTGTTTATTGCACAAGGATTTAAAGTGCTCATTCCATTAGTGGAAGAAGTCACCGATATAAAGTATTAATTGATACTTATGCCTTCTATAAGTTGCACAATGTTTACAACATCTTAAACTACGTGGAATCTTGGACACTAATGATTAAATCGATCTAAACTATAAAGATAAATTCAAAAGAAGCTATAGCTTCTACAAATTCTAGACATTAATAACGAAGCCAAAGTTTTACTGACGATGGTAATAAATGACGTCAATCGGACTTCATTAAATCAAAACAAGAAGATTTACATAATGGCGCATCTCGAATGCTGGCGATTATCGTAAATCGAAACGTAATAGTGCCGTGGCGAGGCCCCTCGGAACACTCGCTGTTTCACTCTGCACCTCTCTCGCTCCCGCTGCAGTGCAGACTTTTCGGACTTTAATGACGCCCATAAAAAAGTTCTTTTGTACTCAAACAATGGAGTTACTGGGAAATCTCGCGTCGCAAACACAAACCGAAGCGTACCAATAAAAACTGGAACCGTGACAAAATATTAGTCAGATGTACCATTTCATTGGCAGCTTGTCGAATCTATGCCTAGCCTGTTTCTAACTTCATTTATAAGATTAATGCGTCACCTTCGTGTTTTATTGCTTCTGGATTCTGAATTCATTGCGATAAACATACAACGAAGCTATTACTAGAATTGGATTGAAAGTAATTTCTTTAAACGTAACATTAAAAATGTCTGTGCAGGTCGGTTGGCTCAGTCCAGTGTTGTCAGGTGAGATTTATTCACGTATATCTTCAAAATGCGGCTTGTGGGCGTACGTGGGACGTAGACGGGCTCCGAGGCATTCATGTTCCGCCTTTTTGCTGTACCGTCTAGCGAGCCATTCAACTCCCTATACGTACTTTATAGCCTTTTACGGAAATAATTTTAAGCCAGAATGGACAAATAACAATGACTTAGAATAGCCAACCGCACCTGCCTGTAGGATTACGTAACAGCGCATCCATATAAAAGGCTTACACGTGACCTTTACAAATCTGGCGATTGTGTAACATGTATTCAAATCAAACGGTGAATGTTTATAAATAGCGTCGCCTCATAGGCTCTTCATGCGAACAAAGGGACAATAACAACTAACAAAGATGTTAGAAAAGAACAAAAGAAAGATCAGAACGAGTCAACGATCACTACCGATCAGTTTCCTTTGAAAGCGATATTACAATAATAATAACAATAAATATGGCGTAGAGTGCGTGTTCGATTAGTGATGCGCAACTGCCAATTAATCTAAATCCGGAATCGAGTTTAAATATCGATGCATTTTCTGAAAGTATCATTAACAACTCCCCGGAATTAACGGTCGAGCGTTGGGTCTGGCGAACTGAGATAGTTATGCAGATAGGAAGCAGGTGTGAAAGAGATAGTGGACTTGGCGGGGTGTGGTTATCTCTCACTTTGTATGCACTACCTAGATAGTTGCATGCGAGTGCATAATATATACGTGTGTATGTATCAGGCCGTCGTGTTCGTGCCATTATATGCTAATTAGCTTTCCGATCTATGTTCACCGTTGCAAGCTTCGATTTAAGTTTTACATTTTAGACGATAAGATTTCAGCTTCCGATTTAGGAAAATAACATAAACTTAGGAAATAAATAAGACAACATAAAACTGCTTTAATTTTATGATGCACTACCTATGAAAATTATATAAAATGTATGTAAATGCATCACGGACATTGAGTAATCATCAGTGAGCATCAACTGGATAGATTCAAGAAATGTAATAAAGACGACTAAAATAACACTGGTACATAAAGAAAGAATAAACGTCAATTTTAAAAGGAACATACTGAGGAGGAGGAATGGTTCATAAATGACAAGCTAGCTAATCTACTAAACAATGAATCATAACAAAATAAGTACCGCTGCTACCGGCGTCCGACGGTCCACGGTCCACAATGGCCACAAATCACCAAAATCACTTCACGTCGTCACGCGAAACAATCGAGATTCGAAAAAAACATGTGACGTTAGTGCGGTGAAAGGTAAGATGCGTTCCGTAAACGGTTCCAAGTAACAAGTAACCAAGCGTAGTGTGCCGGCGGGAGAATGGCGCAAACTGAGGAGCGGGGCGCGGGGGGCCGCGCGGGGCGCCCCGCCCGGCGGCCACCCAAACCAGACACAAGCTTGCATAATTAATTATACTTCACACACATTGCTTCTTCCTTAGATGCAAGGTCATTGTTTTTATGATATAATGCGTTTGCATTATTAGCCTCCAGTTGCTAATGTATGTTAATAACATTAGCAAAATTACCAGCGTTATCTGTGGCATATGTATTGATAACATGGGACAACTATGTGCTGTAAAGTCAACAGATACAGTTTCCAGATTCGGTTATCAGCATTTCATTTTACCTTATCATTTTGATGACTTGTTTATACGCGTAATAATTTTATGTTTATTATATTTCGACAAGGCAAAGACAGGTCCTCGTTAAAAGTCAAATGGCCGCTTAATTTAAATTCAAAATAAGTATCCGAACTTTTGGGATTGTTGAAACAGTAGATCAAGTTGAAACGAATATTAACCTTCAAACAAAACAAGAACAAAGTAGTGAGTGGCACGTTAATACGGACCCTTTTGACGGGCGGTGGGCGGGGGTGTTCGGTTACCCGGGAGTGCCAGACAAATCCCGGCATCCCGCACTTGTCCCGATCGATATCCGTATCCGCTGCAAGGGAACTCGCATTAACTAACTCGCCCGACGGAGGTGGAAAGTCGGCCGATGTTGTTACAAACTTTACCGATTAGAGTTACCCGAGAAACTCTCTCCCTCTTGTTATTATAAATGAATCAACAACTTGCGTTGGTGCCGTAACAATATTGACGCCAGATAACCGGCTTGTTGCTACAAGTGTAACCAAAACATGTAGCTACTTAATTAGAATGCACACTCGCTTGTTTGTCTACTACTCGCATGATTTGTAAACTTACGAGTAACAGTGTATTTTGCACGAATACAATTTGGAATGAAACTGAATTTACATTGTGCATACTTATTTTAAACTTCATTTAAGAACACGATTAATATTAATAAAGAACTAAAATTTGCACATTACATACATACGACTTATTTAATATGAGAGAAAAAGCAAGAGGTTTTTGTGAGTATTTTTCAAGGGTTATTTGATTGCATAAAAATATGAAGCTGATCTAACAGTTAAGTAGTTGTAGTAATTATTGTGCTCAGCTCAGCCAAACAGATAATAGCAAACGAGGCTCAAGTCACTCAGGTAGGAATGATTTAAATTTCAATTCAGAGGTTCATCCATATTATAGACCCTATTGACCATCTTTCAAACTGATAAAAAAATTAAAGCATTGTTTTTAGTTCTGTAAGGTTAAATAAATAAATATTGCGTCTTAAAATGTTGTTACAATATCGCATAAAGAATCGATACTCCTGCATCACATCTCCCATCTCTTTGAATGAATGAGACAGAAACTCGCACGAAGACTCGGCAACGCGTCGCGTTCGCGAGTTTATAATCTGTAGCCTGCTAATAATACCTGCTGGCCATGTTTTTAGTAGCGACGCGGCCGTCACAGAGGCAACACGTGTACATCGCATTTGTCTATAAAACGGTTATCATCAATTTCACTATGGATGTTCACCTAACTAATAGTGAAACCATCGCATTTCTCCAGGAAGTGGAAAAATATCCTTGTCTTCAAGACACCACTTATGATAATTCTACAAGGCAGGAGAAGCAGAAAGCATGGCTAAAAATTAGCGAAGCAATGCTTCTACCACGTAAGTTACTTTGTACTTGAATATTTGATTGATTTAAATTTGACCTTGCTTTTTGTAACATACCTATGTTAGCTACCTAGCTAGGTATATTAGATTATTGTTGTGGAATAAAATTTAGCTTACAGCGACCTGTCTTGACTTGCCACGTGGCAAACATCTTAATTAGGTATTTCTTGTGTTCCAGCGTCAGCGTGCAAAAGAAAATGGATGACCTTAAATAAAATTATGAAACTCGACTACAACACCCATCGTTTAGAAGATTTCATAGAATTTTTAAAATTACGTGACGATGCAACAACACAGTATGACGGAAATGAAGAGTCTCCTGAAGAAGAATTTATGAGTGCTTCTTCAATAAAAATAGAAATAGAATCAGAAGTCAGTGACGATGGTCAATATTCCAATTCACCAGAAGTAAAGAGAAAGAAACTATCACCGCAGACAGAGCAAGAAAACATCGATGATAAAACTAAGAGACTTAGTGCAGTCAAGTCAATAATGAGTGACCTGTCATTGGAGTTGGGATTAATGAACTCTGATCAGTTCAAATTGTTTAAGAGGAAAGTGTTTACTCTTATTGACCAGGTCTTGACTGAGGACGATTAATTTCAATATTTAAAAATAACGTCAGAACCATTTTTATATTGTTCAAAAACATATACTAATGTAAAATTATTAGATAAGTCAGTAACTAGGTGATTAAGTAAAATGATGTTTCTGCCAAAGTACCTAATTAAGAAAATAATAATGACGGAAGTCCAATGTAATTTTTATGTAAAATGATACGATAAAAAATACATTTACTTAAAAATATTTTTATTTAATAGCCCTTTACTAAACGCACATCTAGAACACATAGAACCTTTTTTATATTTTAGTCTACACTGTCCCACAGCTGGGCTAAGTCCTCCCCCAAATATAAATATGTAGCATGCCAGATATAATATAACCAATTCATGTTTTTTTTAAGGTACCTATAAGTTTCATTATAGTTCCGTTAAATAACGTAATAAATAGGTAGGTAAGTAGGTTCTATAATTTAGGGACCATTATTAATTGTAATAATAAGTATATAAAAGTAGTGCAAAAAAACTGCTGAGAATCGAACTTGGAAGTTTATTTACGCACGTGGCATTTTGCCACCCGGACACCACAACGCCTTATTTGTACAGTAGATGGGTTCTCATTACAATAAAGAATGCATAAAGAACAGGTACTTAAACGTGCCAATTACGTATTTTTATAGGACTACATTAACGCATTGCGGAATGTGGGTAAGTTTTCTTGTTAACTACGCTGATGTAGGTTCAACTCCCAGTTGCATCAAGGTCACACACAAAATAAACTTGTTGGTAATATTTTAAAATAATATTCGCATGCAGTAATTAAGTTAAACCATGAAACGAATTATGAACGCATACTTAACAAAAAATGCCACGATTGATAAGCGAACTGTACGTAAATAAACTACTAACGCCATCTATCCGCAGCGGGTGGTCAACAGAACGCTTGACTCGACGGAACGGAAGGACCGATACCGACCGTACACTGCCGGCTGCCGGTTTCGAACGCGTCTGCGTCAGAAATGTTTTGTTGTTCATTCAGTTGTGGCGGGAGCCATCTTGGGAATAGACGTATTTGAGTTTTTTAACAATTTGTAACTTTTCAAGTAAATAAATACCATGGCACCTGGGAGAAAATGGAAAATTGTTGGCAAGTTAGCCGAGAGACACGGCCACAAACTAGTGGAAGAAATAAAAAAGCGCCCCTTCCTCTACGATACAAACGATCCTAATTATAATCGAAAATTAATGACAAATAACGCTTGGGCAGAAATTGGCAACATGATAAATCTATCGGGTAAGTTAATTAAATAGTTTTCATATTAAAACAATGAACCGCTTATCTGCTTTTTATATGTTTTGGTTATTATGTTTTATTGCTTTAATATTACATATTAGATTTCAAATTAATAAAAAAAATGACAAAATTACATAGGTACATTGATCGGAGTCCCAAACTAAGGTTCTCCCTTGTATTGTGGAAACCAGGAACAATGAAGGTGCCACTAACCCAACACAAATGTTCTGTTTCATCAACAAACATTAAATTTTGTGTTGATACGGGCGGGAATCGAACCCACGACCCTAGCATCTTAGCCGGCGCTCAATTCATTACGCTCGTCTGATTGCATAAATCGAGTTTAACTATAAACTTATATTCAAATCAATCAAAAATATTCTTGTTTATTTTGTTATTTTTGTTGTAGGTCCGGATTGCAAAGACCGCTGGCAAAACATACGCGGAGTCTATTGTAGACATCTGAGAAATAGCGATCGAAGGAAACCCTACTATTTGTACAATGCAATGGAATTTATTAAACCGTATTTAAAATGTTCCATGAATTACGGGAAAAAAAAGGAAGCAGAGAAGCCGACTGCAACTAATGAAGAGGATATCGGAGAAGTGTATTCAGACTGTACAGAGTGCCAGTCAGGGAAATGAATTAAATGACGAAGCGTCCGTTAGTTCAGGGGACGCTTCTTGGTCATTTACCGAAACTACAAAAGGAATGTCAAGAAGAAGACAAGAGTCACTAGGTAAAAAGAATAAAAGAAATATGTCTTTGTCTAAAAAGAAAAAAAAACATGAAGAGAAAAAGAAAAGACGTAGGACTGTGGATCCAGTGGCATCGTTTTTAAACAGCCTCGAACCAGAATTGAACGAGATGAACGTCAAACAATTAAACGTTTTTGAAAAGAAAGTCAATGAACTAATTGATGATATTATGAACCCTTGTTATAGTCATATAGAGGAAGAAAATTAAATTTCATTAATAAACAGTTGTACTACATTTTGATAAAAATTGTTTTATTTTAATATTTATAGTTACCCTATTTCGC
This sequence comes from Cnaphalocrocis medinalis, assembly GCA_014851415.1. Taxonomy (NCBI): domain Eukaryota; kingdom Metazoa; phylum Arthropoda; class Insecta; order Lepidoptera; family Crambidae; genus Cnaphalocrocis; species Cnaphalocrocis medinalis. Next base: position 11,457,026 of record CM026284.1, on the reverse strand, counting down.
TAACAATTAATTATGTGTTATTTTTAATCGAAAGCTTGAGTAGTCATACACTTATAAAATAGAAGTATGTATTGATATTTCAATACCATAGTCGGGAGGTAAACGTATCACGTACTCATCTCGTAGGAGACAATTTGGAATTTAATATTAATGTGAACGGTTGCGAAATAGCTCCCCGAGCGAGCAGGTATCGCCCCAATAGTTGTCTTTATCACAAATAAATTATTTGGGGCTGTCCTCTCTAACCTCTAGATTTCGTAAAGATTAATTCTAGTTATTTTAACATCAAAACAATAAGTTGCTCTGAATTTTAAACTGTGGCTATTCTCTATACTAAATCGATTTCTCGTGTTGGTTTACAACGATGTAGTGCGAGATTGAAAAGTCCAAGTCCCACCCTTAAATCTCAGTGACCGCTATTTTTACAACTTAAATCTTCTCTTAAAAGTTTGTCTTATTAAATTTTTTCTTAATACATCAAGTAACAATAGAAACCTATAAACGTAGAATTAGAATCAGGGAAAATAGTATAAGTATTTGAAAAGCACCAGCCTTTAAAAGGTTTCGCATTAAATAACTCAATCACCGTAAAATATTATAAAGTAAAACAGTTGCATTACGCCCATGAGAGCGGAGTGGAACAACCACCGCCATCTTGCGTTAAAAAGAGCAGGCGCGCTATCGGCGACACCGGCGCTGCTTATTTCAAACGCGTCACATTTGCAACCAGTTACCGACCCGTCGCTAACATCACGCCAGTCGCGGTCACGTTGCCGATACGCCTGCACGCGTCGAGTACCTACTCAAGCATCAACAGATTCTACAATGAGTTCCGATCCGGGTACAACGGGTATTCTGATGAGTCAACGTTACATCAACATGAGCGACAAGGAAAACATGAAACTGGTCCAGGAGGTCGAGAAATACCCTATTCTATACAATCCGGGGCTACCTGAGTACACACGAAGGGCGGATACGGACAAAGCGTGGGACGCGGTTGGGGAGGTTATGAATCTCACTGGTAAGTTAAACTACGCATTGTTTACAATACTTATTATTATCTATACCTACCTACTCCGCAAAGATAAACCTGAATTCATACTTGATTTTATATAAACATCAATTTCGCCTTATGTCAATACACATTTGGTCCAAAATCCATAGATGAATTTGTAAAGGAGACCCAACGAGTAATTATTGCCTTCATCACTTGATATCTTTCCATGAGTAGGTACTTAACCTCCATTAAGGAATGGCACGATTTAATGGAGGGTAGTTTGAAGATTAATTTGCACATACACGTATTTGTAGTTTTGGGTATTTAGAGTATTTAGAAAACTTAAATTTGTTATGTTACATATAGTTTTTTAAGCGGACAAGTCTTGTTTAGTGATAAACTTCGATACTTTTAATAAGCCCTCCAAGGAATATAAAAAGAGTGTTATTGTGTTTTGTAGACTTATTTACTTAAGGTTTTTTTTAAAACAAACTGTAAAATCATGTCTAGATATTATTTTTGGATAAAAACAGGCGCATTGTTTTTTTTTTCTGTTGTAAAATGTCAATAAACACTGACACTTGTAAGGGAAACAGCGTTAATTCCGTTATTGCCGGGAGCTAAACAACCGTAGGGCGACTATAGTCAGGTAAATTGAAAACTTATGTATCTTATTTTTGTATATTTGTTCTAGGTCCGCTGTGCAAAGAAAGATGGAAAAACATGCGCGTTGTGCTGATGAGATCTCTAAAACAGAACCAGACTAGAAAAAAGAAGCCGTACTATTTAGCAGACGCCATGAAGTTTTTGTTGCCTTATTTAAACGTGCCGCAAAAAGCCCCCCCGAAGGAACAGACGGCACAGTTTGCTAATACCCATAGTGTGCATATTAAAGTGGAACCGCATATAGAATCCTACGAGTCGCCGGAGGATTCCTTGATGGACGATTTTGAGAATCAGAACTTAGAATGTGATAACTCATCGGTTAGCTCTGATGAAGACAGGCACGTAGCTACTAGAGTTCCTAATGATCCAGTCACCTCGTTCCTAGACAGTTTGGGGCCTGAGTTAAAAGAGATGACCTTCGAACAGTTTAAGATGTTCAAGAGAAGAGTGTTGGCACTCGTTGATGACATTACAGAACAAAATGGTGAATAATATGTACTAGTTCTGGTTATAATTTCTTAAGTGTACTCGTATCTTAAGAACTTTATTGTTACACACACGTCTCAGTCATTTAAGTGTTAATTAAATTATATTAAAGTGCATTTGTTTTAGTTTTTGGCATTTCTATAATAAAATCTAATTACGTACCCAGTGTATACTCACGTGTTGTTATTGTTGGCTAAAGTTAGAGGTGGATGGTATAACGCATAGGTTAATGTTCTAGCCACACTATTGTATTGCGTAGAGCTTGTACTACGCAATCTAGCGGGCTACGAGATGCTACAAGTGCTACGCAGTCTCGTGCTATGCGTTATTATTATAGCGTGTTACGAGATGTAGCGTGCTAGCTTCATACTACACTTAATTAGCGTGTTTGCTTAGCGTTACTCGCTTTGTATTGTACAGTGCATTTTTTGAATTTTATAGCGTGTAATCCATAATGTGATTTTAATTTACATCCGTCTTGATTATGTCTGATTGAAGTAGATTAGTGTCACGCACAAACACAGATAATACATTATCAACTGCCACTCTTTACGATGATTTTAGATCGATTAGATTCTGAAATGTTTAGTTCTTGTAATGCATATTTAAGAATATTAGATTTTTCTTGTCCTATGATCGCACTTCTAAGCTCATAAATACAATACCTGTTTAGAGATTCTAGTACGTATTTGACTTTAATCAGTAAATTTCTCCATCAAATACCGCCCGCTCCTGTTTGATCCATTCAACTCCATCCAGATGTAAAAATTAGAATTCTCTAAATCCCTTGACTAGAATCAATTACTTTGTGAATAATAGCTTGCAAAGATAAAGAGCGGCAAACAAGTGATGAGTCAACACGAGCTACTAACTCGAGTTGTTTTTATGTGAAAGGGGAAAGACAAGCGGACTGATCACCGGATGGTAAACGATTGCCGCCGCCCGTGAAAACTCACAACTCCAGTGGAGCCACAAGAGCCTTTCCCCCAATTGGGGGAGGAGGGGGGAAAGTGGTTAAAAGTTGTTTGGTTTTGCTTGTTTCGAGCTCAAAAATGGCGGCCATATTTTTCTTACAGTGGCCCAGTATATTTGCTCACCTCAGTCTGATAATAAGCAAAAGGAGAGCCCACGTTGCAGTTACAATGGACAAAACAGCACGGCATCACATCTGTTGGCACTGCCGTCCTGGCCCGTGAAATGCTTCTTTCACGCTTCGTTTGTAGGAGTCCATATATTGTATGACAGAAGAAACATGCGGCGGCAATGAGTTGCATTTTAATTTAGAAGCCAATAGAGTTATTTTTCTATACACTATTAACTCGAGTTGGTTAGTACATCTCTAGGCAGCCCTTCATTGCACAACCCAGCCACGTTGGGACGAAATGGAGGACACGTGACTCGCCCGCCGTGATAAGGGAACGAATTGCAAATGGCACTCACTAATCATCGTTACACCATCGGGATTGTTTACGATCCCACTCCACTGGGACACGAAAGTGGAAGTACTTTTCTAAAACGGTCAAGTGTCAGGAATTTCATTTTACGTTTTTGGATGGTAAGAACACACAGCAGAAGACGTAGTAGTGAAGATATACCCCAATAACCTTAGCCTATTTTATCCCTCAATTTTCGATCACTATAATCTCTAGATCTAGAGACCCCTTGTGTATCTATACACAAGGGGTTAAAGGTTGGCAGCGCACTTGTGACTACTGGGGTTGCAGGTGTCTATGGGCGGCAGCAATCGCTTACCATCAGGTGATCGCCTGCTCGTCTGCCATCTATCACAAAAAAAACAAACAAAGCTGAAAGCGTTTGTAAAAGTAATCCGATTAGCGCTGTCGTTATTGTACAGTCGAGTTCAAAAATATGTATACACTTTAGGACCTTGTCACAGTACATATGTATAAGAAAACGACTTCCACTTTCTTATAAATATGTATTGTGACAAGGTCCTAAAGTGTTTACATATTTTTGAACTCGACTGTACAGCTATTCTATTTTATCTATTTTACTTCGATCGGGTGGATTTTAACTATGCATGCAGATCTTATACTTAAAGAGCAGTGTCATGAAACTATTAGACACGTAACAGACATGTTACATTTCAGTTCCAAAGGGTGGAGACCCTTGTCAGAAATTATATTTGCATGGCATGCACGACCCAAACGTCATACAGTAAGTTCAGCTTTCCCTGACGATATTAGTACAGTCAATCACACATCAGGTTACCACAACCTGTCAAATTTCCCCAATTGATATTCAACCTAATAGTTTATGACAGTAAGATGAGAATCGATTAGAAGAAATTTGACAGTTTTGTATACTTTGATGTGTGGCTGTACGTACATACTTCAATTAGATTCGCAAAGGCTACAGGGGAACAGTTTCTGCGATTCAGCACGGACCGTGACCGAGAGCCAATACCGAGGTAATAGGAAAAGTTCCGATCGATCCCATCCAACGCACGCCGTCTCACGGAGAGCACGACCAACTGTGGGAACCTCCTTCAAGTTTCCACACACTCTCAGGTAGGACTGTAGGGCTGACAAGCATATAATATAAAATATGTGACTAACTATATTATTAACACAACGCTTAATAGTTAAACCGACAAAGCAGCGCCATCTATTGGTATAGAGTGTAACTAATATCCAGAAACGAAGTGAGGGCGGGTCACTAGTGTATTAATAAATGTGGTCATCCTGCGGTAGAAGGAAATGTTGAAATCGGTTCCTTCCAATGCCGATTTACTATGGGAACCTCCATATAGATTCCACCCACAGACTCGCAGGTAGATTCGTAGGGCTAACTAGCGCCCAAATATTCAGATAATGCCACATCGTCCTGATTCCAAAGTCCTAATCCTAATACTAAGTAATAGTAAGTAAGTAGGTACTTTATGATAGATTATAATCTAAAGACACAGGACATGTATCGTCCTAAAAATTCAATTTTAATCCTATTACCCGCATATTTTCGACACTACCGATATATAGGGATAGGGTGAGACCAATGGCTGAATGTGCTTTCCAAAACAAGGGGAACAAGACTAGACTCAACAGACAGAATTTTTAAACGAAAAACTCGAATTGAGCTCGGAACCCCACGCTAAACAAAATAAATTGTTACCATTTATAAGCGTAGACATTTTCCAGCGGCAGAAAGTGCTGAAATAATAACGAAATGCATAAACTGATAACAACCCTACTTTCAAATTCTCAATCTCAGCCATTCGACTCTTTGCATAACATTTTCCGGATACATTGCGATATCGTGCTGCGTTATTGGAAGCGCTGTTTCAACTTGTATTTCAATTTTACCATCCATGGATGTTTTACTTTGATATAACAGGGAGAATTATTTTTTATGAATTTGTTATTTTGAAATACAAGTGACGATCTTCCATAAATGTTGTAGAGACTAAGACAGCAAGACGCTCTTTAGGTATTCTAATGTCTTATGAAATAAGACTCAATCAACACACTGTACAGTTAGTTGAGACTAATCGTACTTAATTTCCTTCAAATTAAAACCGATTCAGTCTGTTGATAGGTAATGGTTCATTTACGCCAATTACGTGTTGAGCTAATTTAAAACGCAATCAAGCGCTCTATTTTAGTCACTCAAGACGGGTGGTCGGTCTCTTCAAAAGATAAAAGTCGTATTGCATTACTTTATAGGAATCTAGACGAGCCATCTTGGACGGGTTCCAAAGCGAACGCCACCTCAATCGCGATAAATTATCGATTTGCTTTGTTTATAGACGTAAGTCGCTCTCGAATTCATAGGCTAATAAAACATTTATTTACAATCACACGAGAAGACGAATGTTAAATGTGGTACTCGGAATTAGCGGAATTGCTCTCAGAAATGCAATTTCGTGTATACATTAACTTTGTGAACAGCCGTAATAAACAGGTATATGTATCTCCTCGTAAATAAGATTTGACACGTGGCAGGTTAATAATCTCCAACTCCTAAATAGTTAGATCCGTACTACACAGTTTTCCGTTCTACTTTACCGCGGGAGAGCCGAGCTTCGGCATGAAAAGTCCGGTGAAATGATGTTCATTAAGCTAAAATCCATCCATGTCGGCATCTCCTTTTGTCGCTAAGAAACCCCATGGTAACTCAGCAGGTTTTCAATTACTATATCAATAAAACACGTACCTACATAAACAGGAGATAGTACCTTGCCATAGTTACTAAGCTAATTAAAATTTAATATCTGTTCTGATTAAATCGTAATCTTGCCGCATAACATATCTATTTCTAACCCCAATCACAAAATGAATGTATTTTGCGAGGAACAAAGGTTCAGGCGGTAGGCCTGCGGGATTCATATGCAAATTTAATGTCGCGTTTACGAATGAAAATGTTCATAAAGGGTATTGAAGGTACTACCAGCGAACATAAGTTTACTGGGTAACATTGGTATAATGTTAGTCAATGATGCTATATTTTTAACTTATGTATTACGAAAGAATTTACAGCTGAGATTGGAAACAACTTTGTGATCATTAGATATCATGAATTAAGATTAATTAGTTCCTAATTTACAATTAAGACTGTGAAAATCATTAGTTACTTTTGTGTGGCAGTTTATTCATAATACAAGTGCATTAAGTCACGATTCATTATCCTGACAAGTGTTTATGTAAATGATACCATTGTATAATGAGCATCATTATTCGAAGAATGGCGTGTGAAATGTTACGACGAAACTATAGATACACGTAAATTGAAATTAGAGACTTGCTAAGCCCGAGTTTGACAAAGGCTGCCAGGTAAGCGGTAATTTCCATAATGTGCGATATTTTAGCCTGTGTTCCCAAAAACACTAAAGTCATCATATCGTGTGAACTATATCAGAAAAACAAAACGTAATAAGAACCGCTGATTTGCAAGGTCTTTGATAAGCTGAATATTTGTTTCATACAATACAATTTTAATGTGATTTTCAAATGCTGCTTCAAATTCAACGAAGGATTCGTTGAAGTCCAATTCCAATTAATCTAAAAATCATGAACTTGACTCATTGGATGGCTTATTTCTGTGCCGTTGCTAGGACGTCTGAAAAATTACCGCTCCAATGAAACTGAAGCCAACTGTTGATTGCGAAAGTAAATTCTGTCTCAGAAACTAGAAATAGTTATTCGACTCGAAAAACCGTTCCAGATGAAATTGCTTGACCATTCAATTCGAGAAAGTCAATGGAAAAAGTAGTCAAGAATAAATGTGTATTCAAGTGAGCTCCGTAGCTAAGGATTTAAGAATATAGGCGCCTACCTATACCTATTTATTTACACTTATGTATTGTTAACTAAAATAGGTCCCACATTGTATAATTTAGATTTTAGTTTTATTATGTATACAAGTAGAGTTACATAATCTGCAGTAACACCATAGGTACTACGTATAGGTTATTAAAGATTCTTACGGAGTATTTATCACAACAACACAAATTTTGTTGATAATATACCTATACCTAATGAATACCATGACGTGATTTAAAAAACTTCATAACAACTGCAGAATCCTAAAAAGGAACTTAGTAATAGCAGTCTCACGATCACTACACCTGCACAGGGCTCTAGGTGTGCAATCCAAAAACAGATCTAAGTGTAGTTTCTAAAGTCTCATTTACTGTTTCCGAGCTACGTAAGGGGGCAACTCGAGTTAGGATTACCGTTTAGCATTCCACTCACGAACAGAAAGAGACGGTGTTATTACGAGACAGTCGGAGAGAAAAGTAGAGATGATTCGAGTGTGCTTTGGAATCGATAGTGTAAGAGCATTCATAATGCTTCTGATAGCCTCGTGCCATGCGTGGATTTTGCGAGATGAATTGTTTATGGGTTGGGAGCGCAGGGAATTCTCACGTCTCCGAAAAGGGTCGGTGAACCAGACAAATTACGAGAGCGAGAATTTGCTCCCCCTCAGCTCCGTCAAATCGACGCGCAATGTTCTACTTAATCGCATTATTTGCAGGATTTACGTCGAGTTGAACATTTGGACGGTTTAAAATTGGTAAAAGGGAGCGGAACGTGCTCTAATTGAGCACAAATTGCACCTTTATGAATCTCAAACTAGATTTCCGTCGGCTATGCAAATGCACGATAGTTTGGAACGCTTTGTAGTCGGACGGAGTGGATGTAACGTGAATAATTTACATCACTGCATAGCAAAAGCTTTTAAATGTCTTTTTCAATTGTACGAGTAGCAAAGAGCCGCTGTGTGTATAGATGTTATCAAGCTCGCAATAACCTAAATTGTTTAGTGCTTCTTTGTTTCTGTTTTCGCAATCATCGTAACATTTACTAATTATGTCGTTGTGATACTGCGTAAATAACAGCTTAGGTATTCGGACAAAAGAAAACAATTGTTTCTCCCCGAGAGGGAAAGTTCTTTAATAATCGAAAGCCTTTGTACGAAGGTTCAAAGTCCCTTTGATTTAGGGGCATCTCGCAGAGATTGGCGCGGCAAACATGGCCATCTAAATTATAGGGGAGTGTATTGGAGGCATACGAGATGAGCACTATCGGCCATTTCACGGTGGGACGTGACATGCATGCGAAATGCACTACTAAATCTTTCTCTGCACCCGATGGAATTTTATGGACGATGACATATATTTGTTCGGCCATAGGCAATAAATTGTGTTTTCTATCCTTCCTTTGCTGGTTTTGTGATGTCATACGAAATAACGTTTATTGTTGTGCGAATGCTAATTCTTTAATTGCTCTTAATTGTTATGTAGATTCAGTTAAAATATTCCGTTTCAACGCTTGTAGAGAGAGAGAGAGAAGAGATAATTGGACTATTGCTGTTGGCTTGATTAAAAAATAACAAATATTTTGACGCACCCACACCTTTTGACGGCGTTTGTAAGAATTCTAATTCTAAATATGTGAACATGGTTTGAAAATCGCTGAAGGTACCAAGTACCAACAAAGGAGGGAGAAAGTACGCGTGGGTGTTGCTGAGAGCGTTCTACCCAATTTAATTAGATCCACATCCCCACCGTTGGCTGTACACAGAACGTTTTGAGCATAAGGGACATACACTAGGGCTGTCGAATTTATGCACTGATTCGATTTTTTGGACCATAACTTTGTGAATCGGAATCGTATTGCACTGAATCGGTACCATTAAATCAAGGAGGATATAATCAAAGAACAAAAAAATAGCACCTAGTACAACACAAAGCTGTTATTCGGGAAACGCATCCACCTAAATCAAATAAAACGGAAGCCGTTATAATAAGTGTAGCTAACCTAAATTCAGATTCAGAATAAAATAACGCTGTTAATTAGACTCAAGTCAGTCAGTGAGTTGAATTTTTCAAAAGACCTCCTTGTCCAGACATTACGATTCGATTCGAATGGAAACCCTACCGTATGGAATCGATATTCAAGAAGAGCTTCAGGTCAGGCATCCCTAACACACACTACACGCTCGAGGAATTCCGAGTTCTAATATAATTGGTTGTGGGTAAATATTACACGAGCCCGGGGCTGCGATGGATCACTGCGCAGTAACGGACGCGTTTCTTTGTCTTCGTTCGCGCATAATGTTAATGCTTTGTTTGCTGGCCTGCTAACTTTGAAACGGCCTCTAGCAACCTTACAATAATAATATTTATTTGATAAACAGATCTCGAATCTTAAAATCGAAACAATAGTTAACAAGTACATAGTAGTACTTCCTTACTGCTTGACGTTTAGACCGCGTTACAATGGCGCTTTGCAGATGCGGCGGATTTTTTAGCCGGGAAGTAATAAAGACTGCGTTTGCCCGTCGATGACCGCGACTGCCCGCGCCGCGGACAAAATGCACACGAGGGACTGAGGCAGTTAGTTCACGATGTTCTTTCTAGTCAAAAGCGGCGCGGACTGAGCTTCCGCCCTGCGCTGCCGTCTGCATTACTTCATACAAACTGGTTGATGACGGGCAGCCACTATTGCCTGTCGTGTACGTTGGTAGTATAGGATTCCCTTTGCGCTATCGTTCGCGGTCAAATTGTCCGGCTCAGCCTCTGCAAAGCGGCTTAGTGTACAGTCAAATTTACTCCCCAGGCAAGCAAGCAGTGCCAAAATAAAGCACTATTTCGCTGTGTATATTTAGGTACTTGTTTAATTTTCAATTATGACTTACTTATTATTACTATTAATGCAATGCATATAAACAGGTACGCTCTAAAAGGCAAATCGTTAGTAATACAAATGGTGCGTTTTTTATAGCAAACAGTTTAGATTTCATAACAACAATAAATTTTCCCGTCTGCTCAAACTATCCTTAAAAGGACACACTTTAATTATAGCAATTAAAATTGCTGTCTATTACGATACAATACCTATTAGGAAAGTTGGTCAAGAACCACGACAGTTTAAGCATTGTAATAATAGATTGTTTTACGACCAAAAATGTGTAATCTAGAATTCGTTGAAGGGGAACGTGTAATTAATAGTGATTCAAGACTAATTTCATCTGGAGAGATTGATGTAGAGTATCTGGGGAGACCTTGGGCCGACCTATCCTTGAGTTCGGCCGGGCGCGGTCTGAAGGTTACTTACCTACCTTGTACATACTTGCGTCGGCACGCTTCAATGAGCCATATGCGATGATTTATTAAGTCGAGACGGTTACCCGGCGATCTGTCTCATCAAGCTATTTGTAGATTATTACTGATTGTGCACGACAGACCGGCCTTGAATCATAGTTTATAAGTTCGATTATTAATCATTGTATATAGCTATTAGGTAATTGTAATAAATAATTGATTATTTTGGTATTTCATTTCACACTGCACAACTAGATACTTACTAGGCAGGAATAGATAGGGCATACACCAACACGTAGCTAGGACACTACACAAATAGGCGTCTGAGTGAGTCCCTAGGGCTTAGGATTATACCTAAGCCCTAGATAGATAGTAAATAGTGATAGTTCCACTCACTCAGACAATAGTTATAGATATAGGTTTGTATAGTCTCCCGTGTTGTATAGTTATAGTTATAGGCCCCTTTTGTTGTTGTTATTTCATTATTGTTTCTTTGTTCTTTGTTTTCATAGTAATAGCATAGTTATAGTACATAAGAAACATTGTAAATAGATAATAGCTTATGTAAATAAATAAAAAGGTATTGCTAGAGCGAGACAGGTGTAGGTTGTCGCGCGACAGTGGCGCCGCCGCGACGGCGAGGGACGTCGCGGGGGCGCCCGATTGTTATTGGCCGACGCCAAATTGAGCGTTCGCGCAAATCGTACTGGTCGGGGCCCACAAAATTAGTATATAGATCGGTGGGTCCCGGCCAAAAACATGCTCTCGTCTCCACCAGGAGGTTCTCGACCTCTCTCCAGTAGTCTCGCCCTGGCACTACTACCTAGCCAGAAAATCGTGTCTTGTTTCTTACCTACCTGGACCAGCTTACAGGTGCACAGTGCTGCACATTTTGGTCCATCGGAGTCGGATCATTGCGGTTAGAAGAAGAATCAAGCATCATCATGCCGCTTGTCACGAGGTCGAGAGCCAGCAGGGACGAGCGTATCATTTCGCGACCGAATAGTCAAGAACGGTCGAATAGCATTCGGTCATCTTCCGCCGAGGCTACTCCTGCTACATCGACGCCGACGTCTTCGAGGAGAAGCTCCTGCGAGACGACGTCGGCCATCAGCACGAGCGCCACGGGTACAACGGGTTCGACGATGACAACATTGGGCGCCGCGGCTCCCCCACCGCCCGCGGGAAATAGCATAGTACCCGCGGGAAATAGTATAGCTGCAGGGGAGTCCGCAGCGCCACCACCATTGCTGCAGCCGCTAGCGACGCCGCCGAACACAAGCGTCGCGCCGTCGCAGCCGCCGCCACCGCCAATTAAGAAGTTGGCACCTCGCATAGTAAGCCGGGATACTACGCCGCCGCCGCGAAAGAAGATCGCGCCGCAGCAAACTCCCATCATAGAAGACGCGCCGCTGCCACCTACCACGGCAGCATCGCGCGCACCATCGACGCGGGGGGAACGCCTTCGCACCAGCAGCGTGAAAACAAGAATGGCGCCGCCGTCCACTAAAGACGCGGCGCGCCAAGCATCGGAACACATGAAGAAATCGAAGAAACCAAGTGAGAGCTCTGTGCGCCTCGCCAAGGCGCGCGCGGATCTCATTCGCCTGCAAGATAGAACTCGCCGCCGCCGACATAGAAGCTATAGAAGAGGAAATGCAACTGGAAGCACACCTCGCCGAAGCGGACTCCGAAGTCGGCACCGTGACGACGGAGATGACGACTGCGCGCCGCGTCAACCAATGGCTCGATGAGAGCCAACCTGGGTTGGCAATAGATGAGCACCCACACAACGTCGACGCGCCGCAGCAGCAGCAGGAGCAAGCAGAGGCAACAGCACCGACGGGCCCCCCCCGCGTCCCGCTGGGGCCGCCCGCCATCGTCGAGCGACGGACTACGGCGAACGAGAAACCGACTACAACACCGGCGGGAGAGAATGCAGTCTCCGCCCATACGAAGATCGACCTCGGCGAGCTTGCGTCGGCAATTGCGCTCGCCGCCAAAGCGGGCCAACAGCAAATAGCGCCGCGCAACTTCACCGAGCTACCTCCGTACAGCGGGGCCTACCAAGAATGGCTCTCCTTCCGGGCCGCCTACTACGAATCTGCGAGCGCATACAGCAACACAGAAAACATCGCCCGCCTTCGACGATGTCTTCGGGGACGAGCCAAGGAAGCGGTAGAAAACCTCCTCATCTACAACACCAGCGCCGAGGAAGTAATGAAGACTCTGCAGTCGCGTTTCGGACGACCGGACGCGATCGCCCTCGCCGAGTTGGAGCGTCTGAGGGCGCTCCCTCGGCCCTCAGACGCCCCCAAGGACCTCTGCATCTTCGCCACAAGAGTCAACAACATCGTAGCTACACTTCGCGCGCTCGAGAAGATATACTACCTCTACAACCCCGAAGTCACGAAGGCAACAATAGAGAAGCTCACTCCTACATTGAAGTACCGATGGTTCGATTTCGCTGCTGAAGAGAAGATAGAAGAACCGGACCTGCTCAAGCTCGCCCGCTTCCTACAACGCGAAGCGGACCGCTGCGGACCGTACGCGCAGCCGGAGCAGGCCGGAGAGACGGCGAACCACCCCCCGCACCCCCGCAGGGCGCCTCAGAAGACATACGCCACTGCAATAGAGCCGCAAGAGTGCCCCGTTTGCGATAACGGGGGGCACGCCGCGGCTAACTGCCGCCAGATGACAGAGGCGGATATAGCGGCCAGGTGGGACCTGGCCAAATCGAAGTCGCTGTGCTTCAGATGCCTGAAACATAGAACAAGAAGCCATCACTGCAAAGGGAAGCCGTGCAACATAGATGGGTGCAACCGCATGCACCACCACCTGCTTCACTTCAAGAAGAGAATCGCAATAGAAAATAGAAGCGAAGCGAAGCCAGAAGTTGTCACCTCCACATGGGCCCCTACGAAGACGCAGGCCTATTTGAAGATAGTTCCGGTCCGCGTCTCCGGCCCTAAGGGGGAAATAGAAACGCACGCGCTACTCGACGACGGCTCGACGGTCACGCTGATAGACGCCGAAATAGCAAGAAAAACCGGCGTGAGGGGACCCGTCGACCCGCTGCATCTGGAAGCCATCGCCAACACAGAAGTGGACGCCTCCCAATCAAGACGCGTGACACTGACGCTACGAGGAGCAACTGAAAATCATCGAATACAGGCGCGCACATTCGACCAACTTCGATTGACACCGCAGCGAGTGACAGAGAGAGACATAGCCGGTTGCAAGCACATAGAAGACATCGCGGGGCAACTTACCTACAACAACGCCGCCCCTAAGTTGCTCATCGGTCAAGACAACTGGCACCTGCTACTCGCCAAAGAAGTTAGAAGAGGACAGAAGAGTCAGCCCGTCGCGTCGCTCACTCCCCTCGGGTGGGTACTGCACGGCGCCCACACTCGCACCCTCGGTCAGCGTGTGCAGCGTGTCAACCACATAGTCAGCGCGGATGTCGACATGGACGAACAGCTGCGACATCACTTCGCCCTCGAGTCGCTCACCATCACGCCGAGGCAGCCCAGTAGCGACCCCGAACAACGCGCCCTCGTTATGTTGCGCAACAACACTGCGCAACGAGAGGACGGCCGCTACGAGACGGGGCTTCTGTGGAAAAAGGAAAACATCGCGATGCCGAACAATTACGACAACGCGCATAGCAGGCTCCTGAGTACCGAGAAGAAAATAGACAAGAATCCGGAACTCAAGAGGAAATATGAAGAACAGATGAACGCGCTCGTAGAGAAGGGCTACGCCGAACGCGCGCCACCGCAGACGACGCAAGATAGGACGTGGTACCTGCCGCACTTTCCCGTCATCAACCCTATGAAGCCGGGGAAAGTGCGAATAGTGCACGACGCAGCCGCCAAGACCCGAGGAGTGTCGCTGAACGACCACCTGCTCACCGGCCCAGACCTCCTACAATCGCTACCAGGCGTCCTGATGAGGTTCCGACAACACCCAGTCGCGATCACAGCTGACATTGCAGAAATGTTCATGCAAGTGAAAATCAAGCCAGAAGACAGAGACGCACTGCGCTACCTATGGAGGGGGAGCGAGAGGGGTGACACAGAGCCGCAGCAATACCGGATGACGTCGCTCATATTCGGCGCGACGTCGTCCCCGGCTACGGCGATCTTCGTAAAGGACACCAACGCAGCGAAGTACGAAGACACTCACCCGGCGGCCTACGATGCGATCCTGCGCAACCACTACGTCGACGACTATCTGCAGAGCTTCAAGACTGAAGATGAAGCGATCCGGACGGCGCGCGACGTGCGAGACATACATAGAGGGGCCCACTACGAGTTGCGACAGTGGACGTCGAACTCGAACGACGTCCTGCGCGCGCTCGGCGAAGAGAGCGCGCCCACCCAGCCGTCTATAGACTTGAGAGACGGCGCACAGGCGGAGCGGGTCCTAGGGCTCATATGGCGGCCCACCACCGACGACGTCGCCTTCAACCTCGACTTGGCGCGGCTACCAGAGGACGTCATCAACAGCGTCGAGCCGACCAAGAGACAGATACTGAAGGTGATAATGTCTCTCTTCGATCCACTCGGTTTCGCTGCGCCCGTCACAACGCGCGCGAAACAAATCCTGCAGAGAACATGGCGCCGAGGCACCGGCTGGGACTCGAAGCTGGACGGCGACCTGGCGCAGCAGTGGCAGGAGTGGATGGGCCACCTACGAGATCTTGAAGAAAATAGCCCTACCCCGGTGCTATCCGAACTACAGCGACGCGAGAAGAAGGGAGCTACACGTCTTCGTCGACGCCAGCGAGAGCGCCTACGCGGCGGCTCTATACTGGCGCCTAACAACAGCTGACGGCGAGACGACCCTATCGCTTGCGCTCGCAAAGGCGCGGGTGGCGCCCCTGAAAGTGACTTCGATCCCGCGGCTCGAACTACAAGCTGCGGTGATGGGGTCGAGGATGGCCGCCGCAGTCATCGAGGAACACGACGCGAAGCCAGACGAGAAGATATTCTGGACGGACAGCAAGACCGTGCTCACGTGGCTCAAGACCGGCGCCCGGAGCTACCGCCCATACGTCGCTCACCGAATAGCAGCGATCAAGGAAAACAGTTCGATCAGTGAGTGGCGGTGGGTACCGACGAAGCTCAACGTCGCCGACGACGCCACGCGAGACGTACCGCCGGACTTCAACACGTCGCACCGCTGGTTTCGTGGCCCAGACTTCCTGCGCGGCCACCCATCCACCTGGCCGACCGAGACACCGAAGCGCGTCGAAAACACCGGGGAAGAGAAGACCTGCAACACACTACATAGCAAGATAGCGCCTGCATCGCTGAGAAATAGCTTGCCCGACTGCGCAAGATTCTCGCGATGGGAAAGGCTACTTCGCGCAACCGCCCGGGTGCTACAGTTCATCGACCTCTGCAGAAGAAAAATAGATACAGTCCACTACAAGCGAAATAGAAAAAATGCAGAGAAGGACCCCACCTGGCGGCGAATACCGGCGAAGAAAACAGAAAAACCGAAGATAGTAAGTCTAGACCGGAAAAATCTAGACTTGAAGTACCTGCCTATAGAGGCGGGAACACTAAGACGGGCTGAAACCCTACTTGTGCGAGCGAGCCAGCAAGAGTCGTTCGGGAGGGAGTTAGAAGATCTGCAGCGCGGCAAGCCGGTCGCGAGCGACAGCAGACTGCGCCCCCTGGCGACGGAAATAGTCAACGGTGTTATCACACTGATAACACGCATCGATGCCGCCCACAACATAGATAGCAGCGTGAAGAGGCCGCCGGTGTTAGACGGGGACAGCTACATAGCCCGTCTATACATGGAGCACGTACATAGAAGCCTACATCACGCCGGGGTAGAAGCCACAATCAACGAGTGCCGCCAACGATATTGGATTCTCCGCCTACGACCCACTGCGAGGATGATAGTACATCGATGTCTGCCATGCCGTATCAAGAGGACCTCGCCACCTGCGCCACCTACCGGCAACCACCCGCACTGTCGGTTGGCACACCACCGGCGGCCCTTCACATTCACCGGGCTGGATTACTTCGGCCCGCTGACCGTCGCCGTGGGACGCGCCGTACAGAAGCGGTACGTCGCCCTCTTCACCTGCCTGACCACTCGGGCAGTCCATCTCGAGGTGGCGGCGAGCCTCAGCACAGACTCGGCGGTGATGGCGCTGCGCCGCATGATAGCGCGGCGCGGCTGCCCCGCCGAGATATGGTCCGACAACGGGACGAACCTCCAGGGAGCAGCCAAGGAGCTACGTGCAGCCATCGACCGAGCCACAGAAGAGGAGGCGAGCAAGAGGATGATCAGCTGGCGCTTCATCCCCCCCGGCGCCCCCTTCATGGGGGGGGCCTGGGAGAGACTGGTCCGGAGCGTGAAAGTCGCGCTCACGGCCGTCCTGCATGAACGCAACCCGCAAGAAGAAGTCCTCACCACGCTCCTCACCGAGGCGGAATACACCGTCAACAGCCGCCCGCTCACCCACGTCTCCGTGCACCCAGAGGACCCCGAGGCGATCACGCCTAACCACTTCCTCCTGGGCGGATCGGCGCGCACTCCACCATCGGGCGCCTATGAGGACGCCGACCTAATAGGGCGGACTCATTGGCGCGCATCACAGCGCCTGGCCGACCTCTTTTGGGCCAGATGGCTCAGGGAGTACCTCCCCGAGCTCCAACACCGGCGGGAGCCCCACGGCAAGGGCCCCGCAATCAAGATCGGCGACGTCGTGCTCATCACCGACGGCACGCTACCCCGCAACGTGTGGCCGCGAGGACTGGTCACCGCAGTGTTCCCGGGCCCCGACGGAGTCGTCAGGGCCGTCGACGTGCGCACCAAGGGCGGAGTGCTGCGGAGGCCTACGAAGAAGCTCGTCATCCTGCCAACGGAGCCGGCTGTCCAGCACCGACAGCAGATCGCGTCGACCGAAGGACAACGCGCGGCGGGAGAGATGTGCACGACAGACCGGCCTTGAATCATAGTTTATAAGTTCGATTATTAATCATTGTATATAGCTATTAGGTAATTGTAATAAATAATTGAATATTTGGTATTTCATTTCACACTGCACAACTAGATACTTACTAGGCAGGTATAGATAGGGCATACACCAACACGTAGCTTAGGACACTACACAAATAGGCGTCTGAGTGAGTCCCTAGGGCTTAGGATTGTACCTAAGCCCTAGATAAATAGTAAATAGTCATAGTTATACTCACTCAGACAATAGTTATAGATATAGGTTTGTATAGTTCCGTTAGTTCGTTGTTTGTATAAGTTATAGTTATAGGCCCCCTTTTGTTGTTATTTCGTTATTGTTTCTTTGTCTTTGTTTTCATTTAGTTAATAGCATAGTTCATAGTACATAAGAAAATTGTAATAGATAATAGCTTATGTACTGAATAATGAATAAGATATTGCTAGAGCGAGACAGGTGTAGGTTGTCGCGCGACAGTGGCGCCGCCGCGACGGCGAGGGACGTCGCGGGGGCGCCCGATTGTTATTGGCCGACGCTAAATTGAGCGTTCGCGCAAATCGTACTGGTCGGGGCCCACAAAATTAGTATATAGATCGGTGGGTCCCGGCCAAAAGCATGCTCTCGTCTCCACCAGGAGGTTCTCGACCTCTCTCCAGTAGTCTCGCCCTGGCACTACTACCTAGCCAGAAAATCGTGTCTTGTTTCTTACCTACCTGGACCAGCTTACAGGTGCACAGTGCTGCACACTGATGACTAATAAAATAATATTGTGAGTTATTAATAAGACTGTTAAGGATTTTATTCTTTCCACCCGATTTATCATAAATAGCCCGCTCTCACTTAGTTTCCACCTATACCAATAGGTGGCGCTGGGTGTCAACTACGTCGCGCATACGTGTTTTGTTTTTTTCACTCGGTTTAACCTAAGCCTTGCCGTTGCCTAAAGAAGTTACCTACCTCTTTATAAATAGTATAAATGATAAAAATGGAGTGGAACCTAGAGGAAAAATTAAATGAATTACACAAATGCGTAAATTTTCATTAATAAAAATTTACATAATATTTATCATTATGAAGTAAAAAGCGTTAACAGAAAATAGCCATTAACTATGCTCTAAGGTATGTTTAATCACGTATACCGGTGATGTATTGGATGCATTAGCATGAATGGAAGTGAAAGTATCGGCAATAGATTTAAATTAATCTTTCCAGGTCTGTTTATTTTTGGGATTTTTCATTACATTTTCAGACCTCAATGTACATACACCTACATGTTAATATTAGCAATAGAGATACACATAAATGTATAACAACCTTATTTTTTGTATTTATGTATGTCTCCAAGGGCTTAAAATATACCTAATATTTGCCTGGCAATTAATCCGTTTACCCATTTTAGACAGGCTTGTTTAATCCCGACGCAAAAACAAAGTAGGACGAGTAAAATTAGTCTACTCATGTTTAATGGACTAAAACTAAAAGCTAATTATCTCCTACACTTGTAACTCCTGCGGGACTAAATTAGAATTCCACGAGTAGTTTTAAGCCACGCGTATATGTATATTCGGGAGCGTTCTGCTTGCGTCCAACTCAAACATCCCCCGATTAACATTAGTTTAAAACAATGCCGAGGGAACTAAACTAAGTTCTTAGCATGCGCTGTTTCTATTCCAATATTCAAATGAGTTCAGTGGTGCAGAAACTCGGCCGTTTAGAGCTCGCTACCAGTAAACGGTAACTCGCAATGCGAGGTTACTCACAAATGTCGGAATTCCGAACCATTCTTCGAGACACTAAACCAATCCATACCGCCTTTGGTGTTCAATTAATTCTCGGCTACGATTTATGTCCGGTTTAGCATTTTAACAGGTTAGCGTGCAAACATTTCTGGACTGTATACATTAAAATTGCGGATTTAATATTGATTCATTTAATTTCCGTTTGTGTTCAACTACACATATAATGGTTCGTGGAACGGCGCTCGGCGTGTTTCTAGGTATAGCGAGACGAGAATACTAATAGCTATTAGTCATTTATTCCATATTTAGAAGAGGGTCGGGAGGATGGTTCAGGATAAAGTCGGGCGTGCGTCACCGGGCGCCGAGGGCGACCTGTCGCGGCGCGTGCACCGAAATAACCGACGAAGTGGACGGAGATAAACATATGTGCATATATTATATTATTTGCATTCAATGCAAATAGCATGTCAACAAAAAGTTCACAGTTTCTTTTCTACGCGCTTGTTAAAGATAAAGTAGAGCTAATTCACAGCCGCCGACGAGGTTTTAAAAGGTTTAGCTGTAAAGGCTTATAAGTACATCTCTCGCTCAACGGTATAGAAGAACATTGTAACGAACATTACACTGTAGGAATGAATGCAACGGAAACCTGTCTAATGAAAACAAGGAAAGCCTATGTGTTTATCTCAAAATTATAAATATTTTTTCGAAGACAGCAACGGCCATGTAATAAATATTATAGGAATCAAATCAATGCTGCAATGGTGACAGGGACGTACAATTATTATGAATAGAATGTAATAGCTATTAGGGATAAATCAATAATTTATTTAGACACCAAGTACACACAGCGCTTCTTTTGAAGTTCAAAACAATTCCAGTTAATTTACACAGCATAATATGTAAAATATTCAAAACCGGAGTTAATTACACCAAAACTGGCCTAGTTAGACGCGTAGGTGTTTATTAGTTTTAAATTGCTTTCCTTGAAAGATAATCATGAGCAGAATGTAAATTAAATACTTAATGAACAACTTACCTGAAGGTTAGAGCGCGATCTCCTCGGCATCACGCCCACGACCTCTCCTCTCATTATGGACTCGATAACTGTAAAACAAACCGTACACTTAATAGATAGGATAAACTTTGGCATGACAGATTGGGTTTTAATCAAGAATATTGTTGGTCAAACTTTTAAGTCGGAAGTTGAGAGACCTCGAGTGAACAAAGGGCCAATTTAGGTGGCTCGAGGATGGGCGCAGAATTTGGAATAGACCCGTCTCAATGTTTCAAGGTTTGCTCGCAACTTTGCTCTTAGCTCCTTAATTAAGCTGAAATGTAGCTCTCTGTTTGACCGTTTCTTAATTCTGTTACGTGGATGAGGCAACTAAAGAACTCGCCGTTACACGTTTTGTAGTTGTAAGGCTTCTCGATCCAATTATGTATGCAAAAGAGGTAATACGCACTTGTAATGCGTAATACATGTACTGCAATATTGTCGACGCGATTAGTCTTGCAAATTTGCTAATGATACTAATAAACTAAGTTAAAGAAATGTTTATAAACTAAATATTGTTCTAATTTAACCTTAGAATATAAGATTAACTAACACGCCACAACAGTCTATCCGATATATGATCCGATATTTTATTTCTTCAGAGTTTTCTACAATAAAATTTATACAAATGTATCTATAACGTTTTTTATAGTCGTACATGAGTTCTATTACTTGAAATGGCATCTACCTACATAAAGTAAGCTAGTCTTAACTGTATTTGGTTCAGATTGGTTTAGTTTACTGTTAAGTTTATTACTTGATGTTATCTCCACTTGTATATCCCGGATATTTATCCCACAATCGCGACATGGTTAAATGCATTTGCCTGCTCCAAGTACCATATCATTATATTCATCGGTGTCATATCGTACGACTTATACCATTACATTTCCTCTGGTAATATTTCTCGTACTGAATCATCGGCCTGCTTTATATGAAATCTGAGACTTTTACGGTGCTTCCACGGTTACATAAGCATAATTTAACAGGCGAAAGAGTGAGGCTGCCCTTTAAAATAACTTCTGTCTGTTTAAACACCAAACAATGAATGGTTTTTTTTCTTAAATATGATACTGGGTTCATAAGTCATTACCTAGATAGAACAAAGGGCAGTATTTTTTGTGAAAAAAAAATGGTGATCGAAAACAAAAAGTGTTTTTGGAAACCTTACTCGGTAATATTCGGTCATTGTTCTTTTAAGTTGGGACGTTTTTAACACTACCTCATTGTTAATTTTTAGAAGTAGCAGTAGGCATTTCTAGTAGGTAATAGAGAAAATTTCCAGATTGTAGTGAATTGATGTAAGTCCGTCTGTAGGCCGAAATACTGATTGTATGAAGATTCTATAACAGAGTTTTCACAATGTCAAGCGATCTCGTGCTATCGATATGCCTCATGATTTAATAATTTAGATGATCTTATAGATATGTTAATAATCAATTTAGCCAAATTACACTAAGATACATAAGATAAGCTATGTGTACCACACTGCCAAGCCATATGTCCATTAACAATCTGCAACTTCATCTATCTATGCAGTGTTACTGGCACTATTAATTCTCTATTGTTCTTCGGACAAGCGATCTGAGATATGACCCTCATATAGCAACAGAAGAACACGAGTTGCGATACAAGCATTGTTTATAAGTACGGTTATCGTAATTAATCTTAACTCCGGTTAATCCTACGCACAGACAAGTTGCGCAAGCTCTGAAAGTAATCAAAGCAAGCGTATGAATGCGTATGATTGAACTTGGCAAGACATTTTATTGATCGGCTAGGAAGTTACATCAGTCGGATTGTATTGTCGATTACTAATTTATTAGCTGTCTTAAACAGCTTGTTATCCATATTAATTAACGATATGGCTATTTTAAATTGAGATAATTTGTTGTTTATCAGTTAGGCTGTTCGTATTTTTTTTAATCTTCGCATTTTGTAGCTCTAATAAAGTTTTGTTTTAAATTGACATGATTTCTAGGCGCATTTCCTACAGTAGTATCAAGGTACAACATTTAGTTGTTAAGGATAGTTTTCATGATAATGTAGAGTATTGTGATAATACATCTGAACGAAAAACCGTAAATCAAATTTATTAGACTGGTTTCCTTGTCTAAAGAAGACTAAGAGCAGGTAGCAGTAATTACCAGACATATATTACATACAGAATCCGGGAAGCGTATCCCGGGCTCCCAAGCGAGGACTAGCAATTTTCTGTCTGTTTACGCATGCATGGGCAATATGACTGACAAGATAAACAGGGGCAGATCGCAGGATTCCGATGTTTCCGTTTCATCCGCTATCAATTTTAATTATTAACATTGAAAAGCATTGTAAGTAGAATAATGACAGTTTTGTTCGAAATAATTAATTAAATACGCGCTAATTAAATCTGATAATCAGAATGGCAGATGAAGTCACAGATGCTACCAGGGTTGTGCGTAGCACCTAATATTATGTACCTATAGTAAATGACTAATACGTTAAATGCCTCGGCAAATTTCATACAAATCCGTTCAGTAGTTTTGGCGTGATAGAGTAACAGACAAACAGAGTTACTTTCGCATATATAATATTAAGTAAGTAAGGATAGTTAAGATAGTTAAGTACCTCCGTCTCCAAGCAGCCTCATCTGCACGAGGGCGGGATCCTCGCTGTGTTCCTCCAGCACCGTGTCATCGGTCACCGTCAGCTCCTGGAACCAAACCAGTCAGTTACATCTCCTGGCTCAACAACACAAGTTTGGACCTACAAGCCTCGGCCTACAATGAAACGTTCCCTTAATGAGACACGATATATACCAAACTGCATCCAAACAAAATAGGCACAAGGCGACTGAAAACGACGGGATATCGATTATGTCATGAATTGCCTATCGTTGTAGGCCCATTATTTATGGTTATGGTACTACGATATTGGCTTATTGCAATAGGTGAAATATAGGACTATACAATAATGAAATGTTAAGTGATAGACTATAACATACATACAGGCAGACATACGTTGGGTCAAAATTTTGCAGTTTACATAGATTGCATAACATAAGTCCTCCATGATTATATTTAAGTGTAGTTATCTTAATTTATAAAAGGTATTCGCTTAGGTCCCGCTCTCCTCAACATTTTTGTTAAGTAAGTAGACTATTAACAGAACGTAGTTTATAAATGGGAGTCAAACATCTTTCGTTATATTTTTGTTTTTTATGTGATAGGTAGCAAACGAGCAGGCGGATATATTGTATTACTTTTAAAATCACCTGTTCAGTTCATCTAATCGCCAATGAAGCCTGTTTTATTATTAAAACAAAACACTTTTTCAGCCGATATACTTATAAACTCATCTTCAAACATGATCATATTTCAATCATATTTTTTCTCAACAATCCAGTTTATTTTTATCCCAACCTAAAAGGCGCTCCACCTACGTACGTATGTACATGATTAAATATTCTTTAGGCAAATATTTTTTCCAGGCAATCTACTCTTGGAACGTGTCTGGCAGGTGTTTCATATTCGTAAATAAACAAGATTCCGAGGATTCCTATCCAAACTTTCTCACGAGTCGACCGCCTTTCAGCGGTCCGTAAACACTGCGGATCTGTTTTATGTTGCTTAAGGGAAAAGCACAAGATAAGTAGGTACACACACCTAGTTTATTTGTATACTTTTTACTAGAAATTTTGTCAGTTACAACTATCTTGGTTTGTATTGTGTAATAACACAATATTCACCATTATTTTTTTGTCTTTCGACGATATTCGATAAAGCCTACAAAAACTAATATTCACCACGCAATAATGTATGGAACACGTGATTTTTATTTTGCTTTTTTGGTGATCTAATAAACTAAAGAGGCTGTATTCATATTGCCTATTTGGAGAACTTCGGGATAAAAACGACATAGAAGACACCCGTGCAAAGCCGGGGAGGGTCGCTAACCATATCTTTAAATCTAAAAATATCACACAATCAGCGAATGTGTTTAATTGGTGTACTTCCATCATATTAATTTTTTACTGCAATTAACATACGGGCTCCATACATGAATCACTTTAATGAATTCATTTATTCAACAATGGAATACTTGTACATTTGCTTGTTATTTTTCCGGCAAGTAAAACGCTGGATTACATCACCAAGAAGCAGAGCTGGTGGAATAAATTACGATAATAAAGCGTAATGACGTTGCGATGGCCAACCGCAGAGTAAACGACATGGGAAACAATGGACCAAAACGTATTATGACCTTCGCTTGAAGGGCTTTGTTGTATTTATTTTATTATTCTACTAGTAGCCCGTCCGTACTTCGCATCGGGACAGTAGTTCCTAACTAAACCAACAGATGGCGCTGAGTCAATTGCCTAAGAAGTTGATCAACTCTCGGAAAATAACAAACTGCAGTTAAAATGGTTTAGTTAAACGGTGTTAGAACGAAATAATTTGTCAAATTCATCGATCGATAATTTAATCATTAATATCAAATGCGTTTGGTTCTATTGAAATTTGACAGATTGTACTTTCGGAAAATAAACTGCAGTTAAAATGAATTTTATTTAAGCGGTGTTAGAACAGAATGCATCGACATTTTAATGTCCAACACGTTTCTTTCTATTGAATTTGGATAGCCTGATGTGTAGCTGTCTGTACTTTATAATGGAAAATAAGGTGGTCAAGTTTAGTGTGACTATTTCATTTAAATTTATAAAGATTCCTTTAAAATATTTATATGATGACAATCCACAAGAACAATCGCAATGAAGACTCAAACAGCCTATAAAAAGTAATAACTCCATGTACGGATGAAATGGCAGTACTTGATATGATAATGAAGTCGGTTATAATAAGGTAATGGATACCTTGAGTCACGCTATTGTTACGAAGCACATGCCTACGCATTTTGTATCAAAACTATACATAAACATCACCATACAAGAATTAATGCCATCAAACACTTTCACCGCAGATGAAAAAAAGTTGCGCTAAAACGACACATGGACACAATGGAAACAACAAATTACTCTTTGGCGTTCACTCGATAAACATGTCTTCGTGCCAAAAGGCGGAGTTAGGAAACTTGCAAGAAACAAAGAGGAACTTTAGGAAAGTTGCTGAGACCAGGAAAGGGGGTACAGGGAGGTTACTCAAAACTTTGACGTCTCGGACGCCAGTAATAGGAACCAAGTTTTCCAGTCGCTAATTCCCAGTATAAATTTGTTTAACGTCTCAACTTTTTAACTGTAATTACTTAGCGAACTTCCAGATAGATTGAAGTGTACTGCTTTCCTAACTCCGGCGGGAAACGGTGACTTTGATGAGCAATAGAACGGGGTTTGCTCTTTAATTTGCTTTGAATTACGAACATTTAAATTGGTTTACAAGTTTTCCAATTCAAAACAGGCACGCATCGCATCCACTAATGTATATCTTCAAAGATACCTTTTTCAACCTTGACTTGGCATGAGTAAATATTTACATAGGTTTACATAGGTAAATAAGCAGTATAAGTAAATAGACGAGTGTAGCTAGTAAGCATTGGAATTCTTTATACCGTTTTCATTTTTTATTTTTCAAGTACAAAAGTATATAGTTGTTCAAAGAATCTTAAAAACTTCAAGTAAAATTAATACCCGCTACTATCTCTTTACGACGTTCGCATTCCGCATAGTTGCGCTGGCAGTGTTGGAGTTCCTACTTGCTACAAGTTCATAGAACCGTAAAATGGAATAACTTAACTTTACACTGAAATACCGACAGCCAAAAGAAGAGCGTTCCAAAGAATCCTATCGCCGCTTTATTGTGATACATAGAAACATCAACAACTCGTCCTCAAAGGAGACGAAAGAAAAACAATAAACTGTTCCAATAACGCAAAACAACAAAGTTTGTTTAGAGAAGTTAGTAAAGGGGTGAGGGTGGCGTGGGGAGGCTGCGCCCCAGCTCGGGTATTACCGATACGACATGTTCAACAATAATTTATGAGCGCGGATTCAACTTGATGAGAATGATGAGCAGGGGAATTGGTGATAATATATTTATCAAACTATTTAATGGATCTTCTTAGTCCTTTTGATTATGTAAACGTCACAAGTTTAAAGTAAGGCTTAGGGAGGTCGTTTAAGACACAAATAAACTAAAGTATTCATCAGTTCTAATCTAATGCGCTGTTTGTCTATAGGTATATAAAATATTAACGATTTTATTAATTACCATTTCGAAGAAAGAAGACTCAATAAAATAGCGCTTTTGGAATAATTAAAATGTTAAAACGATTTCTTTCAAACTAAAGTAATTAAATCCAAAGTCTTTCAACATTTTATGGGTTATTTATGAACTTTTTTTACAGATTATATATTCTTGCTAGTTTTTATAAATTCAAAAGTAGCTGATTTGCAAGTTTAAAATAACGTATACACAAAAGTTGGTACCTAGAAGACATTCAACACAGTCAGTAGTTATATGATGGTACACAATTAAATGCCAAAGGTACGCGCTCCGACCGGTCCCTTGTACATAAAGCGAATGGGCCGTTCCCCTTTTTAGGGTGCAATTAATAAAATCGAAGACAGGTGGAAAGTTCAGCATTCCGTCTCGACGTTTACGGCGACTTACAGGCTGTTCTACACTAACAAGTTTCCATGTTCGCGGAACACGCTCGCCCAACACAGAGGACGGATTCCTCACACATGGCCTTATAAATCCCCATCGTTACCGCGTCGAATGCCATCGCGTTCAATAAACCAAACTGGTTTTCGTCCAGAGCTTCCCGCTTCGGAATGATATGGTAGAATGCCTTTACAGTTACTGAGCATGGCCTTTTTAAACCTCACCTGCTCCGACTTAAACAGGATTCGATAAAATCCACTCCTCGGCGGAAACTAATATGGACCATAAATAAAGTTGATGATTTGATAGTTAATAATAACAGGCCGTCATAAAATGTTAATGTTATTCCAAGCAAAAAGCTCGTCTTGCGGCGAAGATTGGTCGTTGGTTCATTTTGCAAGTCTCCGAGCATTACATCAGAGTGGGCGTACAAGAATGATGAATTTACGGAAACTGTCGGCGTATCTCGGACGACTTCACTGATAGGGCATTACTCACCGTATGCGGAATGAGTACCGTGAATAATAAATTGCGCTGAAAGTTTCGACCCCGTGTAGAAATGGGCGGTTTTTGTTAACACGCGTTACGTCACGAAATCCAGGCAGATCGATAAGTATATGACAGATAGGAATGTACGCATAAAACACGATCAGAACATATATTATTACGGAACAGAGCATATATTTTCACGAAGATTAATGACTGCGGACGAAGCGAAATAAAACGATTCGAAAGATATATTGCAAACATCCTCAGTAGAGTCGAATGTGTCCTACCATTTCGTCATTTATGCGCACTCGTGAGAACAATAAGGAAACATAAATTCTATTACATTTATGGCAGAATTCAATTAATTTAATTTAAACGTGCTCAAAGACTACAAATAACTTATCATTATAGCTGTCTGGTATATTACTGAAGTTGAACTGTATTTAGCCAGAAATAAGGAATTATGATGGGTAAGGACCACCAACTACTAATTTTACTAGGGTATATTTACATATCAAATATCAATCGTCCATCGCCTTTATGTTCATCTGGATGAATTTGACCAGTAGCTGACGATAAAATCCTTTTGAAGTGAAAACGGTATAAATTTTATTGAATGCATCTTCTATGTATTAACTTTTTGTTCCTCCCACTAGATACGTCCAGGTAGATTCAGTCTACCGAGCAAATCTCCTCTTTGTTTGAAGTCAATACTTACTCCAGTATGCTCGTTGACGCCAACGATGACAGCTGTGTACCACTGAGTGGCCCCGGCAGCTCGGTAGACCTGCGCGCGGCAGCCGCCCAGCACCGACGGCGTGGTGGTGAGGATCCTCTGCCCGTCCTGCGTGGTCCTCCACTCTGCCGCCTCACTGGCCACGGCAGCCAGGGTGGTGGCGTCGACGCCGGACTCGCTGCCTGCCAGTCGTGCGTCCCATTCCTGAACAAAATAAACAAGTCAGTTGATGTTCTTCAGTGTCTATTACGGAATTGAAATCATACTAACTTCCTAAAACTACGTAGACACTCTCTCACGACAATGTCGCACAGAGAAACTTAGACAGGCTAGAATTCAGAAAAGGTAAGAGCCCTGCAAGATCAGAAATGTATGTAGCGTATATCAACAAAGTTTTATTAGGCGTTAGGCTAGCAACAGAATAAAATATGGCAGAGAAAACAAAAGGAGATTATTTCAATAAACGTATATCATAATAACATACTACAAGTATGTGTAATGAGTACAATGTCCCTCATTAGCCGCTGATTCATAAGTCTAATTAAAGAACAGTACAGAACACGAATAAGGAAACACACACGTTCGTCCTTTAGAAACACGACAATTTATCCATACTTCCAATAATCACAACATTTCGTTATGTGCTCAAAGAAAATAAAGCATAAAAGTATATAATAGATCAGAAAAAACAAATGCTAATTTTGGGAAATTCTAAGTATTATAATCATAGACGACTGAAATTGCCTTTGACATTAATTCCATTCTACTGAGCAGACATTGCGAATAAACAGACTAAGCAATAACGCTTAGTAATTCTCCTGAATAAATTAAAAGCGATAACATAAAATATTCTAGGCGATTCGGATCGTGATAGCGTCCGACCTCTCAATTCGTAATAAGATAAGAAAATCCTATGAATAAAATTATTAGGCCAAGCGTAATGTAACCATTCGAGATAAGATTAGATGTATGTTTATCTATTCAGTTTTGTTTCGCAACCAGACCTAATATAGCACTGATTTATATGCCCTCTGCAGCCCATAATATAAACGTACGCAGCGGGACAGCAACATAATTCAATCAAGTGCGTACTATCCATAAATAGCGCAATTAAAATCGCTCGATCGTTAGTTTTACGACCTCGTATCACATGTAAACACTATGGCCTACATTATCAAACACCTCCACAAATCAACATTACTACTATTCGCGCACGTATATCGTATTAAGTGTAGCAATAACTCAGCGTGCACAATCTACATATGTATATGTGGTGGAGTGGAGTGGGTACTAGGTACGAGGCGAGTATGCACACGTATGCAGTAGTATTTATGTCAATGTTACAGCGGCACGCACACACGCGCCGCGCACCCACACCTGTGCCCGAGCGCATGCACGAGCCTGTACGCCGGCGACAGACGTATCCGGTGCGTTGAACCCGCCCCTCCCCCCGCCGATCCCCCTCACGATCGCTATAACGTCTATGTAGCCACTATATCCGCCTGTTTGCTAACTAATGCTATTGGACGATTCAGGGTCAGAAGCTTGTTTGAACAAATGGTGGTACAGAGCACAGAAACGAATTAAAGAAAAATCACAATGACAATACAGCAGCAGCAGAAACGGCTCGATTAACTTTAGATTTACTTTCTATCCTTTAACCTAATAAAAACAAACATCTCAAAATAGACTCTCATTTATTTTGGCCAGAACTATTTGGCAAATAGACTCCTACAAACGTGTCCCTTTCTACAAAAAATGTAACGTTGAAAACGAGGAGGACCACAAAGAAAATGCTCTAGCAAACATTTCCAATAAGTTCGAAAACGTTAAGACATCAAAGAAGTTAACGGCAAAGCAATTCCGAAACTGAATAATTCCCGTCAGTGAGTCTGAAGCAGGAATTAATAAATTAAAAAGGATAATGACTCAATAAGATTAACTGGTTGATAATTAAGACAAAGCGCTTTAAAGTCTCATGCCCTTATAATGATTCACGAGCTCTTTCCGCTGCGCTGTGAGGCGGTAACATAATCTTGTACACTACATAGCATTATGGCTGATATTTGTTACCGGTCACGCTCCGATGCCTCGTCTGCAGTGACTCAGCGGTTACGCAACGCCTCGAGGCATTCTGTTTGTTTGTATACTCTATTTGGTGAGATTACTCGTGATTAATAAGAGGCCGTGGCCCGCACTCTAGAGCACGGCTTAGCGAAGGATTACGACGAGTCTGTTTGAGAAACCAATGTGTATGTCAGTTATTCAAGTCGGTTTCATTGTTTTTGTTTGGCTTTCGTTTGTAATCAATACCAGGATGAGCTGCTTGTCATTTTCTTGGAACAGACACATTTGATTTGTAGTACCGTTACTTTTGCGAGCTGGTTTTATCCATCCATGTATTTTATTGAAGTAGCATTTGCTGTCAGTTTAGTATAGAACTGTTTTATTAGTATTAGTGTAACAATAAAATATCTTTCAAGCCTATTTACGGCGTATCGGCATCGTAAACGGAATTACGAGCGCTAGCATTATCTTAAGTCCAGACAATATCGTAAGAAATGTATAACGTAATATTCACACAAATATCTTCAAATAGTGAATTCACCAACGAAATATCTGATCTACATCTTCCAAATTAAAATAGTCTGATTTCTCTCTCTATGAAAAGTTTCACTTACGAGTAGATCTAAAGATCGTTATGTATCACCTTATAAATGTTTAACGAAGTGGATAACCATTATCAGTATGCCCTCGTTTACTTATCACATTTGTGATACAATTTTACTGGAACTTTATCGGAAGAGTGTCAGTGTTAGGCATAATTCCTACTGATATTAATCGAACCCCGCCCCCACGCATTACGTAAGTCCGGACACAGTGGCTGACAGCAGAGATGTTGAAATAAAAGTGAGTAATGAGTGGGAAACCATGTATTATCGCCTCCTGCCAACCCACAAGGGACATATGACATATTACTGCTATCAAAATATGTACCTTGGATATTAATATTGTCACATGCGAGTCCAATGTTGGAACGAAAACCCAGCTTAGTATTAACAAAGTAAAAAGATGAAATCAAGGTCATAGTATATTTTGCGTACCACATACTCAATTTTATTATTATGATCATATCCCGGTGGTAAAACAATTTCAGGCTTAAGAGCCTAACTGGATCAAGTTCCGTTGGTCAGAATCATCTGCCTTTCGAAGAATCGGAAGATATGAGCCTAGAATAATATTCTGACCAAATTAGGATATTCACATGAAGTAATATGACCCTTTGGATTATACATAATAAGTTCAGGGATAAAAGATCATGGGAGCAGAATAATGTGTTATTCAGAAATATGAACATAGCAATCGCTTTTGACCACGACCATCCATTCCAACACGGTCAAAAGGTCACGCATTAAGTGCCGTACTAGCTATTATGTAATGTACCTACCTACCTGTTAAAATTCATCATTCATTCCGGGTTGTAGATCTATTATTAAATAATGCTGCCCCGATGACGCATTTTGTGTGTCGATTGCCTAAGCTACTTAGTACGGAGTCAGGTCAACGTATGTATGTAAGATTTTGTATGATTTAAAAAACATACTGGACAGTCAACAAAATTTCAAATAACTAACATCCGAATCGAAATTAATGTCCGTTACCGCGCAACATCTAAGTGTATCCAGTTAACATTACGTCCTACACAAATAAATTATAGTATTTAATGATCGTCTAGAAGAGCTGGCTATTTATAAATCCCATTCTTCCGCCAGCTCAACAATTGTTGAGTTATTATTATCATCAATCGTTCGTTCAGGTACAACAACCACTATTCTTCGACGTAACGTCTCGGAAAGGAACACGACATCATGTGATTTCAATTTAATACCTACAAGTATGTAACAATCACGTGATTTGGAAAAGTTTTCTGCTTTTACACTAGATACTAAAATACTTATGTTTAAGATAGCATTTTTGTTACATACTTTTGAAATAGTTATACATTTCATTAAGGTGAGCTATAAGGACTCTACCGTTCCATGCGTCATAAATCAGTCTGGTTTAATTATCCCAATTGTGTTCTATTATAGTCCGGGCGACTGCAAAGAAACACTATAAGAACACATCACAGCTAGTACATGCTAATACATACAGGCAAGCCATTAGTACTCTCCGGCTAGCAACCAGGAAGCCATTACGTCTGGCATACATTCGCGACTCCCGCGGCTCTCATTCAATTTCCTGCCTGCACCGTTCCTGATACGCTGATAACAACTTGATACTAGATACTGGCGCAGTGTAAGAATACCAGTAGTTGTATGTGTATTCTCAAAGGCCGACGGGTAGGGACGGCCTGTATATTAAAGATTTCGATTCGACTTAGCCAGGAGCTTTTATATCGGTCTACCCGTCCTCTTTGCAAGGGTGCAACACCGCATTTACGATCAAAATATTCGACGCTCTTAAGCTTCACTAATTTTTATACCTTGCTTAATATTACTAGCGGGGCCCGCCCTCACTACGTGTAGAAGCTTCATTGGTTCCAAATAATACCAACAGATGGCGCTGGCAAGTGTTTCGCCTTAGTGTTTACCTATAAGCTCCTCTTTATTATTCTGTGCTATAAGCCTTGTCGTAAACGATAGAATTTACCACTGTATTTATAGTACCTATAGATATGTAAAGGGTCTATACTAATGATACTACACTACAAACCGCTTGTCTTGTTGCATCAATGTCTAATCTGCCCCGTAGCATTGTTGTTTGCAAGCGGAGAGAAATATTTAATGATGTCGATAGGAATTATTGACCAATTGTACAAATAAATAGGAGGAACAATAGAACTGTTTATCCTGATTCCATGTGGGCACTAGATCTAGATACCACGTGAACATTTGTTAGATCAATCTACCACCTCAAAGCATTGTCCGCTTTGAAATTAAAATTAATGATCCTATTCTGCTAACAAATAGAACTGTATTTCAGGAAACGACTTTAACATTAATGAATGAAATAGGTAGGATGATTTTGAACTTTCGCAGTGTATTATTGATAAATAAACAGGACTAAAACACGACGATATTTAAATATGAGTACAAAATATTCTAGCAGTAAGTACTATAATTAAATTCATATACATATTTAAATGTCATCGCGTATATAATAGTCCCGTTTATATCAATCAAGTAGTAGGTATTATATATGATAGGTGGCAGACAAGCAGACGGATCACCTGATAATAAGCGATTGCCGCCACCCATAGACACCTCCAACACCAGTAGAGTTACAAGTGCGCTTGTAACGAAAAATAGCAGATCAAATGTCCAGTCTATTCTCGTTAAAATTAGCAAAGAAATTCCCCCGGTGAAAAAGTAAATACTTCCACAGACGACAGACGATAAACGTCTAAGAGGTAGATAAAGAAAGGTAGCTAAGTTCACAATGGCAGTTTTATTGCGATCCTTGGAGGTATCCGCTGCAACAAAAGGTTTAGGACCGTAGACAATGCACTAGCCATCAAACGGGATGGGATGGGCGTCGGATGAATGCATGCCGCTAGTGTTGCAGGAGTCACCGAATTGGAAAGGGGAAACCGAGACGACTCGTTCAAGTTACGGTAACGGAGTAAAGATTAGCTCGCAAAGTGTGTTGTCCTACTGATGTAGCAGATAGTTTTTTTTTTAAATAGACGACGTTGTTTGTTGTTGATATACAGACAAATAGATAATAATGCATTGAAGAAAAGAAAGTGCCAATATTTCATTTATAGCACTTTGGGTTTGTCTCAGAAAGGTAATGTATCAAATGTAAACGTTACTAATCTTTGTTGTTGGGACTTAATGAACAAAATTAAATTAAATTCTTGAAACCAATTATCTTAGACCGAGATAGTATTAAATGTAAAGCCTAAAATGGGAGTACCGTTCAAATATTACGTGAGCAAAAATGGTCGATAAAATATACTTTTTCCTGAATTTATCAAAAGTAAGCAGATACTAGATGCTGACGTTAATACTTTAAAGGTCCTTAGGTATTTGTAGCTAACGCAAATCACAGAATAAGCTTGCCGGTATTCCGAATAACCAAGCAAAGCAGCAAAATTTCCCATTGTGTGAAACATTTTGCATCAGCATTTACGAGGTCGTAAAGTGAATTTTTCGCTTTGCTTTAGCCCCTGAATTTGGGTAAACTTTGTATTATTTAATCAGCGGTTGTGTCCGCAATATAAAGCTAACATGCAGCACTATCGCGGGGTGCAAACACATAAACTGCCCGTGGCACACATAAATTGTTGTTTTGTTGACTGCTGTGACCACCGCCAGCCGCTTTGGCACAGCCGTAACTTCTGGTTTAAATATTCATTGGTGCTAGTCAGCGTCCTGTTTATTACTTATTTCATTTTTCATAATAGTATGCTTGGACTGCTTGGGTAATTAGGACTAAAGTGCGGTCCCTGAAGATAAGCACACCAAATTCTGCCAAATTTGTGTTCAGAATTTATAAGGCAATGGTGCTGAAAATATGCCGTTTTAGCTCACTTTGTTATGTTGTGGTTTATAATTTATAAATGGATAGTCCATCGGTTAGCATGACTCGCGAAATTTAGATCATTACCAGAAAATCACTGAATCGATTGTATAAAAACCTCGGCTATCTAAGAAATCTATTATAATAGTTTCGGTTTAAGACTGCAAAGCAATAAATATAGTCAAAGCTATTAGAAGTGCTCCTCAGTCACAGTTGCATAGACCTGAATAGGATAGGTGAAGGCCTTCTTCAATTTTAATTTTAATATTTCACCTTACCTAGGTACAGAAGACAGAGAAGAAATACGCCACAGCATTTTCCGGCGATCACGCAACACTATTTACCGGCTGTCCCATAAAACGTGGATACAACACCGCCCTACACACACGGCCACGTTAACTGCGGTGCACATAAATTGCTGTTTTCTTTCGCTACTGTGCACAATGCCTGCCTCTCCGCGATGTGGCTATATTCTACAATATATTGTACATTTTCAAATTGCATTATGTGGTTTTGTGCGCAAAAACTTTCATTCATAAAACCTTTCAAAGGAGTGATATATTTCACTCGCTTACAGATAGATACTTTTGAGCTTCTATGCTGAGCTAGAGAGCACTTTAAAACTGTCGCGAAAAAAAAATTTGCTAACATCTAAGCTTTCATATTTAACTGCCATAAATTGACAATCAATTTTATTCAAAAAGGGATGAAAATGTACGTTGAAAATCATACTATTTAATTGACGTCATGGCGTGGGGTAGCAATCCGATTTCATCAAAGGGAAAGGCTAAAAATAAAAAAAAAAACAGTTCCACGCATGATTACTTATACCAGTGGGAGTTTGGTATGGGGAAAATCACTTACTACACAATATTTTATTACATATCGATACAAAATCGTATTTAAGGAACATAATATGACACGACGCATGGATATTTTAGATACAAATTCCCAACAAGTTATCAGCGTCTTGATTGCTTTCATTCTTTAAGTTAACTTCTAAGTTAATACCATTTCATTACTTCTTCTAGTCGGACGTAGTCTATCTCTTGCCGACACTGATTGATTCGAGTTTTCATTTGGCTCAGCTATTTTAGTCGATCTCCAAGTTAAGTTTATCTAGAGTTACATTAGTTTCCAACAAACCCCTCTGTCAGACGTTCTGTTTCTATATAGACTTACGTAGTAAGGGTCTGCGTTGGTTTATGTACGTCACCCACCACTATGATAACAAACGCTAAGTCCAAAGGGCGGCCAGACACAAAGGCTTCGGAACACCGACGTATACGTAGATACGACATACGTATCACATACGTGATCCCGAAACAATATCAGGTTGTGTGCTCTGGTAGTACGAGTACACTTGTAACAACGTTGGGAAATCACCTACGGCCTTTGACGTCTCATCTATCTACATCTATTCTATACTATTTATAAAGAGATAACTTCTATTGCAAACCACTTATAACGTAAACCCTAAAAGACGAAACACTGGCGCGAAGTAATCGACACCCAGCACCATCTATTGACAAAGATTCGAACTACTAATAGTGAGGAAGTGAGGGCGGGCCACTAGTTAATGAGCAAAACTGTAACAAGACTAATCAACGACCATAGATATTGCTTTAACATATTCAAGTTTATAATAAATACCCTATTGGTAATATTGATAAAGTGAATGGACAATTTTAATTGGTGTGCGATACCAATATATGGCGAATAGGAGACAGGCTCTATTAAAATAAATAAATGGACTGGTTGTGAAATTTACACATTGCTGTGTAGTAACTAAAGCTAAATAAATTAGTTATACTAACGAACCTCTTAATGTAAGTCTCACAAATACGGGTTGCATATAAAATTAGCCACTAAGTCCTAGCTCATAAGACCTATTTGTGAAGAGAAGTAAATAATTTATTTATTTATTCTTAATTTCTTGAACTATTATGCCTTTCATATTAATTAAGTATCGTGTCGGAACTTTCGGTAGGTGCAATTTTCAAGGTGTTCAGTTCAATCCATCCCCTATCATCTGCATTTGTAATCATGAAAAATTCTTCTCAGTCAATGTTGTTGTGTCATTACGTCTTTTGGGATTAAGTGCAAGTAGTTTTTTAGATTTAAATATACAGGACTTATCAATCTGCTTCTACTAGCTAATTAATGAGTCACTCGCAGAACATTACCGCACATAAAAGGTGTTTTATGGTTTTCATATCCTCTTTGCCTAGTTCAAACATCATTAGTTTGTCCACTTGTTTGGATGATTTTGCAATAAGATAACGATTAAGTATATAACGAGAATCTATCGAAAAAACCAAACTCAAAGCCTTTTATAAAAGTACCTATCTAGACTGTTTTCCCAACTTGGTTACCGGATAAAGTCACGCAATAACAAGACCTTCGAATATGGAAAAGTTCTCCGGATTACTTTCTTATTTTACTCTGAATTCTATATCCATAATTGGTTTGTAAGAAAAAATAGCAGTAGAAAGACCCAAACTTTCCGTATAAATAGTTGTCTTAATAAAGTTATAATATAATCTAAGTTCTTCGCGTGTTTCTTCTTGTGGAAATATTTACCTTGAAAATTGTGGGGAGCAGAAGTTTAGATAAAATACGGTTTTCACTTCAGTGCTCTCGAATATTGGGCACGAAACCAACGTGGTCGTAGTTTTCTTTATAGGTAGTATATCTATCACATCATACAACTAGGCACGCCCTTTTGAAATCGTGTCTACGTTTTACACATAAGTACGTAAAAGTTACGGGTGTATTTAGTATACTTAGTCAAAAAAAAAACATCAAACCTCATAAAAACGATATACTTATTTTGCCTAGATTAGTCAGTAAAGTATCAGACTGCAGGGCAAAGGTCTCCATGTCCTCCATCATAGAAATCAAGTCATCCCTACTAAGATTGAATTGAAAATTGGCTTGCCTAGTGCGGATTGGTTGATTAGAAACCAGAGATATGTTCTAAAAAATTCCAAAACACGGATCCGGTACTTAAATTACTAAGTCATCGGGGCATTCGTAGTCATACATGTTTACAATTCAAAACAAGTACCTATTCAAGGTTTAGTTGGCGAGGTTAAGTTGGCAAACAAAATCCGTCCCGACAATCGAGTTTGTTAATATTAAAGTGTAATCTTTCCCCGATCTCGCAAAATAGCCTGATAAATTACTATTCAAAAGACAGCCACCCTGTTTCTGCGAGCACGTACAAAGTAACTTTGACTCGTGTCTAACACACGCCTCTATCAATGCCACGAGCGTGGGGGGAGGGGGTGGAATGGGGCAAACCGGACAGTGGAGTAAGCTAACTGAAACAAACTTTACTCGTTTAAATTTTGCGGGAACCAGCTTGGTAGTTCGGGCCGCGTGCATGCAGCTACGGACGAGTTAAGATACCCCCTGAACTTCTATTACCGCTCGGTTTGCTTAATTGAGTTTTTAATTATAGATACTTTTATAATGGGCGCTTCAAGTGCTTCGCGTTATAACTTTAAGTGGAGACGCTTCTTTACTTTTGTTGATTTTATTTGCGAAAGCAGTTATGAAGACACGAAGTTTAAAACCAAATCATCTAATGCTATTGTTAATCTTCAAGGGCATACGTATATCAGTATGTACGTGGAAATGGACCTAATCCTATGTTAAATCAAAGTGTTTATACAAATTAATAGTCTTCTCCGTCGTAATTGAGACTTAAATAATAAAAATATGAGGGAAACCTCACTTAAAAATTATACACAAAAGACAGAATTAACATGTACAGGCATAAAACGAAACAGCCGTAGCTAATAATGGCACAAAAACCTTTATTAAACATCGAAATAACCGCTTTCTTTGAAACGTGTAACAAGCTCCTTTCATGCGTAAGAACATTTTCTAAGGCTGCATTATTCGCTCACAACATGTCGACAAAAGAGAAATAAATTACTTTCCCAGACATTTAGGCAACAGAAACATTGAAGGGTATAATATCGAGAGCAAAGTATTATACCTAACAAAAGAAAATACATTGGTATTAAAGAGATATTTTCACGAATCTCGACACAATCAAGTTAGGTACTACATAAAGCATATATTTGATATTGTTTCCTGAGCATTTCTTTGAAGTCATATTAATCTCCGACAAAACTACTCGTATATAAAGTAAAATCATAATTTTATGGGACTACGAAGTTTAATTAGAAACTAATGAACGATATAAAAGTTCTAAGAGCGACGTAACGAAATTGCAAAAACGACAATAAAAGTGGCTTTTGCGAGCGACCAATCAATCATGTTTCCACGAGGTGGCCGGGCTAACCGAAAATAGCACGACTCTACCACCAGCCACCACCTGGCTCGGAATATGTATATAATAAAGGGGGTGGTGCGGGCGGAACGGCGAGGAAAATCAATAAAGCGGGCGGCGAGCATCAAAACATACCGCTCCCCGCGCCAGATCACCTCCCGCCCGCCTGCCGCCCGGCCGCCCGCCCGCCGCCCGGCCGCCCGCCACCTCGTCTCCCGGGGAAACCCTCCCCATGTTTGGCAGACACCGTCCTTGATCTCCCCACTTCGCCCGGGCGCGCAAGTTTGGATAAACACTCCTATCGTCTCACTTGAAATTGGGTCGCTTATGCGTTTGCCGGTAAAGACCGGCCACCCTCTGCATCTTTTATAATAATCTCACTCGGAGATGTGAGCAAACACAATTGCACAGGACTCGGAAATTCTGCTTTCAAATTAGAGAGTTCATTTTGCTGTTTTATTTATCAGTCCCCATTGTTTTTAATCAATGAGTTTCTCAATTTCCTGGAGTCGAACGAAAATTCGGCTCGAGAATCACAGAGCGGTTGTAAAGTAAAATAAAATTTTCCTCCCATAATGAGATCAAGGAAAACGATAAAAAAATGTTACGGGTGTAATTGCTATGACGCTTATATTACTGGCTTGAAGATGTCAGAATGAGAATTTAATGCCTTTTACATGAACAAATAGGTACATGTAATTCCCCGCTCGCATAAACATAAGACTTTCTGGGCTGGAGGGCTTATGCGCGGGCATAAAGCAAGATGGAAGATAAATATAACTTACGAATAACGGAGTAACAAATGAAGCTTAGGCTAGCAATTTATCAACTTTACCGAGAGAACCCGCATCTGGTAATTTATCTCGCAAAAAACTAATACGCGGACTGCAGACTTCGTACCTACGTTCAATTTTATTGTTCACGTGCACAATAAATAATACTATAAACTACCATTCACTTGATTTATCTATACTTTTACAGACTCGTATGAATTTGTATAACTATAAATCACTGCATATATTTCGTATCACCATTAATGTGGTTTAATTGAATTACTAAATTGATACACAACAAACAATTTTATTGTACAGCACTGTAATTAAAGAGGTATTTCCCTTGTTTTGCACAAAGCTGTTTTGAAAATAGACAACAGGAAGTAAGACGCTATTTCGAGCCGTGGTAGAGCAGTAAACATTAACGTGTTCCGTGGAGCTGTAAAAGGACAAACGGCAGATGATTTTATAATAAAGATTTATAATAGGTACGAGTTTACGAGCCAGTATTACGAGTTACGACGCCGGCGCCGTACGTGAGGGGAATGGATCGCCCCTAATATGACTGATAACTCTACTCGCTCATTGTTCCTTGCATAACGTATTTACAATGAGAGGTAATAGATAAATACAGGTACAGTGCTAAGAAGAGCCTCTATTTGACTTTGATGTTATGTACGTACATCATGTACATATTTTCATTACATAATGTTTCACCTGTTCGATATTATAGTCGTGATCAATCATATTTGTACAATATTTGCTACTTATTTACTCGTACGTGTAATTTACTTTGT
This sequence comes from Cnaphalocrocis medinalis, assembly GCA_014851415.1. NCBI lineage: Eukaryota > Metazoa > Arthropoda > Insecta > Lepidoptera > Crambidae > Cnaphalocrocis > Cnaphalocrocis medinalis. Next base: position 11,416,299 of record CM026284.1, on the reverse strand, counting down.
ATTGATTGATCATTTGCATTTCAAAATTTCACGTTCTTTAAATTAACGTCAAAGAACAACCTATAAATTATTATTCGCAATTTTTTTTTTGAGAAAATATCGTTTCGTGATCTAATCATGTTTATTTCTTTATTTGATTGATTTCTTCACTAGACGAGCTAGGTTTCTGCAGCCTTACATCTTTAAATCATTAGTGTTTTCTTCAGAGCATCTTATTAATATTAATAACTTCCCAGTTTTATCAAAACGCCTTTATTTTTATCACTGACAACGGGATTAAAGGACTTGTAAGTAAGTTTCAATCTGTCTGGAAGTTTTAATCAACTTTATAGATTCAGACTGCCAGCCATCATTTACTTAGTTAGTAGGTAAAATATTACCCTATAGATGTCCCCTTTTAAAACAATATCATATCAAACACTAGTATGTATACAAGCTAATTAGCGAAATCCATTTGACCAAGGTCATGATAGTTACTGACAAGTATTTCGTTATTTACAAAAACACAGAAAATGGAAACATGTGTGTGATCTTTGAATGTCGCGATAGAAGGACGTGACTTGATTATGACCTACAATAAACGTCATAGTTTCTTTTAGCCCGTTTTTTTTTGTGTCTTACCTGATATGGCTGGAGGTTGGCGTAGTCCAGGAATAGCAGCTGCTGGTCGTGTAGAAATTCTACGGGCTGAGCATCAGCTTGCAGCGTCAGGTCCGCAGCCAGAGGAGTAAACGTCTGGAACAAGACATAAGGATCTAAGTTGTGTTATGTCTTTTCTTATGTAGGTACATTTATTTACATCTACCTAGCAAAGAGGAAACTTAAATATAAATAAACTATATCTATCATGACTAACCCGACGGCACATTTGGTATTGACCCTGACTCGCACACCAAAGGTCGTGGTTTCGATCCCTATCAAACAAACAAATATTCGTATGTTGATACTTGTGTCTCTTCGGTGATTATAATATGTAGGTATATACACGCATTTAAGGCTCGATTTTACCAATCTCCTCCCATAGGATCTATGGTATAACGCTGCGATTCGTATGGATTTATTGGTAGATATCTACCAATAAATCTATATAAATAATAAGACTATGTACCTATATTTGTAATTCCTCTGTTATTGAGTGTAATCATACAAACATACATTGACCTGACTCTGTAGTAAGTAGCTTAAGCACTTGTGTCTTGTGTTACAAATATCAGACAACAGAGATAACTTAATTATATTTATTATTTCTTAATAAATTGGGCTGAAAAACGAGAGTATTTGACAGTTTTACTAACCATATTACTTGTACAAATACAATTACATGTTCGTATTAAAACAATTCATTGAATCAACATTTACGTGAATTGAACGTTGTGTAAGTAATTAAGTTTTCAACTTTCCTTTGTTGCGATAAATTTAATTCATTTCATGCAATATTCCATTCCATTGCATTTAAGGCTATTAATTTTAATTGACATTACAAGCAAATAATCCATTCTTTCCTTTGCTCTTTATTATTATCTTATTTGCTCGTCCACTGTGTTGTGTATGGTGATTGTTTTTTTTTCTTAAAATTTATCCTAACTAATATTATAAAAGCAATATCTGTCTTTCTGTTTGTCTGGCTATTACTATTTCACGCCAAAACTACTGAACGGATTTGAATGAAGTATACAGATGGTATACCATCTAGACCCTGAAAAATAACATAGGCTGCTTTTTAATGCGAAAAAGGGGTTGTAAGAGGCTAAAAGGGAGGGTGACAATTATTAAATAATTAAAAATGATACCCAAAGATACTACTATTCCATATTAAAATTACTTAATTGAAACAATAGTTGATCAAGAAACATAACACCCATTTTCCATACCTATTCTACTGTTAACTTACACATAATATGTTATTTATCCTTCGATTATATATACATAAGCGATCGAAGTATATCATATAGGTAACTCCCCAATATTGGTATGTAATAGGTATTATTTTTGTTTCAATGGTTTCTTCCCCATGTTTATTATAACGAGATTAAAACCAATATTGAGAGCGTATGGTGTCTACCGAGTTGCTGAATCCGAAATAATTTACCGTCGAATTGAGTATGAATATTGGCTGAAGTCGGTTAAAACGAGTTCTATATTACGAGTGGAGTGTTACTTTGACTGGCCGAATGGCGCATTTGGAGTGACCCTGTCTCATACGCCAAAGTTAGATTTCGACAAACATTCGTGGTTTGTCCTGGGTGGAGACCGACTACCACCAAATCCCGGGATGAGCAAAAAGTACTTAAGTATGTATGTTACATAGCTCAGGTTTGTGCCAATCAAGCCTAATCCCATCATAGTATAGTAGCGATGATGCATTTGCCTACCTTTGCCTGTAGTGGAAACAGAATGTAGGCTGATACTTTGCAGTAATCAAGAATGATTTAGGTTCATACTCGTAGTCCTATTTTCTACTCTAACACGCACCACCCACTTATCAAACACATTAAGTTTCATGTTTGCGGCAATACCTATTAAGGTGTAAAGTACCTAGCTGTTAAATTATTCTATCTAGCGAAGTATACGTATTCTATGTAGATACGACTATATGTATTAAATTATTCTATGTTGGTACTCAGAGTTAATCTAGAAAATGTGGCATTTCTCAAAGGTAACAAACAGCAATGTCATCGTAGGATTTTCGTGTCGGCGCGTAAGGCGAAATGGTAACCCCTCACAAGAGTACGACGTGATCTCCATACAAAAGTAGGGCGTGCATTCGTGCGGATAGGGCACAAATAAGGTCATAGGAGTGGAGGTAGATGCTAGCTTATATGGTTTTAAACTTTCATGTTAATGGGGGCTATCGCGTGTGAAAAATCATCTAGATGGCCTAGTATCGTCGCGGTGTCGTCTTAATAGATAGATTGGGGCAATATTTAAAAAGGGAAATTAAAAAAAAATCTCAATACCTAACCTTATCTTTGAGTTTCCGATATTTTTGAGCTAAGTATTGCCAATTGCAGCGATTCGATATCGAACTCGATATGTGGTGTACCTAATCAATGATCACAGTAGTAGGTATTTACATGTTTTATTTAACTAACTAGTTCAGGAGTATGTATGTGTGCACGTATAAGTACCTACCTACCAGAGTAAGTAGGTAAGTTGCTTTGCTCCTTCTACACTTCATACTTATACGTAATACAAATTAGATAGGATTGTGTGCACGTGAAACAAATTCGCTCCGTGCGACGACCACGTGTAAGGTTAGATTTGGAACAAAATTGGTATTATTTGGAGACACGTGTAGTCGTCTCGTCAGAAACAAGCTTGTTGATTGCGAGTTTATCAGATGCTACTTACACGTCCCGCATTTGACGGGGTATTTGGGTACGTCCTTAGATTTTATTTAATTTTATTTTATTTAATCGAAGGATCATAGTTTTACATTGTGGCCAAATTTCAGTGTCCCGTACCGTAGGTATACGGTACAAACCCAGTCCCGCCATTCAGGGATAAGAATATTATTGTTTGTTTATTTATTTATTTATAAGGTCCGCCAACAGCACATCATACAAACATATTTGTTAAGTTCAATGTCAGATGTTCCAGTTCTAGGACTCAAATTATCCCACTGATTTTAATAATAATCGCATGGAGTTATTAAATACAATATACAAGTTATACACCACTAGCGGCCGCCCGCGACTTCGTCCGCGTGAAAAAGTAACTTTTTACCCCCCTTTCAACCCCTTACAACCCCCTTTTCGCAATAAAAAGTAGCCTATGTCTTTTCTCAGGGTCTAGATTATCTGTACCTATACCAAATTTCATTTAAATCCGTTGAGTAGTTTTGGCGTGAAAGAGTAACAGACAGACAGACAGAGTTACTTTCGCATTTATAATATTAGTATGGATAAGGTGAAAAACTTGTAAGTAGTCCAATACGCGTCATACGACGCATTTAAAATGTTGTCACAAACAGTAACGTAACGCCATCTATGGTTGACTAGCAAAACTAAGGAAAAATCTTGTTGACCATTATAAGCTCAAATATAGTTTGAGTGCTGATGAATGATATATTTTTTAAGATATTTATTTGCATAAAGCGATTATAATAGTAAGAATTAGATATTCGGTTGGTATTCGGTATTCGGCATATTCGGCACTTTTTTCACTATTCGTATTCGGCCGAATTATTCGGTTTTAGTGCTGGTATTCGGTTAGAGTATTCGGTTAGAATATTTCTATGTTCCTGGCTATATAACATGGAATTTAAAAGGACAAGTTTCTTTATGTAAGATTTATGTTTTTGTAAATTAAATAAAACTGGCGAGGAATGTGTTAAAAAGCTAATAAATGAAATCAATTAACTTGAAATCACGTGTATTTTAACATCTAGAGTCCACATTTATTTCCTGCCCTATTAGTATGTAGCTAACATTAACTTTAAAAAATTACCTAATTCATTATTTTTAAGCCAGATCAATCAATATTAATTTTACTATTTATTTTTATACTTAAAATATCTGGCCTTTTTTTAAATTTAAATAATACTAATATTATAAATGCGAAAGTAACTCTGTCTGTCTGTCTGTCTGTCTGTCTGCTACGCTTTCACGCCAAAACTACTCAACGGATTTAAATGAAATTTGGTATACAGATAATCTAGACCCTGAGAAAGGACATAGGCTACTTTTTATTGCGAAAAGGGGGTTGTAAGGGGTTGAAAGGGGGTAAAAAGTTACTTTTCCACGCGGACGGAGTCGCGGGCGGCCGCTAGTAATAATTATAAAGCTTTGTTTTCGAACTCAGATCAAAATTATAATTTATTCATTTATTTAATTTTTAATAAAAACACTTACCTATGTATGTGGCAAATTATTAAAATAAATATGAATCAACATAAATAATTTTTATTTTTGTTACTTTTTTATATTCTTTGCAATTTATTCTTAATAGGTGCTCTTAAAAAATCATCCAAGAGTCCAGGTGGTACTCGACCTTTCACATACCACCACCCACCCACTGCATACCAGAACAGCCACCCGTATGTAGAGGTTGTGGGTTTGAGTCCACTTGAACCCTGCGATGATTTTATTAAGTGCATTATTTACTTAAAGACACTATAAAAGCGTATTTAGTACGCCTCTATGGTATTCAAAACTAAGAAATCTTATTGCCCATTATAAGTTAAATATAGTTGAGTGTGAGAATGTATATTTTAAGATATTATCATAAATATTATGGTGTTATCATTACTATTTTTAAATAATTTAACATTTTCATGAACTATTGGCGCCATCTATTTTTTCACCATGGAAATAAATCAGCAGGTTGAAATGTTACTGAAGGACAGTTTATATAAATTTACTTTACTTACCAAAGCGGGCCATTTAACTTCCTTTCCTTCGAAGTTTCTAGGAGCCCAAACTAAAGTTCTTTCCACTAAAAACACTCTAAACGTCCGGCGTGAATAAACCGCTACCCATTCACGGCGTTGCCAGTCCACACCATCATATTCCACTAACACCTGTAACAAAGAAAATATTCTATTAGTTTTATCAAGCGTTTGAATAAATAAAAATAATGATTATTAGTTCTAACTTTGCCGTGACTCAAACCCAACTTTTTCAATTAAAATAAATTATATGAATCACGCCATCTGTGAGCTTCACCAGAAATCTCGTAGACAGCAAAACATTTGCTTGCTTGCCTGTGCTTATATAGGTCCGCTATTCGCCACTAGATGGCAGCACACGTATCAACCTCTGCAACCATAGCATTGTGAGGCCCCGCCCAATCGAAGCTATAATCGCAATGACAGAGATAAAACACTTTAAAAAGGGACGCCAACAATAACAAATCAACTTTCACATTTCACAGGTGTAGCGGATAGCAAGCAGGTTGAGAAGTAAACAACTTTGTGAAACTGCTCACTCGAATTAGGTAAGAAGGTATCCGAATGTAGACCTACCTAGATTAGAAAAAGCACAATAATTTCGATGTTATGGTAGTACAATAAGTTACAGCATTAATAATAAATAACCTCTCAATCTACACTACCATAGAAACTATACATCTGATTCGGTTATTTAGGCGTACCCAGCTTCTAAAATGGGGGGGCAAAACAAATTTTCAGGCTTTTTATTGTAATTGAAATGTACATTTTGCTTGATCGAGTAGATAAATATCATAATATTCTAATGGTTATCCATTATCCATTCGATGTAATTATAATAATTAATTGCCTTTTATTACCTACCTATTCGGCTACTTCACAAAAAATGTCTTCAGCTCTCATTTAAAACTTAATTTATTTTTTACAAATTATAGTGATTAACCAAATTGACTATGGCCGGTAATTTTGTATACAGTACATACTTGTTCAAATTTGCATAAGGTGTGGTCCAGTTGTTTTCGGTATTTAACCAGTAAGTAAGTAACAAGTACAGACAGCTCCGTATAAATTATCTCAGTAAAGGGGGGGAAACAGGGTGGTCTTGATACTTGGCAACCTTGTGAGTTTTCAGGGCCGGCCGAAGCCGGTGTTACATAATCTGCATGTCAGAGTTATATTTCAAATTAAGACGTTCTTACTTAGGTACTTAACTACTTATCAATTCAATATTGTTCCCCTTTCGGCTTAGTTACCCTACGCTTAGATCATGATTCAAGATTTGGAGTCTGGTAATTATAGTCCGAGGCAAGAAAGTGTAGTTATGACCTTGAGTGCGCAGAAACCAATTTTGATAGAAAGTCTTCTTTTTTACAAGTGCGCAAAATAACGGTCATCACTATACTTTCCTGCCTCCAGCTATACAAAGAAGCGACTGCTGTCAGAGTTTCGCAAGCAAAATATAACAAGGGAACCAGACCAACTGAAACATGGTTAAGAAGAGATTATAAAAAAAGTGCAAGCTGCATGTTGGTTCATCCCGATGTTTTCCCTCACCACCTCACATCCTAGCGTGCTTATGTCTGAGACATCTTCTATACTAATTATAAAGAGATTAAACTCATAGTTAACGTCAAGGCTTATATGCAAGGCGAATCGCTGCGCGATGGAAACGACTCCCTGCGCCATCTATTGGTACTGGTCTAAGTTACGAAACGATGGGAGTGAGAGCCACTAGTACATAAGATAAGATTAAGTACTATTTTTGAACTTCGAGGTGGTAACTCGACCTGACGCTGTCTGTTACAACTTCCTAAGAACATGATACATAGACACAAGTGAAAGGGCAGATAAAAACGAATCACAGTAAAAGCTCCTCGATTATTCAACTGTTAGCAATACGCGTAACTACGTGCTGCCGGACTAAAATAAATATGACAGAGTGTAATAAACATGCACTGGTATTTACGTAAGGCATGCACGTCTTATTTGTCGTGGGCGTACACATCATGTGTCGTTTCTCTTGCTGATAGAAGTCAAAACTAATTGTCATATTGTTATTACAGTCAGCCACACATCAGGTTACCTGCCAAATTTCCTCAATTGGTATTCAACCTAATGTGAATGACAGTAAGATGAGAGTCGATTGAAAAATGTTTACAGTTTTGAATACTTTGATATGTGGCTGTACGTACCTACAAAGGGCTGCATCTTGCACAGTAGCCACGCCAATGCATTTTTTTAATTTAAGGTAATCCTAAAAGATGAAATTGTGCGATGTAATCTACACCTAGCGCCACCTGTTGGTCGAGTTTAAAACTAATAGCAATCCGTAAGGAAGTGAGGACGAGTTCCCAACATTTCAAAAAACTCTCTGGAGTGCTAGGTAAGTTATTTACATTCTTTTATAGAATTAGGTAAGTTTATTGTGGTTTAATTAACCACAATAAATAAATGTATTTTGGTTTCAAAAGAGCAATGTCAGATGGAAAATGACGATTCATAATTAAACAATGTAGACTAAACGATTTCTAATGTCATTTTGTAAACTGATGATAATAAAATATGATCGGCAATTAAGGTAGGTACCTAATAACGTTATTATTATTAATTTATGGATTCCCTCCCACCGCATTGATAAGTTTAACTTTGTGTAGGTAAGGTAACATTACTTATTTAACAAGCAAAGTATAGTTTCTCAAAGATTTATTATGGTATTCGAAATTTGGAGTTCATCTTCAATCAAAGGTAGAATTTTAGAGTGTCGACTTTTGAGTTGAGATCCTCAATTCGATTCTCGATGCCAGCCAGGATCCTTAGTGTTGCCCCATGGCTTGAACGCAGAATATGTTAGGTAAGCTGTTATTCTCTTTCGCGTCGTATCACGCTGCCGCGCTGGTACGTACAACCACACATCAAAGTAAACAAAACTGTCAAATTTCTTCAATCGACTCTCATCTTACTGTCATACACATTAGGTTGAATATCAATTGAGGAAATTTGACAGGTTGTGGTAACCTGATGTGTGGCTGACTGTACTATCGGAAAATTATACGTGCACTGGTCCTCTCACAACATGAGATACTAACAACCAGTGATCCTTGTCTCTTTTACCGTGTAACTGTAGGCCCTATTTTGTTGCCATTTAATTATCGAACACATTAGCAAAACTTCTATTTAATTACATACCAGATTCTGATTGCGGTTGCAAACCGACCCAGCCAAACAGCCAACAGAGCGCAATGGGCCGCTTTTGTGTACATTATATATTAACCAGCCAACGCTAGCGACTGCCGGAATGAGTAATGTAAACACAAACATCATCAATACTGCCAACACTAACAGCCGTCTGAATTGGCGACATTTTCATTCATGAAGAATGTTATAGCGTCTCGAGCCCTATATTTCTGCTTGTGTCACACACAGGTTTCTCTTAATCCAATACCTAGGTTCTTGAACTGTCAGAAACTAGACACACGCAAGAGTGATAATGGGAAAATCTGGTAATCAAACACGGACGTGATTTGTGAATGGAAAATAATAAACTCCATTAAGTAGTTCATTATAATCGAATGAGCTTACAGAACTGAGAAGTATTTGTAATTGAAAAACTCAAAAAATGCTAGACCGATTTTAAAGTTTATTTTACTAGACACTTTTATTTGTTACTTTAATAAAAGTGAGAGGATCATTATTTAAACCATGACTAACGTCATCCTCCGTTTAGTAATAAAGAGGTTTTAATGTTTTACATCTCACATCAAAATAAAATGTGTTTCCCCTATGTTTTCTTGGAGATATCGCTTATAGCAATAAAATCGTCTGCTTTGTACAGTTTTGTACTCTTACTTGGTAAAAGTACTCGAACCATGTTTTTAAGGTACTATTTGTAAAGATGTACTTCAATAGAAAATTCTATCTGTCTCTACCTTAGAAATGGGTCCTTTCTTCTCGTTTCCCGAAGTCATTCTCAATCATAGCTATTGTTAAAATCTTAAAGCGTTACGGTACACAACATTTCTAAGCACGCTCATGTTCGTCAATGTGAATGGGACTCTAAATCAAGCAAGAACAATACGAGCAGGTCGACCTCATTTGCTGGATGGCTCCAAACGATATGACGAATTCGCGTGCGGCATCTCTCAGTTTGCCCCAGTTCCATCCGAAGCCCTACTGTCATGCCATGCATGAGCGTCGCGAGCGACCTTGTCACAGTATCGCGGCCGCTGTTATTTACCTACTCTTGTATCGAATGTATGTGTATTTACATGAACAGATGGTGCACACATTAACAGGTATCGTGGCTCGCAGCGTCGTGCGTGAGCCTCGCATTTTTCTGAGGCCCATTAAAGATTACGATGATGGTTTAATGCGTGTCTTGTAAACAAACCTTGTAGAATACAAGTACAATTAGTATCTCAGTACCTGACTGACACCTGACGTGCATATATTTTATTGATGGAATTACTATTGTATGTACAGATAACTACACGTTTGGGTAATTCACTAGTCTAGTGACTAGACTAGTCTACAAACTGTCGAGTTTCTGAAATATTGAGCCACAAAAAACGTATTTGAACTTTTGTAAGTTTGTAGCAATCTTACTTTTTACTTAATAAGCATATACCTATCTTAGTTTTTTTTTTAGTTTTAATTACACGCCTTTGTCACCTGAAGAAAACGTCAAATAGCAATTTGTGACTATTTACTAAGTAGTTTTTAAATGAATGATAAACAACGACTTTAGCTGAATGCACAGAAATTAAATGTTCCTGGCATAAGAATTGTATTGGAAAATTCATGTCCAGTCAACAACATAAAATCCCGAGACCGTTTTGAAAGACAATCGAGTGCGCAAAGCCAGACTGCACTTTAGTCCGATCTAATTCGATGCCAAATCGCATTGCAGGTTTACGAGTGGATATCGCATCAGCCGGACCGATAAACAAATGACTTGAGTGCGACTCGACTACTCGGGCACGAGAAATGCACCAGCATAGCTTGTTTTGTTTGCTTCGCCTAGTGTCCAGTGCAGAAACAGGAAATTCTGGTTGCATTCTTCACAATCATTAGTCTAACACAAGTTGGATGTTGTATTTGATTTTAAAAGTAATAAATTACCACGAACTTTAAACTTCTGTAGAAACTATTACACGTCTGAATGAAAACGTTTTGGAACGTGATATTAACTCATAAACAACTAATGAAAAAAGCATGTTGAAAAGAGAAAAAACTAACAATCATGCCAAATATTCCTGAGAAGATTTCTCTGACCTTTGAAAATGAACTAAAAATAGCTGTTGTCTGAGGAAAATACATGATATGTTGAAATCACTTGATAGAGTGACCTTTGTGTCTCCTTATTTAGCGCAAAGATTGTTATCATTTGCTTCAATTTGTTCTGTTTAATATTGTTATGATGTAATGCAATTACTACAGAGATAAGGTATGCCCGCGTGATACAAGTAAAACCTTGACCAATGTTAAAGTAGTTTTAAAAGAGTTACGTGTGCAGAACAAACCGATTTATAATTTCTCCGCAGTTCAATCGTGCCATTCGCATCGCATGAGCAATTACGACAATTTATAAAAACATTTTAGGTAAATGGCCTTGCCTGGCTTGAGACAACATACAGAAATATTGTTTGAACTAAAATAAAACAGGGGAGCTTGCACCGTATCAACACCACCGTGCTCGTATATAATAATAACACTCTATAGATATAGGTAGGTAGGTAGATTTTAATTATTTGAACTTATTTTGAAAACCTTTTTCTGCGTTCCCTATTTTAATTACCTACTCAAATTGGACTATGCATAAAACATAGGACCATTTACAGGGAGGAAGGATGAAGGAAAGTTTCCCATCAAACATTTTTTACGCTGTAATTTTCCGCCTCAGCAATTTACTGACTTCCACAGAATGTTTCAACAGAATTGATGGCTTGTCAGAAACGAACAGAACTTTGGACAACCATGAGTTGTCGTCTCCGCCCACACTGTGCCACAGTTGCTAGTATTACAAAAGTCTCAGCCCCTCTTTACGTCCAAATGATTGAATTTTTGGGCCAGATGCCTCGGCTTCGGTAATGTTGTTTATTTATTTATTCAGCGATCTCTTAGTTGGCGTGCGCGGGAAACCAGTCCGCCATTATTATTAGAAACAGTACGCCAAGGTTGCGAAACTAGGCCAAACGCTAAGATCATAGTTGCACACAGCTTTAACACTTCTATCTATATTTGAAATGTTTTTCTAAATACATTTCTGTAACAAGAAAGTTGCTTTTCTATTCATCCAAAAAGTTATGTCTAAGATTCCTAGTATTTTTTCAATAAGATCGGCACACTATCGACTTGTGTCACCTGTAGATTGCCACAATGTTCACGCATTAAAAACAATTTCAGGCCGTCCCAAAAAGGGTAAAAAAATAATGCAATCTCGTTTTGTATAAGATCGTATTTAGAAAGGAGAACTTGATTTTATAATACTATAAAGCATATTTAATTGCTTTTCTCCATTACTTTTTTTTATTGTAAGTTTACATGCATGTCAGTATTCAAGTTGTGTTATTTGTGTAACAATAGATGGTGTTAATTGCTTCTGATTCTGAACTATCATAATTCATACAATGCTTACAATGTGTGGAAAGCAAGCGCAATTCAGCGCTATCATAGTTTTTGTTTGCGATAAGGATAAAGTACGATGTACAGTCGCCTGCAATAAATGTAGACTCCTCGACTCTTATGCTAGGACTATAAGGTTCATATTTGAATGAGGTCGTATAATCATTAGTGCACGTGACTGTACGTCCTACGTACCTACCATACTATACCTACGTAGGTATGTTCTCTTGTACATACCAACGAGTTGACTTCTACAAAATATTAGTAGCTATGTAACTTGGTTAAGCAGGAAATTAGGTACTATTGTTGTTTTTACGTGAGTTAGATAACACCACCTGTACAGATATTAAACTTAATAATAATAAGCTCTGTGTAAAAATGACGCACATTTTTATCTAAGTAGGTATAGAAACCTTATGTACAACCAAGTGCAAGGTTACCCCCAATTGCCAAGATAAAAAAGTTATTCAACTCCATCGTATCGCGCCTATATTAGGGACATCAAATACGCATAATCTATTCGATTTCCCGCTAAAAGTAATTTTGGCGCGCATTTTCCAGCGAGAGCGCGCGCCCGTGCCGGGTTCAGTAGGTCAATGAACGCAGAGACAGAACAGACGGCTTGCGGGCGAGCCGAACGCGGACCTGCCGCGGGTTGCAAAACACTGTCGCTTCGGTGTGCTTCGGTGCTCCGACCTTGGTACACGGAAAGTGTAGGTATGTGCTGAGAAATTATATACCTATCCTTATTTCTGCGCAGACAAATTAAACAACTGCAATTTTAATCCGATTTACAGTTCCTCTATTGATAGAATTAGAAAGGACAGATAGAAGCGAATCTTCCCCATGAAAGGATCGGGGTTTATGGAGTGAGACAACGGCTATGGTTCGTTTCACATATCACTCGATTGCACTGGGAACGTTACAAAGCCTAACACCGCGTACTTACCTAAATCCGGGAATTGACTTTAACCTGAGCACAATGAATACAATTTTAGGTTAACGAACCTAAAGTTCTACCTAATATCCCGACCAAATTGAAATACGAATTGAAGAATACAGCTGAGATAAATTTGAGCGAACGATTGGCGTCTTCGTCACAGATTATATTCTTAGTTTCGCAATCAGTCGTATAAAAAGGGTTGCACAAAGCGTTCTAAATTCACTTACTCTTGATGTTGATTACGATACGAAACACAACTGTGGTCAAAAGCTTATACTCGTTCCTTTGTGGTATTCGTAAATCACTTAGTTGCGCGTTTGGTTTGTCTTGACATGAAAGAGCTGTAAGAAAAAATGGTGCTGAAGCGAATAAAGAAAAACATTTTATACGTAGCCACCTAACGACATTAACTCTAGTTTATCTACGCTTTGAAGCTAAAAGCATCCTTTGCTTGACATAAGAGAAACTAGCTAATTCCAATGTCGTTCATGTATAACACTGGGGGCCCCCCTGGAGAGAGCGAAGTCTATTCATGGTGAAAATTACAAAACACTATAGCATCGAGGTTTCGACCTTCGCATTCACTAGGATTGAAAAGAGAAATATTGATTGAACAAATTTAGCTACTACAATGCAAGTCATTAACTGCACGAGCATAAGGTTTACTTTACATTTTGGTGGTAGGTATAATAATCCTTCCCTGGTCAGTGCTCCCACTTCATCTTATCCCAGTACTTCTTGCACAAGTTTTGCTTCGTTGAACATTTCAATCATGTCATTCTTTCACTAATTTGTAGGTTCTATTTCTCTACATTTGATTTGCAAATTTTAGGATATTTAATTATTTTCTACCCATTGACTCTGACAGTCACTCTGTTTTCGACGGATGTTGTAGTAGAAAATATCATTTTCTATACTCTGAGTACATATTCTAAACTATAGTGGGTCACACGATCAACTTTTATGGTAATTACTTGTATATTTTTCCATTTACATTTATTGGTTCAAAGTGAGACGTTTATTTTTAACGAATCCAGTTTCGCAGTGTTCGAGTCGCATTGCCAATGACATTTTAATCGGACGTGCGGTTTCAAGCTGTTAAATAAATACCGATAATTTTTTTGCATAAATCCCTATTTAAAACACTGTACCTATATCTCACAAAAGGATTTATGGATAAAAAGTTTTACCCCTAAAGGGCCGCCGTCATTCTTAGCAACTTTAATTTTATGATTATTGGAAAGATTCATGACTTATCATTCGTTTGATACATACTTACAACCTCAAATGTAATAAAAAATACTATTTGCTAAATATTTAAAGCGAAAATTATGTATGATATAAATTAGAATACACTATAATTTACCTTTGTGGACCATATTGCATCCTAGAATATACATATTTATAGCTAGACTAGTATACCAGCGACTGCTAAGTGGAGTAGGGGGTGCTATGAAAGTAACACCGCCATACTTCAATGTTAAGTATCCCAGGGGATCCGTTTCCAGAAGGGGAAGCCTGAAAAGCGACCTCATTATCAATTTATAAGGCACCACAATACTTGCGCATGTACCCCATGAATCTTTTTAATGGGAAATGCTTTTAGGAACTCTGGAATTGATTACAAATTAGAAGGAAAAACAGACATGTGTTAATTTAGAAACGTCTAGCTTTCCGCTTGCAGTGTTGCTCGCGTGGGTTAAATGATGTTCTTTCGAAGTTATTTTCAAAATAACAAAGATTTAGACATAATTAGTAAATATGGCAACGTTACGTCCAAACAATTTTTGCATCATTTCTCAAAGAGTTGAAAATCGGTTGACGAATTGGTAACGAATGTTAGGACTTAGGTGGACCATTACGAACATTTTCAAGGACTCATAATCTTTACGAACACTGTCACGCTTAGCTAACCGGCAAGTTTAGCTGAATAATGAACAAATTTTACTGAATACGTTTCTTTATGCAACTTAAAGCCCGAATATGAATTAAGAAACATTGTTAGTATGAATTTCATACTAACAATGTTTCTTAATGAAAGTAGTAGAAATTATTATAACTTTTGCACGTTACAAAAACGTTTTACGAATATTCTCTTTTCAGTTATGGGACCGATATTCGTGTATGCAAATTGATTAGGTACCTACTTAATATCTATTTTCACTAGGCTACACGTTGAAGTCAATATATAATTATGTCAATACAAATGTAGGTACGTTAACATCGACACGATCATTAACTCTGCTAATTACAAGTCTAATATTACTAATAATATACGGTACTAGTTGTAAATTATTGTGTCGAAATGAGGAATAGTAACTTGTTCTGTGTTCGCAGCCAGCACAGGAATAATTACAATTGTGCGGGTGAAATAATTATGCCGTATAGTAACTAGACTATGAAATGAACTTTGAGTAATATACAAAATATTGATGACTCCAGAAGATAGAAAAAAGGACAGAAAAAATGTTCCAAATATAAATTACATTTGTACGAGTTTCACAAGAGACGAAGAAACTTTCGCTTTGACAAAACGAAAACGAAACGAAACCCGTCGCTCAATGCGATCTTAGAAAAAAATGTAACAAATAACAAGAGTTATATTTTGTTGTTTGGACATTTCATTGGCCATCAGTCCGGCGCGTAATATCAAAAACCAACAACCAGTTTTAATAAAACACCTACGGCAGAGTTATGGATGTCTCGACTAAGGTAAAAAATCGCGGCCATTTATCATGGGCTCCGAACAGGGGCCTCGCGGCAGCTCCGCGACCACGTTCAAATGTAACAAACCAAACAGAAATAATTAAACGAGGATTTTGCTCACGATATACATTTTAAGATACGTCATTCAATGTGGGACGATATGTACTATATAACGATTGTGATTTTACAACTTGTAACTATAATAAAATAATTGAAAGAGTACGGCTAGACTGAGGTCGATTGGCTAAAGAAAGCCACTCCAGCTCGGTCCAGAAATGCAGAAGTTTTCGGGAAACTTTACAGAATTAGCGGAGCGACATCACTGTTCCGAGGCCGGTCCTCACTTCATTTCAGGACTCAACTTAGCCCATCACCAATAGATGGCGTTGGGAGTTGATTACATCGCGTCGGTTTGCTTATAAGTCATGACGTTGACCTACAATTTTCACCCAATTAGTATAGATAATAGTGGAATGGCTCCTTTTGGGTACCAACTGCGTTGCTCTCAAGACTACGAGCACGATAAACTACGCGACGCAAAGGGCATTTTGTATAACTTGTGTCATCTTTGCAGGCTATTTTTCACTTAAAACTACGTATCCACTATTTCTCCCACACCTCTTGCTCTGCAAGAACCTGCAGCTCCTGTTAAGTTACGTATATTATGCTTTAAGAAATAAACACTAAATCAGAGTCGCAATAATGGGTTAGGGTTATAAAACAACTTTAGCGCTTCCTTGCCTTACGTTGCACTCCCGAATACTTCCCGCGAGGCACTTAAATATCCTTTAATATGTTCTGTCGTTTCGCTCCCCTTTGTGGACGATAATATTTCTTCATTTGAGTCAAGGTATACTGCATACTGCTCTACAGAAGCAAAACTCTCATCTTGAAGGCTATTACCTACTTCTACATAAGGTTGTAATTTAATAGGTCATGAGAGATACATACATGTACATATTTTACATTTGTCCTACAAAATGGTTTCAACATAAGTTGAAAAGATTTATCCGGGTCTATCAATCGTCAAGCTCTTCAAAAGTTCCACAGACAACTATTCAACAGATTACATAACCAGTTTATTAAATATAGCGTGTGAACATCAAATAAAGAATATAATAGTTTAGAGTATCGTTCCGAATAAGACGGCCATGAAATATCATTCACGGTTAAAAGTCAAATATGAACGCCAGAACACGAAATCGTAAACACTGCTAATTCCCTGTGCATGTTTATGTAGAGAAATACCTTCGGAGTAAGTAATAACAACGTCCCACGTATTTTTTTTAGTTTTACTACTTGAATATGTTTAGGATTTCTACAACACCACTCCACTTCTATGATTTGGAAAAAGAAATTCGCAAATTGATTAAGAAATTATGCCAATCGCAGCAACTTACCTACTCTCTCGAAATCACTCGCATATTATTTCGGTTAACTAAAGTAAGAAATACTATAACTAGTAAATCTTATACATTTTGGTATTGGCGATTTATTTATTATTTCTCTCATATCGGAACACAGCGTAAGACCTTGTGTTGCTATTAAGTTTACACAAAAAGTAAAGAAAAAGTTTAGCGCTATTAAATACTCCTACGAAACCTCAGTTGGAAACATAACATTGTTGAACTTAAATCATCGAATAGAGGCTATGCCAAAAACGCACGGTATATTGTTTGTCTGCCACATTATGATGCGTGTAGGGAATAAATGCGTAAAAAGCAAGAAATTAATCATTGCAACTGATAACTTGCGTAGTTAGTGTAACCTTGCTGGCACTGACCGACCTTCGGGCGATCCATATTCAATGAGAACACACGCCACTAACCAAGTATGTTAAACTGTTGCCTAACAAAAACAAACCAGATCTAAATATTAACATTCGTGACTAGTTCCTTTTTGTTCAGATTTTTTTTTAATTTTCGTCGTGTCCTGCATTTTCTAGCACTATGATACGAAATACCTTTAGGTTCTATTTCGAATCTTATTTGCATGATGGATGAACGCATGTTTTATAGAAAGAACCTTTTTTAAGAATTCGCGTCTACATTTTATTGCGTTGATGGCATTTTTGATTGATGAAGACTGTTTATCCGATCCGTTATGTAATTACAAGTTAATAATACAAGCATTTAAAAAATGATTGGTTTTTTATAGCTAATGTCTAGAATAAATACTTGAGAACATACCAGTTCTGACCTATCGGGCCAATGCTCAATTAGGTGAACGGAAAGAAATGGATAAACATCGAATTCCTTTTTTCGAACTAAAAAAACTCTAACAAAAAAGAAGACAAAGATCTTTCGTCAAAAATGTTGAACTACCGCTGATAAGGCAGCTTCTTTTATAAAGGTTACATCAGTAAAGCGAATGATGGAACATCGTAAGCATAATCCCATTTTTGCTTCCAAATAAAGGCGGGTGTAGCATCGCGAAATATTTACGGGTTTCCAGCGGGCTCCCCTCCACGGCAGTAAAGCCTGATTCCATTTATAAGTGTGCCGGCTTCTGATGTTGCTCATAAAGCCGCCCTGATAAAGCCTCCAGTCCTATGGGACAAGGGGCGGAGGTTGGGATGAATCGATGATGTCTCTCCAGAAATTTGGCAGACAACGGACATATTAGTGGTCGCTTTAAAAAATATTCTTGATATCATTTTCAATAGATTTGTAGTGATTGATTGACTTAAAGTGCATAATGTATTTTCGGCGAGAAAACCAAATTTGACTTTTCATATCCTGATGATACAATCACAACCGGTCGTACTCATTGGCATACTGGATACTCTCACATGATAAGGGACACAACTCAATTTATAATATATTATTCAGAAAGTGCACATGAAAATGCATAATAAAGGTCCAGAATTTTTAGTCACGTTGCAGATTCTTTTAACTCGATAAAAACTAAAAATTCTAGGCATGTGATCACGTCTAGAAAATAATTATATCTTTATTGTAAGTAGTATTAGATAGATACTCTTTATTGCACAACACATTAGGTACATAACTTATATTATTATTTTGTTTATAAATTCTTCAGATCAGTAAACAATACATACCGGTTCTGACAGGTAGCTAGAATTTATGATGAAATGTAGCAAAATATTTGCAGAGGCGCTATAGCAAAAACATTGCAGCAGGAGTACTCATTTGGAAACGTTCTCGCCAGCCCTCGGATCGTTCCACGGCACGTAGCCGTAGCGAGCCCTTCCGAACCAACTTCCTTATAGCTGGTGATATAACGCTTAATAGACCTGTCCGCCTACTATCTGCAGCCAGCAGGAATTAACTAAACGCCCAAGGGAATGAGAGAACTTGAATTTATAATATTTGAAGTACTGGTAATAAACTTAGACCTACATAATTCAGCGGACCAAGGAGCCCCAAACCCCAACGCTTGCAATGCGATATTCACACTTTTAGTGTTTCATAAGGTAGATAGATATATGATAGAGAATTATTAAAGGGAATCTGACAATAACGAAATAACAACATACATTCCGGTGAAATGCATTACTAGACAAATGCAGTATTTCGGTGCTTAATATACCGTTGAATTCGTCGCAACACTATTGTCACAGACAAAAATAAACGATTTTACATTATAAAATATATGTAAACAGTTATTATTAACGTATGCTTTCGCTTGGTTGGTGTTAGCGGAACAGGGAACAGCTGTGTGGCGCGTGCGATGCATTCCTAGCGGTCAACGCACGCGGCGGCGCGGGCGCAACTCGCAGCGCGGACTCGCGCACGCTTCCGTTCTTTGTTAGTGTTAATGTTACTTGTGTTTATCGTTGCATGTTGAGACAATGTCTTGTTACGTCATTTTAGCCCTTTATTAGCCGCATTTTTGTTTTTTTCGCTTTTAGAAAGTTGATGCAGTAAAAATGTGAAGTAACAGTGGCTACTTACAGCTTTTTATTTTTGTATCGCCTCATCTTCTTTCATCATTCTGATCTGAGTTTAATTTATGTATTCTATACACAAAAGGATCTTGACTTTGGATTATGTATGTATAGATTTCGTATGTAGATGACTAACAACATTAATATATTCCGATTTCATTAGGTATTCTCAGACACCAATGTTACTACTTAGTTAGGTTAGGCATTCGTAGTATACATTATAAATGTATCCTCAGCTGAAATTGGTATCAATTGCTGGTATAATAGGTATCACGAAAAATATTGAAGATTCCTCATAGGCTTTGTATGTACACCATGTACGTACATTATGCAATTTAGATAATAATAGGAAGTTATTTTCTTCCTATTTTCGTATAAATACTCGTACTATCTTTACATCAAAAGTAATTTTATAAATATTTTAGCAATATTGGCAGACTAATCAAAAAGCTAATAAAATGGTCCATTGCAATTTTCGAGCGTTCAACGTTAATTGCTCGCTGGCAAAAACTGAAGACGTCTGGCTGAAGGCAAATACTTAATTTAATATTTAAAACTACGAAGTATCACCCAGGTAGCTATTTCGCGGCAAATTACGTCTGGCGTGTTGCAAAAAACAAACGCTTTATACAAAGTAGCGACGACGGCAGAATAGCAATTGGAGAAAATTGTGATTTTAGAACGCTTAACAATTCTTTGTGAAGGCGTTAATTTCGCAGTGCTGAATTAGCGGGCGACTGGAGCTGAGACCGCCGGATAATCTATGAGCGACTCGCCCCTAGATGAAGACCGATCGATCGAGGTCTCGACTCGACTGTTGTACGGTTTGGGAAACAGGGTGCCGAGAATGCCGTCTGCTGAGATCGAGACACTTTCAAAGTATAAATACGCCGGCAGCAAAATGATTTTCAAATGAATAGCTATCGGGACGTCTTGTACCTAAACACACTCTTGCACATTACTGATGTTGAGTATCGACGTTTAGAACAGCCTCGTTTTGTATTGTTTTGTTTATTTTTTTGGTTATTTACGGCGCGAGATCGTGTCTAAGGAATTTATCATTGATTTAACCGAAATCAGTAGTTTAATTAGCACCAAACATATACATATTGACACCAGTATACAGGCTTAAATTACTAACATTCAGTTCACATAGATGAAATAGTGGCCTATCAACACATGCCTGCTTCGAAAAACAATATAGTAAGTAATAAAGTTTGTTGATTACTTACAACGTTTAATTCAAATGAAGGAGCAGATAATTTTCTTAAGTCTTTACCTTCGTTACATGTATCTAACTTGCAAAAAATCTGTTAATCTAAATCTAATTATAGAAACATAAGGTTGTTTTTTTTCTGTGCTTAGCACTAGTAAAAACAATAATAAAAACTAGACGAATAAAAATCTGAACGTAAGTAAACAAAGTTTTTGTACGTGGAACACTAATCGAATGCATGTCACGTTCCGAACGAAACAAATTTTAACGTTACGAAACTTGGCGATTGCGACACTGGGTGACCTCAAAGTTACTTGTTTTCATTTGACATGCATTGACTTTTTACTTGCCGACGATTAATAGTGATATCGACCGATGTAAATTGCTCTTCGTAATAACTTATGAGATTGTGCTTAGGTTGTTATGTACAGAAATAACTTGAAACTGGTTATTTTGTGATAATAGCCGTTCTCGATTGTCTTGAAGGTCTTCGTTATACATGTTTGTCAGCCATTTTCTATCTTCACAGTGCGGTCATTAGTAAACGTAATCATAACATCGAGCCATGGAACAAAGGATTACGAAATATTGAATCATATTACGCAGGTAAACGTTCTATTAGGTTCTTAACCTTAACATACAATATTTTTCTTTGTATTTTAAAAACGTCTAAATAAACAGCGTGGAATTACAGATACAGTTAAACAAAGGTATCGTTCATTTCAACCAATTCGGTCATTTCATTACTCGATAATTTGGAATGCATTTCACAGTACTGTTGATCGTAACAAAGGTGTTGCAAACCAGTCGTATCGTAACCAATTATTATCATTTTGTTTTGTTTGGCATTTAATACCGCTGTATTACCGATAATGTTACGACTTTCAGATTCATTCAGTGTTAATTATATTACCTTCCAGCTGATATTTCGGCAGTCAATCTCACCGAATAGCTGACATATTCAAATAACATTGATTCATCATACCAGCGTGTTTTTCCCAGTTGAGTCCAATTTTGTCCATGTAGACTATGATCCAGGTTTGGGAAGTCTGGTAATTACAATGAAACATTGATTTCAAGCGACTTGTGTCTCACTTTCGCAACCCTTTATAAGGAGAACCAAACTACAGGATACTGGCTACAATTTCAGATTAATTGTAGGTTTCCTCATGCCGATGATGTCGACCTTACCTTCGAGCGAATGGTAGAAATATGTAAGTAAATAGATTTAAAAAATCGAGGTGCTCGGATTTGAATGACCTCCAGTTAAAAAGGTGCATGACTTTATCCACTGAGCTACCCGTTCCCCCCTAAATCCTCATAAGAACATAACCGGAGAAAGATCGGGCAAGAGGACCAACGATCTAACGTGCTTTCCGAATTTCCCAGGCATTCTTGTTGTAACAAACTCTAACTGCACACTGATAATTTCTTGACAGAAAATTTCAGGTCTGGCCTGACCTATTCTGCAGGTTTTTTTGACGTATTGCTAGTTCCAGTCAAGGACACAAAACAGTTGGATTTGCTATCGGTATGCTAATAATGGATAACCTGATCGAGAAGACAGCGATTTTCTAATTTGCTCGCAGTCATAATACGGGAAAGATTTTAATATTTGTTTGTATGATCAAAAGTCTTATAGATTCTACATCATCAGTCACTTAGTCATGATTGCACGTGATGAAATATATTTGCATACTAAAGTGTATATGTTATAGAATTGGGTCAACAGTCATCACAAAATAAAGTGTGTTCATTGCTAAAAATATTATATTTAGCAAGACACTTATACTTTGCACTACCTACTAAACTTGTAGGTACGTACCTATAGATACTCGTTGATACTTGACTTTTCAATTTATAATTGAATGAAGAGAGTAACTGACGATTGTTGAGTTACTGAACTGTAGTCTTAGTTTCTAGGAATAAAACGAATGATACGTTTTTGATGCAAGAAATAAGGAGGCAACAAACCTAAAGTAATATTACAGAAGTGTGACATTCAAAGTTAAACCTAACCTAACCTAACAAAAAAAGTCCTGTGGCATTTCTGATTTCAATTGAGTATTTATCTCAGACTATAAAGAGAATGCCAAAATAAAACTTTATATAGGTAGGTACTTAGTAAGTATATAGAAAGAAAGTGAACAATAAAGATACTGTGCTCAGTATGAATTGACTATGGTCAATTCTTAGGTCATAGAGTAAGGTAATAATAGTTCGGAGAATGGACGAAGAATCGATTGCCCAAGCAAATCAATGTATGAAATCAGCTACTGTCAAATATTTCCGACAGACAGTTGTTATCAACGAACGTGAATCCATTATCATCTCCACTCATCTGCAGCCTTAATCTTACGTCGTTATCTCCGTTCAAAACTGCGTAAACACGACCAAAGTCAGCTAGCACAAAGGTGGCCCTCCGGCCTCCGTCCCTTGGCAGGGCCGGCCCAATTCCGACCCTCCAGTGGTGACCTAGTTCGCGACACCCGCTCATTTGCCGGCATAGCTTTAAAATGGGGTTGCATGTAATCGTTCTTTGCCCCCATATTCAGAGGGTTCTGAATCTCCATTGAACATTTTCTGTCTCACTCGTGCGTGCTGAAATATGAAATGGCAGGCTTGAACGCGTCGATGGTTTTCATCAATTGCTTACTGGGTTTCGCAGTTAGACAACTAACATTTTAGAGACTACGTACAATAATGTACATATTTCCAAAGTAGGTACTTGTAGACGTACACTTCTATGTATATATTGTTCAATCAGTGGAGCATGATTTTACCTTTATTGGGTAAAATTACCGTTTTCAAGAAATTTATCATAAACTAGAAATAAGCAATTTTTGCCAACTGAATGATAAATTAATGTAAGTATGACAAAATTGAAATTTTATCATCAGATGGTAGGTAGAAATTGTATTTAGTATGTCTGCGTACTTTCGTATGAAAAATATTTTAAACAAAATATAGCCTTCTATCATCTGTTATGATCATTTTTGAGAGATATGAAAGACTCATATTAAAGTGTCAATTACTTGTTCGAAGTTATTATGTACCAGCAAGCAAACTTTCGATAAAAAGTCTCATTAGATGTTAGGTACCGCTGGCTTGGTATGTTAGGGCACAATTACAACTTTCTTATTCCCACAATTGCAGTTATGTGAAAAGCAAAAGGTAATAGAGCTAATCAAGCCGTTATTTCTACCTTGAAGAAAAAGATTGCTTTCTTAAACAAATGTGCTTATTTACTACTAGGTAAGACGAGTTAAAGACTTAGATCACAAATTGTTTTTTTAGCCTTTAGGTGCTGTTTCATTCACTATGAATATTTTTGTATACCTAAATATCTACATTTCGCTTATTATTTATTTATACTATAATCTTAACTGAGTCATTTGAAATATACGTACTGTAGTGTTTTATATAAATATTTACCTTAAACATGATACCTAAAAACCAACAAACTCGATCGCAAACATGTCATACCTACATTAAGGACACCTTACACAGACTGTAAAGAAATACTTCTGAAGGATCGTCTGGAACGTTGCTAAAATTTTGATTTATCCAGTTGTCACCTTCAGGTCGAGAAAAAAAACTACACAAGCGACAAATGTTTTTTTTTTCTCGTTTGTTGCCAAAGGGAACGTAGCCAGAGTCATAAGAATAAGCCAAATTTTGTCTATAAACGCTAACCCAAGTTCTAAGCCGTATTGTTGCAAGTGGCACATGTTACCGCGCAGTACGTCGCGAGACTAGCAAATATTTAGTAACGTGCCCGGTCTCATTGGACGTGATAGACAGACTAATGGCGTGTTTTATTACAATTTACAACAATTCATGGGTAGGCTGGCGGTCACACTTGAGAATGACAAGGGCACGAATAATATATTACATAGATTAATAGTGTTTGTCCGCACTGCAAACCGTCACATCAAGATTCAAGCGCGTTTGTTTTGAGTAATTTTGCCCACTGGACTAAAACGGGTTGGACTAATCTGACATTTATACCATAAGCACAAACTTTTTAATTTCACGTTGGATTTAACTTAGAATACTTACATCAAAATCGTATTACGGTACTGCGAATAAATTGAGAGTGTGAATTCTACCATATGAATGGTATGCATGGTCAATAATGGAAGATACATTCGAGTACTGCCACGTAAATGTTAAGACGAGACTAGGTAGGTACAATCAAAATTGTAATCCCCATAGACATCATTAAGTTTGGAACAATAGCTTAAAATTTAAACCTATCTGAATTCGCCAGACGCGACGCTCGTCGACCTTCTGCGAGTATTTCAATACATTTCGTTACTTATTTAGCAGTCCTATTCAAATTATAAGAAAGTGACAGACAGAGCAAGGCTCTCTCACGCGAGGGGTCGATGACCGCGTTCGCGAACCGCCTAATGGCGTAACCGACTTCGCAAGGCCGATGGTACATAGGCGATAACGCGATATCACTATCGAACAATAAAATATCTAGATAAGACTACCTATTCCCATGACTTGAAAAAAAGGAAAAACAAATGCCAGTCGAGGTCAGTGCACCACTGTGCAGTTTGCCATTTTTTCCATAGTCTTCTCTCAATAATGAAGTTTGTTATATATCCAACATTGCAGCCAAATAGGTAACTAAGTGCCGACGTACAAATGGGTATACATATACTATTCCTACCCTAATCAATATTAAAAAAAACTGATTTAAATACCTGCATCTTGAAATTTCGAAAATTACTTTTTTGCACGTTATACTCGTAATCTTTCTCTGCAAATGACGACTCTTATCTTATCTTATCTAAGGTTTGGTAAATATGCAAACCATGTAACTAATGATTGATGGATCGATAAATTTCACTGCATTAACCTTTATAGGTTTTAGACGTACCTACTTAAACATTGAGAGACATTGTATTTTTATTGAGTAAAGGCTTTTCAACACCGTGCACCGTTTAGATAAATACTGATAAGATTCGTTATCATTAAGAATGTCTATTTTAGTAGCAGGTACTATCACTAGATATTAATGTACTTACAACACCGTATAGTAGGTAACGTATTACAGACAGTAGAAGATCAATATCAACTATGATACTACTCGTAGATAGCCAATAAACGGTTAAACGAAAAGTGGATCGAAATTGTTTGTTTGCTTATACAATTTAAATAGTTTTGGTGGTAGTACGAAATAATCCGATATCAGAAATCAGTTCGTAGGGTATCATTGAGAGCCTACAACCACTTACTTTGAGGTTTTACTTTCGACTGATCATGATTGTTGAACGCAACAAATCAAACAATCTAAAATCTAAATTTTATCGTTGTAAAATGCACTGACTTCACACCGTAATGTCTCTGTAGTATAGCCGGGCGAAGTGCAAGCAAGCCTAGGTAAGAATTGCATAAGCAGGCGAATGCAGCCGACCAAAATGGCACAGCAAATGGCTTATTGCGTAAACGACGTTTGATCTCACGCCAGCATCGGCAAACGTGATAATTGTTTTCTCAAACATAAGTTATGCTTTTGCGTCCGTACTGCCGCGAATATCGCACCGTTTTATAACTATGAGTTTACTGAGAACTCACGAATTGTCGTATATAGAGCACAAAATTACACAGAGCACAGAAGCTGTCTTCAAGAGGGGAGTTAATAAGCTATTTATACAAGCCAAACAACAAACGTCAACCCCATTACATCATCACCTATAATAATAAGGTGAGATGGCGACCAAAGGTCTGGACATTGACGAGTAGATATCTTCTAATACACAAAAGATACAGGTAGAGTTACAATAAGAATAAAAACACCGTACAATTATTATAAAGCAACGCGAAGATCTAAAATACTACCCATACTTAAATATAATATTCATTCACACATGTTTAAAATACTATTTTAATATTGTATTTCCTCTACAGACACAGTAAGGAATTATTATTACTAGAATATCAATACTCATAAACAAAATGAAGACAGTCTATTTCAGATTTGAGTGTTATTTAATAATGTTCTATTCAAAATCACGGCGGAAAGTCCATAACTTAATTACGTTCTCTTTACTGACTTGTAACGCAACTACGTGGTTAAAACGTGTTTTATACGACATTCAACGATTTTCCTTGTTGTTTGGATCCCTTGACCTCCTTAGCGCTGTTTCACTAAGAGCCGTCGGGACGAGTACCTTCTATCATCACGACTTACGCCCCGGTTTTCAAATGAAGACAATGAGATTAAAGCAAAGTTTCGTTTAACAATTTTATCTTGTTATCGTCATTCTTATTGAAAACTGTTCATTGTTCCAATATCCACGGCGAAGTTAAGTTTTTTTAAATAACGTTTGAAGTTGACGTTGGAAACTCGCCAATGCTAAAGATAGAGACTGAGGAAATTATTTATCATCTTAATCATCATCCTTTGAACAGCATGTCACAGTTTATTTATTTTACTACGAAGAGTAGCTTCTGTGTGACGGATTTCCCATTCCACTACCAAATACCATGTTAAGCAAGTACCATGTTATACCATTAACTATGTAACTACTCTAGTGGATAATCTCTATCAGTAATACTTTCTACAACTTTCTATGTTAGTTTCCATTAAATTTGTCATTGCGCAATCTTTCTTTTTGACAGTCGTGACAAGGCTTCGGCCACCGCGCTATGCCAGCTTAGTGGCTTAAAGCAGTGGCATAGTAAAATCGTGCCTCTTCTAAATAGGAGGTTCCAATTCGAGCATGTACCTACATCTTGCTTTGTCAAATACATGTCTGTATTTTTTTTACCACTAGGTATATCAGAGGTGTCGAAGAACATTGCAGCATGAGGAAACCGCAAGTTTCGGATACTTTCTCGAATTTGTGTACAATACAAGTACTTGAACAAATCACGATTCACTTTGTCTGGTTTAACTGTCTTGGGGTTGCTAAGATCAGACAGTAAAGGCTTCAAACTAATTACCAGACTTGCTTTATTCTGGTGGGCGGCAGCAAAGTGGTGTCAAACAAAGATTCAAATGGTTACTAACTAACAGGATAAGTCATAGTTTGTTAATAAAATATTTTACAACAACGTACGAAATACTATGGGAAATATTCATACTATACGAAACGAATGTGACAACGACATAATATGTCTAATATTTTACAGGTAACCTAAGTAGGTACCTACAGTTATCAAATTGTAATTGAACATTTTCTATAAACTCGTAATCCCTTGTTTGATTGAAACCGATGTCGAAATTTCTACCTAGGATTAGCTTGTTAGGATATGCTTCCGTAAAAAATCCAATTAACCAATACCCTTTTTTGTGGAGAAAATTCTTCAAGTGTACATTGTGGCTTCAGCGTGGAGGACCAATTAAAACGTTAGTTAGGTGGACAACCGCTACAGTTCAGCACGACATTGCATCGGCGTTTTTGCGGACAAGTTAATTACATTTTAAGCGATAAAAAAACCTTTGACAACGCGGCAGGTGTGGCCGACGCGCCGTTACTCAATGGACTTTCAACGAAGTTTAAATTGTTTCTAGGCAACGTAATTATAATTCGTTCTTTGAGAAACTTTAAAAAAGTTCCTCTTTATCAAACGCTCGGCGTTCTAACATAACTCTTTGGCTAACTTGAGTTTCTTTGGTAAATAAAGAATTTAATTCCGAAAAGAAACGCTAGCTGTTACACTTCATAACATTTATGTACAGTCACAATGACTTTGATCCGAATGTTCCCACTGAAGAATCGGACATGACGAACGAATTTCCTACGCAGTAATAATCTCATTCAAAGTACGGAAACAGAGCGGCGGGCAATAAAATTGTGAAAGTGATCCGAAGCAGCCCTGCCGCGGAGGAAGGACCGGACGCGGCGCGACCGGTTCCGTAGATTGAACCCGAGTTGTCGAGTTGCACAACAGCCCATAGGTACTGCATGCATCCAAGCGTACAGCCATTCTATATGTTCATAGCTAACTATCGCATGCCCTGATTAGGCAAGCCGCGCAGTCAGAAAACGACAAACAAAACGCGAACCGCAATAGCAGATTGCGTATTGGCGCTATCGCACTTAGCGATGGGACCAGGCTCAGAGCCTAAAAGACATTAGATACTAGCTTAAACCATAAACACCTGCATGTCAGTCAATAAGTCCTCTGGCCGGACGTAGGTATAAAGGTAAGAAGAAGTTTTTCGCATACTTGGGTACATTAACACCACGATATTCTCAATAAAAAAGCGGTGACCTTCATTTAGCCCCATGTTTATAGTACTTAGCTAAATTGTTTAAAAAAAATACCTGAATTTACCACATTATTAAATGCAGCAGTTTACTGTCCATCAGGTTCCAGTTCTACCTACAGACATCTTGAGACACTAATCTAACGAAGCATAACGAAAACTATTTGATTCAAATAATCTGCTGGATCACGACACAACGTTGCTAAGCTGCCAAACAGCTATGAAGTTTCTCCAGTTCATTAAGAAAGAAATGAAGATTAAGTAACTAAAACTGATTCTTATGTGAAACAAATACACAAATGGCATAGCTAAAATATACTGCCCGTCTTGGTATTCAGTCTGCGGGGGTCAAGTCAAGACGATTAATAAAGGATTGGCCCCATTCTCCAAATAGCTTTCGGTAAGTGGCTACAACCGGTTAAACGAGACATAATGTGACAAGATTCGCTTGAAAATAGTTTATGCTCTAAAATCCTTTAAATTAATCCGTACTCTGGTATACCAAACATAGTGTGATTATTGGCACTTTAGTGTTTCGTCACGTTACGCTTATTTGGATCTTTACTGTAGAGTTCATAATTGTAATAAGTACGATTTTATTATTTTATCTACGTTGTTATCTTTGAACTTGTTATTTGTAATGCACAATGAAGCACGGTCAATGTCCCAGACATTGAAGTCATACGTATCTATATCACAGAAAAGATTTCCATAACTTGAAAGGCATACACATTCGACATGCATAAGTAAATATTGTAATTTGACACTGATAATACATAGGTAGTGCATACTAAAATTAAGCATTCAACATACTACACCAGCCAAAGTATATTATAATATTATGATTGAATAACAAATCATACAATCATTTGGACAAGCGTTGAGTGAGTACGGGCAATGATGAGTAAAAAGTCCATTCAATTGTACTCACTTTATTTGATACTAAATTCTTTGAAAACATTAAGGAAATACCAACTTTAGACCCAAACAATGGATTTGGTTGTAACAAGGCGAAATAAATCACAGTCGTCAAAAGAATGAATATTGCAATAGAGTACATTCCTAGACAGGTTATACACACACGTCTTCATAATGTAGTATTTGAATGACGCGCGCAGTACACTCCGCTATTTATAGTCGGTTGCGTGATAAAACAACGGTTGTGTTGTGAAGCTGATATCACAGACAAACAATAAGACATAAACACTCGGAGAGACGGAATTATTCGAAATGTACTGTCTAGTGAACATAACTGCTTAGTACAATGTTTTGTTACAATCTTTGGAAATGTCCTTGCATGATTGTAGGATATAAAGTTTGAAGAAATCTCCACTCATCTCATTATTTTCTGATACTCAATCCTCCAACCTCAGTCTCGAGTGTTCACGTCCAGAGCATATTTACAAGAGTTCGAGATCTTTGAAGGCTTAACATCAATTACTGTAGCTAATATGTACTATTTATGCCTTGTTCACATCACAAAAGTGTGCCAGCTGTCATGCTGTACTGTATGGATTGAATCCAACATTTTTTTAATCATGACGTCATCTATTGCCTCAGATAAACAAAAAAGTCTGAGACCCTGACTTGAGATCCACGCGCTTTTGTCTTCATTCTTATCTTTATACTGTGATGTATTACAATAGAACTCCCAGAATAAATAGTAAATTAAACAAATGCAAATGCTCTGACTGATTTGAGTTGTTTCATTATTTCAACCTCCCGCTGCGGTGTAATGTAAAAATAACTTCACACTAAGCAGGTGTCCGTTATTTGAGGCTAAAATCTACAATATTTGCAAGCAAGTGGGCATGCTAATCATTACAATGATGTACTAGATATATTATCTTTATACGAATTTATTTACTGTCACTTTCATTTCATATCCAGTACTTATAATTCATCATCAAAATGTAATTCATGATTTTAAGGGTTATTTTGATCACTCGAAGATTAACGAGACCAAGAATGACAAGTTAAAAAAAGTTTAGTATAAGATTGCGTTTTTAACTCAAAATTCTATCAAACAGAAAGCTAGTGGAAGTACCCATATTATTGCGAAAACATTAATAATTTTTAGCGTAAGTGTATAGGCTTCTACATACAAGGCTTCTACAATTTGAAAATAATGTTTAAAAGTTCCATTTGACCATTGAAAACACATTCTCTTCTAGTATCTCGCGCTCTTGCAAGATACTTCTGTCTCGGAAACGAAATCGGGAAACATTCAAACATATGTACATCACTGGCGTAAAAAACCTGACGCAAATCCAAAGATTACAGGAAGACTTTTTCGTTTCAACTTGGGCTTATCCTCTTATCTTAGTCATTAGGCGACTAAGCTTAAAAGAAACAAGAGATCAATTACCAGGAGTTCTAATGACATGTCTCATTTTGAGGACCGATAAGTTGGTACAGAGGCGAGTATAGAGATAGCTTATTCAGCAAATTTAATTAGTGTGGGGTTTCATTAGTAGCACGGCTTGTCGGGCGTTACGTAATTGCGATCGTCAAGTACACGCGGTACTGGGGCTGGAGCCAATGACGCTTTAAGCCTGGCCGGGTTAAGGTGTAGACATTATAATATTTTATTCTGTACTAGTTAGGTATTATGGAAAAGATGTATAATTTTGTAGTATACAGTATACCCAAAGCACAGGATGAAAAATATTTATCGGCCTTTTTTGCGGACAAGGGGTGTCAGGAAATATGCATTTTAAAGCAAGATACATACTTCACCGAAATTGTGCATTAAATCACTGTAAGGTCTAGTTCTTAAGTTATGATTTGTGTGCATCTATCTATCTCTTGCATTAATTTCATTTCTTGTTTCTTTCTTAATTTATTTTGCATTAAGATCGTTCCTCTTTGCCTACAATCTGTTTGATTTATTTTGACATTCGTTTTCTTCAATATACCAAAAACTTTTTTTTAATTGATGTAGCTAACAGTTTAATAACCATTTTATATTCCACGCAGATTTATGTTCTCAGATATTTCAACTTCACAATTAAATAAAATCAATGGCTAACAAATCATAGAGACACATGCTCCGCGATGCTAACGTAGATGACTGATAATAGCACAAATAATAAAATCAAACTGCCACAAATTACATCTCAGAGTAAATTGGAAGCGGCAATTTTAAAAATCAGCGCTCAAGTGCGCAGACGCTGTTGTGAAATACTCGCGAGAAACCTTTGAAATGAACCTTCAGTCTGAACCGCTCACCGTCCAAGGCCGACGGTCATGGCTGGCCATGGTGCTACATAGCTTCGTGAAACAAAAAACTGACTGAAAATTCCAACTCTAAATCCTAATCTAAGAACAAAGTACAAACACACAAGCAGTATAAATTCAATGACAATACTAGTGGTGATCAACGTAACGAGGATCCAAGAATGTAAGGGTATGGAGATATATAAGATTACTTATTGTCACATAATATTGTAAAAGAAGTAACCGAGGCCGTCTAGCGTGGACATTACAGACCTGATTGAAGCTGACCTCTCGAGTCTCAACCTTAGAGTATACATAAGGTCCCCAACATTTTAGCATGAAATAGCCTCTAAACTGTAAAAGGTTATTCACAGAGCAAGCACCCTTGCCTAAAATAGCTTGTCAAAGTGAAATTACGGACATTAGCGTCGGCATAATCTGAAATCGATGGCGAAATACTTTCGTCAATGTTGTAACAGGTTATTTAAACGGGCTAGTGGTCGCTGTTGGTATAAATAACAGTTAATTTCTCGTGTCACGCTCCGTTAGACGTCGTCGCGTGCCCAGCAGTCTTCCTGCTTCGCGTCGACCACTGAGATTCCTGGCACTTAACAGTATTACAATAGTTTATCGTCTGACTGTTCATATAAATATTTTTACGGGAAAACACCATAACGCATGTTTAATAATTTGACAATTGCTGGAAATGTAACTTCTGACATTGCGTGGATATTTTATGGTAAAGATAACGTCCCTTGCCGTTGTTTTTTTTCAACAAGGTGTCTCATTCCATTCGCAATTATCTTGAGTAAATGGTAAAACTACATAGGTTTAACTACATTACAATTTTATAGTTTCTTCTTTTACATTAATAACGAAGTATCAACTGAGGAGTACAGAGACGTTACACTTGTAATATTAAAAGCACCTACCATAAATTTGATTTAAATAAGAACTTGTAACATGACGTGAACTTACAAACGAAGTGACGGCCACAAACACACGTGTAAGAATAGACCACATATTATCTACGTTTTACTCTATTTTATAAACCAAAGTCTGTCGTCAGTCTTAGCCGAAGTTAGAGTAGAATAGGGTTCTAAACTTTTAGGCACTTAAGACGCGCTTGAGGGGAATAATCAGTTCAACCAGCTTTTTTTGCAGAATTCAAGAAACGCTTCATCAGCTGCTTCCCGGTATTACATAAGTAAAGAATGGGTTCCGGCCATAAAAATGCAGGGCAAGCGAGACACGGACGACGGAGGTGGTGCGTGACCGGCGTCGTCGTGTCCCACGGATCTGCTGAATACAAAGCGCCAGAATCGATACCTACTGCCGAGTCCTTGGGTGTACTGTAGACCGAAGCCGATTCATAACCACAAATTACAGAATCAGAACCGACAGGTTGAATGCGTCGTAAAGTTGAAATTCACATAACCTTCGTTTTTCATTGGCGATTAACAAAAAGTGTTGTTTATGTTGTGCGCTGCTGGTGCGTAATGAAATAATAACAAGCGGCAACAACGGAAGTAAGATTGCGATTTGCCAGCACACTTAAAATGCTAAGTAAAATATTCCACCCTGAGAAGAAAAACAAAACTTGATTTCAGCGTCTCTACTAAGGTGCTGTGCCTGATGATAAGGGTTACGTTATGCAAAGATATACACAACGCGTAGGGCGGAGTGATGTCATAATAATTTATATACCTGGCAGTAGTTCTCGCGCGATTGATATTTATGCTGCTCAACGAGTAATAATATCCATTCATACAATTCATAAACTAGGCGCAGATACAAATCCTTCGATGCGTTTTCGACTTCATAGTTAATTCTAGGTATTTTGCTGCTTGCAGTTTCCCGGTTAACATGTCATAATAAATACGGCAATTGATTGCGATTACCTATACGTTTCCGCGTCAGAAACGTAACTAATAAGCAGCGGGTATTTAGGTCGGCTGCAAATTGGGAGGTAAGCTATTTCCAATCTTCCTTGTGCATCACATACCGACGAGTGCGACTGAGAAGTTCGTTTTCAACTAGAATACATACTGTCGCACTCGCACTATCTTAAATAGATTCATATGAATAATAATAATGATGACAAGTAGATGCTGGCCATTTCAGTTCCCAGTAATGTTATCGAATCATAACAGAGAATACAGCGTCGTCAGCAAAGGTCAAAACGCAAGTGTGAACGAATGAATCATGAGCCTTGCAATAAAATAACTATGTACAATCGTGAGTCTGCTAACGACTACCTGTGAGCGAATCACAAAGAAATACAAAATGACACCCGCATACTAACGTTCGATGTATCGAATGTCTTTGTTCGCCCATCAAACAATGCTTCATGAACTAACAAGAAAGAAGCATGGTTGTAAAGTGGAAAATCTAATTAACTGGAGTATTTCTTTAGCTGATAATGTAATCTGCTAGCCGTAATCGAGAAATGGATCGCAGTAAGTACTTCGTCAGTGAACAGAACACAATTAGCTACGAAAATAAGTTTGTAAGAGCAGGTAAAATTGTATAGATTACTCAGCATATCGTAGTCTATTCCGGACATGGCAGCATCATCCACTTTTCGACTCTCTCCTGAATACAACTACTGACTGATTAGACTAGTAAGCCTTATCAATATACGAGTAGTTACGAACACGAATATAACAAGTATAAACTCGAAAGATTACTGTCTAATAAAATATCAAAAGATTAAATCTCAGTTTAGTTTTATGACAGGTCCAATATGCTATCAAACTTCAACAAATGGCAAAATGTCTGCTCATTTGGCTTTTTACATGACAAAAATAAGGTCACCCGTCCGTTCTCAGTGCGTCTCAATCTGGTACCTACTTTATCGACACTTGTATTTTCATCTCGTCGTTCGTTGTTACGAAAATACGAATGGCATAAAAAATCGAACCCGTAAAATATGATTGGTAACTAATTAGTCTACATTACTTTAGGTTAATACGAGTACAAGAACCTAAAAATATTTTTCGTAATTGACTCTATCAAACAAATCATACGGTTTATTAAACTGTAAAAATAGATTTTTCTTTGTGTGAAAAATTGTCTGATGTAAGCCCAAAATTTTGTTCTTCGTCCTAAAGTAGATTATCAAACCCAAAGTTTACCCCATACCCTCTTACGTAAAGACACGTTAAGTTACATAAAACAACATCGCTTAATAGAAGTTGGTTTCAGCGTAGGCAAACATTGCTCTCATGAGAACAGGTTTGTTATTTTGGTCGATGGCACTGAGGCTGAGCCGCTGAGGCAGGGGCCGCACAGGTTGCAAAGGGCCGGCGAGGTCACAGCACCTTAAAAGCGGAGTCAATGTTGTCGGAATGACACCTACTCGTGCATCGTTTGTTTACTACGTGATAACGTCTGATGTCTGTCGAAACCTTTTGACCGAAATAAAAAAGCATTTAATACGATATGGTACCTACCAAATGTGATCGATCGAACACTTCGTACAATAAAACACAAAAAAACAAGTAACATAAGTAAGAACACTTGCAATCGATAAAGATCTATAGATCCTGAGCCTAGAAGATCTATAGAGCTGAGTTCGATGTCACTATGCTACATACATCGCACAAGCAAAGTGGGTTTGCGAATTGGTATTTTTAAGGTCAAAATCTATTTGTAAAAATTTGCTATCCAATTTACCTATGTCTATGTACCGAGCTTTTTTGGTTTTAATTTTTTGACTGGTACATCCTCGAAGTAACCTTATCAACCAGGGGGTTAATCAGTGTACTTACTTACATTTCGCAGAAACTGATCCTTAAGGTTTAGGTACAGCATTGCTCGTAACATTATTATTTATTCGACATAAATTATGTTTAGGCTTGTAATACTACATTAACGTTACACAATTTATTCCTGACGCATTATCGATGAAACAATTCAGCAACCATTACTGAAATGAAGCAACGCAAGTGTAGGGAGTGAAATGGGGTCACCAGCATCTCCGTGCTCGGAACGCATTTGGCCCCTCTTATGTTTCGGTAACTGTCGGTTAATGAATGGCATTCTAGGTGAATCTAGATGAAGGTTGCAGGGTGGCTTAACATCCAACGATAGGGTCTGTATGAAATTGTGTAGCTATAGAAACTTGTCTGTTACTTTTATTTCTTGTGCGATTAAGGTCCTTGCTTTGTACAGAGAACGTTTAAAATATGGATTAAACACAATAATTATATTTAAGTAAATGAGAAACTAATACGCGTAGTTTTAGTTAAGCATCTTACTATGAACATTTAAACAAA
Organism: Cnaphalocrocis medinalis; assembly: GCA_014851415.1. Lineage (NCBI taxonomy): Eukaryota > Metazoa > Arthropoda > Insecta > Lepidoptera > Crambidae > Cnaphalocrocis > Cnaphalocrocis medinalis. The sequence goes on along the minus strand of CM026284.1, from coordinate 11,379,782 downwards.
CAACGATCATCCCACGTACGCATGATCTACGAGTATTCTACTTTTTTAATTCTCTCCCTATTCCCTTACTCTCATATGTAGTGACAGGACCGAAGAGGAATCAGGCGCGGGACCTACGTGCTTTCCGAGTATGAGACCACCCACTTCCAGACAGCGGGCTCTCACTGAGAATATACTAACAGAAAACTCAGGTACAAATTAGCCGTCGCCTTAAAGTGCGACCCACTGCGCTACCGAGGCCACAGAGGCATCGAGGCAGATGAAATCTATATATTATGTATTTAGATAACTTGTTCATCAGCCGGTTCTATTTAAACTGGCCTCGGGACAGATGGATCAGTCCCACGCAAGCCGTCTGTTTTCACTTCTACAAGTTGTTGTTACATTTCAATTTGAATGATGAATTAAACGCGCCTAGTTACGATATCTCGATGTGATAAACCAATATAAATTTTTAAAGGAGATATCGAATTGATTGACAAGCAATTAAATCTTGACGGTTTTTTATTCTGACCTCGTCTAGAGTTTCAAAGCGATTTGTGAATATTTTACAAAGACATGCATGCAAAAGCTTTTAACATAAGTATTGGCAACTATAAAAAAATATTATTTTTTGATCACTTTCCCAAAATATTGCTAATATGGTTAAAGATACCTACTAATGAATGACGAAGATTTTTAGCTCAAAAATATGAAGTTTTAAAAGTAGTCGCCAACGCCAAATGATGGAACATACTCTCTGCACAGAGTACAAACCGACAAAAAATTCAAGAGACAAGCTTTCCCCGCTAGCCGCGGCGCGCTTGATAAGTGGCCTAAGGGCTCCCCTCTCTCCCCTCCGACCTAGTTCCCCCCGCGCCCTACCATCTTTGTGCTACACGCCACTTGCACAACTCGCTATCAGCTGTATGATACGACTATACGAGTAGCATTCCTATTTGATCTACTTTCATTGGTGTCTGCTAATTTACATCTTCTATGGCCGCATTCTGTTCGGCAGACACATATGTTTAACTTAAAGAAATTCACGAACTCATTATACATTTTCTAGCTTTATTTGGTGCAATATAAAAGGCACAAGATCTTTGTTCTTAGTATTTCATATCCAGTTCATGTTGGAATATTAAATCAAGAGCTTCCAACCTGTTATCCTTACCAATTAACAATCTACAAGGACTCGTGTACTTCGTGGCCCTCAGACTCAGACCTTCGAGAGACATCGCCCACTGAATAACGATACAACTTGGTAATTTTCCGGATAATTTTATTGCAAAATTTGTCTCCAAGAAAGAAAGTTCTAAGACAGCGAGCGACTGGTTAAAACTTTTGTCTTTATACGAGTACACTGCGGTTTGCGGTACCTACAGGCAATAGGCAACACAAAATTCGGTGGGAGTTATCATAACAGTTGACAACTTCCAGTTCACGACTGCTTTTAACCTAAATAAGTCCTAGAGTTCTTTCTCGAAGTTTTGTCAGAATTTTCCACCACGGTAAGATTGATGACGTGTCGGAGAGAGGAACAATATTCTTTGTCTTATCCAAGTTCAACGAAGAAGCTCCATGTGATCCAAGTATCTTGTATTTCACCCAATTGTTATCAGCCATTCCTCGAACGCGTCTTTAACGTCTGGCAATGCGAACCAGAGAGCTAAGAAAGAGTAGGTAGGTATAGCTGAAGGCACGAAAGTATAGCGATGACCGTTATTTTGCTCACTTGTAAAAAAGAAGACTTTCTATCAAAATTGGTTTCTGCGCACTCAAGGTCATAACTACACTTTCTTGCCTTCGGACTATACCGAAACTACCGAACTTATTATATGACACCGGTTTATTTTTTATATCTGCATCATTATTACGTTTACATCAAGTTTGACGTGTTTTATGTAGATAGCAGACGCATGTTGTACGTTAACAATAGCCTGTGATTGCAATAGATAAAGTACCATCGGTACATACTAGTAGCTGTCAATTCTCTCATAATTGCTTGGTCGACTTGAGTTGAATTGTTCTCGGACGATAGTTATTACAGTCCCACACGATGCAACAAAGACCTGCCGAAGGTCGTCGTCATTTCCTTAGTAGCAATCTTCCTTTACAAACTAAATACATAATATCTGTTTGGCAGTAAAGTGATGGTTTCTTTCAAAGTTGATTAGATGATCTAGGTCAATATTGAAGGATTACTATAATCTTTCTTGGTCTCCGGGACACAAAGTCATGGAGGAAAAATATTGTAAGAAAATTATGTTTATGTCATCGATCAAGAAAATGAAAAAAAACTAAGTTGCTTCAGAGTGGTATTAATGCTCAGAAACAATTGAAATATTCACAGATGATTTTGTGATCTATTAGAATAGATAATGATCAACTAGAGTTGATCATTATCCTGACATTTCATACCTGTAGTCACCTGCCGGTCTTAAAATAGTTCCACTCTGTTAGTGCAATGTAATGTAAGACATGGCAATTGGCAGCAATCGAAGAGACAAACGTTTATCTGCCTAGCCTGTCAATTAGAATACTTAACAAATTGCTATCTGGGCCAATCTTCCGTCTAAAAGCACTAAATAGATTAAACAAACCTCTTTTAAGAATAAAGTTAACTAGGTAATTAGGTATTGGAGGGAATAAGCAAAAAGTAAATCATGAAATGAGTTTCAAGACGAAACGGAATATACCTACCTGCCTCTTTTTTTCTTTCATCTTAGCGTGTATTTCCATTTCAATCCAAACTTGTCGCTTTGGATGGAGCCCACAGACGGATTTGAGGAGTCTGGGTAATTACAATGATGCGACTACAGCCTGACCTTCGCAAGTTCACAACCCTTTAACAATGAGACCAGACCAACTGAATCATGTAAGTTTCCTCACTATGTTCTCCCTTACCACCGAGCTGATGGTGGAAATATGCATACATATATTCGAAAAATCCATAGGTGCATGCTGGGATTGGAACCACGTACTTATCCACTGAGCTATTATTACTCTAAACGAAATATACTCAATAAAATTACATACGAGAAAGTAGAGGTATTACGTACTTTAATACTTTTCATCTTTTCAGTAACACGGTCAGGACACTGCATCTATGCTCGTGAGTGTACAAGTAGATACCTATGCGAATATTATATAAGCACTCAGGTTACATCTCCGATCCATCTGTGACCGATCTGAGTAACTGGTAGGCGGAAGCATGTTGGATTGACGATTATGATGGTGAAGACGATAACACGGTGGAATTATTGCGGCAATTGTTGGCATTCTTATGACGATCTTTGAGGCTGATGATGACATATTTAAAACGTTTGGCTACTATTAAACATCCAACTTTACGAATTCTGCCTATTATTTTTTACACTTGACGTCACTGACAGTAGATAACAATCAAGCATCGATCGTTCACATCTATTACTACAAGGACATTGCCCAAGCTGTGAATATTTCTCGACATAAATTTTTTAGCCTAGCTAACTCAAAGAATATGGCACGTTTTAGTATATAAATATCCCGACCCTTGTCCGCTGGGCTCAATCCAATATTTTTTGCGACCTTCAGAACCTCGCCCGGCCGGACCCTGGGACCTCGTGCGAGGTGGCTGTACTGTAGCTATCGTAGTAGGTATTAATTAAAAAGGACAGCCGCCATGTGAGCTTATTGTTCTATTATATAATAAGATAATATATTTTAAAATAATGGGTCCTGAAAGATGACGCGCAATGCGTGCTCCTTCCGTGTTAAAAAGTCTATCCAAACGGAGATACTTCGATTTTGAAATAAGATTTACGCGGTGGACCTTTTCAAAATATAATTCGCATGCGTTCATATTTCAAAGCAACAAGGAGACGTCGTCGCCATAAACTCGACGACCCAACCCGCTAATCGAAACTGGTGCTTCAAGAGAAACCAGTCTTCGTGTAGGCAACATAAACAAATAACGTGTGCGTAGTTATAATAGCTAGCTTTCAGTTGCGTTAAAGTTGGTCTGGCGTTCCTCACTCGCCAGGAGAGCAGTGCAATACAAAGATATGTCGTCTATTTATAAACGGTGAGCGATGCAGGAATGGGCGCATCGCAGCGAGCTCGCTTTTGTCGTGCCACTTGATTTTGAATGTTTTGTATCTTGACTGTCCACGAGTTCCGTGATAGCGTTAACTGAACTGATAGCTAACTGTACTTGCAGTGACAATCGCCAGCGGAGTTGGTTGATGTTAAAACAACCGCACAGTTTGCCGCCAAATACCTACGCCGTTATCTTATCAGCAGTATTGCTCTGAATAGACTTAGGGTGAAGTCTGATAACAAACAAACGTGATGATAATAAATAATTTACGGACGGTTAGTAGATCATTTAATTGTACCTACTCATTACTAATTAGCTCAATTTATGTTCATTGTTCATGAATTCTCATTTTCGTACAAACATCCTACGTATTGTAGAGTCTACAATGTAGACTACATCGTAGAGTTTGAAACGATCACCACAAGGAGTTCTCCTTTCTGATCTGGTCTCCCTATTTACTATAATTTTCCACGAAACGTTCTGTGATGCCAGCAAATTCTTACGACACGAATTAAACATTAATTTTATTCATTAGCCCCTAACAAACAACAATGCCTGGTCGACAAGATCAAAGTTCTCCTGATAATGAGGTCGCATTGTTTCTTTATCACTTTTAATGTGATAGGTAACAATATACAGAAGATATATTATAGCACATACAAGTCTACCCCGTTTAATAAAATATCGAATACCATTTAATTTGGTCTGTTAGGTTCTTTGGCATGGCATTTCTCACTTTAATATGCTTTTACAAAATGTAACGTGTGATTGAGAGGAAAAGAGTCCTTACAATCGATAGATGTGTCCGTCCACTGCAGAACGTACCTGTCGTCTCGTCATCGTCCTGCTTTACCAGATTATATCCTAGTCATTTTCAGTTCAGTTCATCGAGTGGCAAGGCTTCACTACACTTGCAGTCACAGTCAAGGTCTACAGTCTGTACTTTAAGGCAATTCTGCTCCAACGAGTCAGTTGTATGTACGGCAGACACGGCCAGCCCATTTCCACTTGTCTGGTCCATAATTTCGCTCCACAAGGGACCTAAGATTAAATTTCATTTGTGTAGACTATCCAGGATGCGACTGCTAACTGCGATAGATGTCCATGACGAATGTTACTTCCAAGCAAATGGGTACCTGGCGGTTTTTACTTTATATACTTTTCCTTTTTGTCTCAGTCGTCGAGATTCGGCCAGTCCGGAGTGGTTGAACGATGCGTAGGTACGGGCCACGGCAGTCGGCGGCGGTGCTCGGTGCATCGAACGCGGTGAGAGCGGGGTCGATGAACCTAACGCCATGTGCATTCGGTTACGTTCGATTTTCTACCTAATCGCAACTAAATAGTAACTAGCAATCTATTATTTACTGTTCCTTGGAGATTTATATTGTAACCGGATAGTGGCCCTCGGCGAACTTCATTCGGACTTAATTATTATTTCTGCTTTTTTGGATATTTTAATGGCTATTCGTGCTAGTCGGTCGGGGCTTATTTAGCTTACTCGTCTCCAAAAAAATCAAGTACCTATCATATAAGTTCCTAGTCAATTAGTCTAATCGTTCTTGGGTTAACTAAACAACTTTCTTTTTTATTAACAGAACATTTAAGAAATGCAATTTAACTTGGACAAATATATTTAACTATTATGTAAATGAAAGTTAGGTACTGTTTAACGAAACAACGTAAGTTAAGTTGGGACCGTTTTCTAGCCTAACAAGAAAAGATCTATTCAAGGAAAGTCACCACTAAAATATTTAGACTACAACTCATTTGTAACTTTCTTCAGTACAAGTTGGAGTTGTAGAAAAGGGTACTTTCTAGAAACAACTATTATCGGCTTATCGTAGGTTGGTAATCATCATCAGTTACCTGTTATTGGAGGTCCACATATTATTTGTGCTCTGATGACCGTCTTTCATTTGTTTTTTTTTTCTATTTATAAGAAAAAAAAACGAATGACGGTCATCAAAGCACAAAGTACCTATACATGAGTACCTAAATACCTAGTTGTACATACCAAAGTACATACAAATTTTAATTTGGAATTCCTTACCAAAGAGGACAAACCTCGTGATTAAAGTTGCCAGTACGAAAAACGCCAATTTCATAATTATGTAAGGACCTAATACTACGTCATACCTTTTGATTCTATAAAAAAAACGAAGCACGCACGGAGGCTCTCAATAAGTTAATCGAAAAATAAATCGAAATTAATTAGGTAGGTAGATAGTGTAGATACATAACCTAAATTAATCAATTTATTGTCAGTCCATTTTCGTCAACAAAACGATTTTATCGACAACGCGACTGTTAAAGTACCTACCTAGTTGTTAATAGGTAGGTACCTACTACCTATTAACAACTAGGCAAGTACCTACTTGAAACGCGAATGGGAACGTAGCATAGGTAGGTAAATATTCAGCACAAGAAGTAGGTAACATAAGAAGTTGTTTGTAAGGGTTTGCAATCGGTACGTACAGCCACACGTCTAAGTACCTATACAAAACTGGCAAATTTCTTCAATGGACTCTCATCTTAGGAACTGTCATACACATTAGGTTGAATATCAATTGAGGAAATTTGACAGGTTGTGGTAACCTGATGTGTGGCTGACTGTACGTATGTACGTACTGTCGAAGTGCACTCACTGTATGTACTTACGTACATTTGCTCCCAAAATTACATCGTTCAAAATGAACTACCTGTCCCCTCTACTCGATGTTTTCTGGAAGCGATAAGGCCGTATTGTAATAGGCACGTAACCATTAGTTTAAGATTTCTAAACAGGTGCATTAAAGAGTATACCTATCTATCTAACTTTTTAAGGCAAAAGTAATTAATAATATAAGTAGTACGAAGCTAGTTAGGTACCTACCTTGGAAGGTACTACATTCGTAACTGTTGCTTAAACCTACTGGGTTACTTATCTATCCATGAAATTAATACCTAACCTACATTCAAATGCTTGCAGAAGGGTCTGGGAAACGATTTTGTTCCAGACCAAAAGAGTGGATCCGCTGGAGAATAAAGCGAGAGGTGATCTTCCCATAGGATATGGTACTTAATACCTACCTACATTTACAACTTCTATTTATGTACACGGTACTATGTTGTAGGTAGTACGGTCTACCTGGTCTGTGTTTTTTTAGCACAGCTATACTGTCTCCAAGACAGACAGGAGGGGAAAGGGGGAGGGGGTTCACATTTCAATTCAAGCGGGACAAACCTCATGCTAATGAGACCTTAAAGTTAACTAAACTAGAAAAACGTTTAGATTCTGATTGGAATATGATAGGTATCAGTTACGTATGTACCTATTATATTTAGCTAGGTAGCCTACCTACCCACATCATCTCTAACCTTGAATTAAAAAAAATTAAGACCAGTGGATCTTGTTTGATCCGATGGACGAATTGGTAGGAACGTAAGTATGTAGACGTACCGACTTAAACAAAAGAGCTGCTGAATAAATTACTTGTATGTAAGTATGTATAGACAGGAAAGTACCTACCTCTGTAGTTATGTATTATGTAGCTACTACCTATTAAGCTGGCTGCCATCTCTAGCTAAGATAGGTAGGTACTTACGTACCTAATTATCTACAAACTTGGGCAAAAGCCATGACATTGATAAGTTTCACACATAAAGCAGTGAAATTGTGGAGTCAAGCCAAGGCAGTCAAATAAATTACATCTTACAAGTAGGTACGCTAATAGAGGTGTTACCTAACTGTTGTAATCAGCAGCGTAGGGAAATCTTTCCAAATACTGACAGAAAGCTACAAATTTCTGACAATTTATGACTTAAACTATCCATGAAATGAATTGTTTTCCCAATATAAATGCCAAAACTTTACCTGGAGCTCCTTATTCTTGTTATCTTTGAGCGATGCTGCCCTGATAACACCAGCTTTCCATCCCCATTCGGAAACTTTATTCACGTTAATTTTCGTAACACCACTCACAGACAGAAATCGTTTGCCAACTAAATCTTCACGGTATTTATAGGCCATAACGAACTACACAATCACATTATTCACTTTACAAACTACACAATCGTCTAGAAACTCTGCGCTCAAACGCACAACACGTCACACTCTTCGTTGAGCGAAGGGAAACTACGTGGAAAACACAAAAAACGTCTCTGCGTAACGTACATAAAATTCGCCTAGTAAGTAAAGTTACCACAATACTACCAACAAGAAGGCGTAGGCCTCACTTTTTGATTTTGTCGGGTGATTATCAGCTTTACTATCATACGATCAGATTGAAAAGGTCATCTTATGCTTATAAATGTGTCCAATAAAGAGACTTTTCAATTTAGTCGGCTAATAAAAGAGATTGCAAGGACGTAGTTTTTACGTTGTAGTTTTTTGACTAAAAACTAGAGGGCGCTATTCAGCATCTTCGTTATTAGGACAGTACACACTAGCTGTAAATATCAGTAACGAAAAATGTGTTTCTAAGTCGTCCTATTGTTTTACTCAGATAACTGAATAAACACAGATAATATTATAATCATTAACCTTTTGCTGAATATGCTCGCCTCTTTGAAGATTTTTCTCCTTATATTATGAAGTTGATGGCTTTTTTCTAATAAGGTAGACAGATATCCAACTTATTCATTTTATTGATGGTCCATAATGTTTATTTTTTCACGGAAACACTACTGGACTTCCTAACTAACTTCCTTACTGGTTTCCGTAGGAATGAAATTTCACTGTCACATTCAAACACAGAAGAGATGCACAGCAGCACAGCGCGTGGTGGGAATAAAGATTTGGTCGTGAATTCCGTTTCGTTTTATGCCTTCAAATCAGTTTTATTTATTAATGCTTCACAATGGTTGTACATATTATAGTAAGTACATATATCTACATCATACAATTTCTATAAGAGCTTTGATCACGTGACTCCCTGCAAGCACTTTAAAATGCAGTTAAAAATGCTTCTAAATGCTTCTAACAAGACCTATATAAAGCTTTTTTTGGGCATTATAACATATTAAGTATTTATGATGAGTGAATTAAGTGATTTCTTTTTCATAATAAGTTCTTTACTATAATGTAACCATCACTTTATAATGTACAACTTAGTTTATTAAACTCAACAGAGATGGTGTTGCATAACGTCATATTGATTGGTGAGGTCACGTGATCAAAACATCAGTGCAAATTCAACATGGCGGACTAGACTTTTCGCTGGATGGTTGTGTTTTGTCATGTTTACTTTTGTGATTATTTAAAGTGAGTTTTTCTTATGTGAGCATTAATATGATATCGGCGATAATTTCCCGGCTTGTTATGTAAGTATTTCGTATTTTTATTTTTATTCGTGAGGTTGTTTTGTGTGACGTATCAGTATTTTTACGTCTGTCGGTCCTTTGTTCTGCCATTTATTAATTACGTTGTAATATTATTTTAAAAATAAGCTACAAGGTCCTAAGAAACATGACCATTATCTGTTTTAGTTGCTAATTTACTTATACCTACATTTTCCAAGGTTTTCTGGTAAGGGCCAAGTAAGGGCATTCAAATGCCAAATTACTGTCATACTTCATGAAAAGAACATTGCATTGAGCATTTTATCCACCTAACTGTTTCTAACGAATTGATTTTATTTACTGGTTATGATATAGAAGTAATTTTTTTTTATCTCTATTAGTCTGGGTTGGCCAAATTGTTGATAGTCTCTGCCGGTTACCGTTTTTTCATCTTCTACCTTGAAGGGTGTTAAAGAACCATTGACACAACCCAGTAACTGTGTAACGTTAATAAAATAACATTTGAATAATATGCAACAGTATTTATCATGAATAAAATATTTGTTTACAAATTTAAATCTACCCCAAATGGCCCAAATGGGGAGAAAGGGGGTTTCAGGTTGGCAGCACACTTGTGACTCTTGTCAATCTTGGCACTCTTGTTGCTAGGATCAATTTTTTAAATTAAAATTGATTGTTACATCATAGATGTAAGTTTTCTATTCCGATTAATCATTTGGATTTGGCAGGCCTAAGGTTTACCTATATACATTTTCCTTGATAAAAAAACTGCTATTTAAATCTGAAATACCTATGACTAACTTTTAACTGAGCACTTTGTCAATTATCTGTGTCAGTGGTATGGTAATTTGCGGCACCTTTGCTGTTTACAGTTTCCATAGGATGAATGAATATTAGTTTGGGACCATGGGCCATGTATGTGATGTTGTCCCAATTTATTTTACTAAACTAGCTGTGCCCAGTGGTGTTACACACATCTTATTAGGGAATTTATTTTTCCATGGGAATAAGATATTTTTCTACAGTGAATCTCTCAGTGAGCCTCTGTGTTAATCCAGAGTGTTTGCTAAGTATTGCAGAAAACCACACATTGATTTGCTACATTTACTCCGTCAAATTGCCTCAATTGATAGAACTAGGTAAATGTGTTGTTTTAAAGCGAGAATTTGAATAATAAAAAAAAATAAGATCTACGCTTTCCACACAGATAATAATTATTAGATTTATAATCTAACATTATTGGGACAAAAATTTAAATAGTACCTGGTCTACCAAGATCCTTACATTGACCATTTGTCATTTACCATCAGGTGAATCTTTTTCTTCATTTGTCTCAATAATTCTATTCAATTGCATTATCATGACTGCAAAAATGTGATTATAATGCCATATTCAAGGTACCTGTTAATTTGTAAAAATTAAGATTTTCCTGCGGTTTGATTTGTTCTTGACTTTGGTGATTTCATGTAATAATACTCAGATTTGCCTTATAAAGTAAAAGGTCAAGAGCAAAACTGAACTTAAAAATCAAAACAAATTGTTAAGAAAGTATCAAATAGTAAATATACTAATGAAAAGCCACTTGAGTTAACCACCGAAAATTCCCATCCAAAGTAATTTAACTGATTCCTTGTGGGTGGTATAAATACTGTAAACTTATTAACAGCCGTATAGTCGTCGTTCTTCCAACATTCTTATTGTTCTAACAGCTGTAAAACTGCGGTGGAATAGAAAATTGGCTATCCTCCAATGCGTTACGCGATTTTGGGATGTGCCCGTTTGAAATTTGGCAGCACTGCAGCGTGTTGGGCTTTTATACTCTTGTCCTCACCTTTAGACGTTTACCAGACTGCTTCCAGAGAGGATTGTTTTTATTTGCCTTAAAATAAAAGAGTCATTATAAAGAGCTTGAAGCCCGCAAATCGAGAAATCTTTGACGACACTCCAGCTGTAACAAGATCCGAGAACTAATTTGAAACCCAATCTGCGCTCAGTTTCCGTGACATATAACAAAGGCACTGGATGCCATTTTGAAATTCGTCATCAGGGTATCCCTGTACTGCCGGGTGCTATTTCGGGTGAGAGTCGGCCGTTCGCCTCTGAGCTGCAACTGAGCTTTAGTCTGTGGCGCTCCCGGCTTGCGCCCGCGTTGTTACTCTATGCAACAAAAGTGAAGTGCGTTGACACCTAACTGTGGAGTGATTCATATTGGTGTTCGGTCCTCAATATTATTTGAGTTATTGTCTGTTCCGAGTGTGCTCGATCTTTACATGCCGTCTGTAGGTCGTACACCTTGACTCCGACACATTGTGGTCATATTGAGACCGCTTGTCTTGCCTTTTTAGGTGCAGCCTCGGCTGAATTACGTGTACCTTTACCCAGTTTTACTTGTGACGTTTTTTTTTTTTCGAATAATGTCTTCGCGAACGAAACTCGAAATCAGAATAACGATATATTACGAGAATCATGTAGTTGTGATTTATATTTAGGGTATGTACTTAATGATGACGCATGTATGTTTTTTATCCCACAACATATTAATTCTTGTATGTTTTTACATAAATATATGAAGCCATGTTAAACTGTGTTTACTTTCAAGCACCTGTCAACTATATCGCTTAAATAATGACCTAAGTATTATAAAAAAGAATAAAGCTTATAATTGTAAATCTTGATTCATAGTCAAAATTATTATAAAGAATGTAAAGCAACAACCAAAATTACCTTGTGAGTCATAAGAGTAAATACCTTGTTATTGAAACTAACAGTACCAATGGTGAAACTACGTTCCAAAACTAGGTTATTCCCTAAAATAACTATGGCATAATTACCACTGCTGCTGCTGTATGAACCATAACGCCCAAGTCCGAAACCAATTTACACAAACACGGGCACTAAAAGTACCTAACTACTTGCACTACATTTATGTTGCCATTCATTATAGTAAGAATTTAATCAATCACACTGGCGACTTCTTTGACATTGAATTTCAATGCATTGTGTGATATTAGTATTTATTTATTATACTCAACCTGTAGGATTTAATATCGCAATGAATTTGATCGATCAATCCTGAATTCCCTGATGTGTTCTTGCAGTGCTTAGTTCAACGATTCATTTGAAATTGTAAATGAAAACCACCGGCACGCTTGACCGCATCTTAAAACGCGCAGGAAGTTGCAGAATAACTTAGTCTTATTGCATGAAATGAAATAGTGATTCGGAAAAAAATACGTTCTCTTCAATTACGAGATATAAGAAAAACTTTGTTAATTAAGAATTAAAAATTGGGATAGGTATCCTCAGGATCGACTATAGTTCTGATTATGAAAATATTGACTTTGGTTGGTGTTTGATCGATTAGAATTGTGGCCTGCAATTTTACCCAACCTTTGTGGAATAGAAGGCATAAGTAATATTTACCTACCCAGAACAGTTTTGTTTGCGTTTGTAACATCTTTTGATCAGTTTTACTTGCTAGTAAAATATTGAAGTAACATGAAATAATAATAGAGATATGAGTACAAATCGTTCGCTTTGTGAGTAGTGACGCAGTGGCCGTGCAGCGTAAATCACACACGTATCGTTTACATTATCCGATAGTCTGCGCAGTTAATATTCCAGGAGCTATTGATTTAATTACCCACTACAATTGCATCTTAAAAAAATAAACGAAGTACCTCTCATAAACGTCACTACAAGATTACGTGCCCAGACTGTGACTGTGTGACTCAAACATATAACTTTCTAGATTATCTGAAAGTTATAAAAGCTAAACGTTATCAAAAGATATCTAGGTATCAGGTAGATTAAGATAGAAATTGATAATTATTTTACGTTTGACTTTCTACTCGACATCCATTTGCAGAAACTTCATAGAATTATACGATAGTCTGATGAGACTACACTCAATTACTAAACACTGAACTACTAAGTGCTAAAACATCACTTATCAAGTCATCATATAGGCGCGAGAAGAACCCTAATATTAAGTTTCGAGGCAAAACAAGCAATATCTTAACTAGACAAACCGACCATATTTCTGTCCGTCATACCTCACTGACTGTGTTACATCGACCCTGAAGGATGAGCGATCGAGGTTCGATGCGCACGCACCTTATTTGGTTCGCCGATAGTCGTGCCCGATAGAAAGGATCGGTGCTGTGTCGGAATAACCGGATGCATTCCAGTTGCTATGCATGTTGCATTCCACGTAATGAGTTGAATGTATAAAATACTTGGAATTGGTGTTTCGACCGAAAACAAACGTAGACTTGCAGTTATCGCTAGTACTTCCTACTTTATCTTTCTTTCGTTTTGAACGATTTGTAGGTTCAGAAATCTCCAAGAGACCGGTTTTATTTTTTTTCTAAATGCTTAAATGTAAAAAAGACAATAAAAACAAAAACCTACCAGAGATAAAGTCTATCTCTGTCCTACAATACTTTTATCACTTTAAAGATTACACTCCATTAGCTTGTAAACATCAATGTAATCATTCCATTAGGATTCCATTAATTTGTTTACTTATCGTTTGCCTAAAAAATCTTTAGACGTTTGCTTAGGAAAGCAACTAAAATCAGAAGTTTGGTGCCATAAATACTTATTGACTATTTATTTTTTCATTAAACATTATAAGTATAGCTACGGGATTAGAAATGTTTAGGTATTATTTCTTATCCAGTATGTAGGTAAGTAATGTTTACTGAATGATACTAAATGCATTTGGTTTAGTAAAAAAAAATTACATTATAATATACAAGAAGGCAATTGCAAAATCGCCATTGCATATTTCAATGTTTGTACTTAATTCGTTTTTAATCGCGCTTGAACCTCTAGTAGCGAAGGCCGATGTTTCACAAGAATGCCAAGTCTACTCCACTATGTGTACTTGTGCACGCTTTTAACAAAGGATGCACACCAAACGAAGCAAGGTTCTTGACCTATATGCTATGCGCCCGTGGCGGGGGATATATTAGAGTATATTTTCGTAACTGGATAGTGAAGTGAGTGACGAAAGCGATTATGCTCAACAACCGAAACCACTACTTGGAGAGTTTACTTCTAAAAATGGAATTTTAGGAATGATCAGTGCGGCAGAACCGCCCATGCTATAAGTACTTACTATTTTGATGGCACTAATGTGCCATTTGTACATCACTCATAGCACCAGGAAATTAATGATAGTAAGGACAAAAAGAACAAATTCTATCTTATCGTATGGGATTGTAGCTACGTCACTTGAGTTTCATACCGCCTAAATGATATCCGTAATGTTTAGACATACTTAAGTAGTAGAGTGCAGCAGTTGTCATCAGACAGGTAAACATAGTGTAGATCACCCTGCAGCATGGCGCTCTTTGGGGGAGGCCTACATTCGGTAGAGGACAGCAATCTGCTGTTTTCTTATTGACGTGATCATAACAGCAATGAAAGCTAATTGGTTACACCTGCTTAAATTACCCATGAAGTAGCGTTAGGAAATCAATAAACTGTATCATATGTGGGCAACTTACACGCTTCAATTGGTTCGTTTTAACTTACCTAACACACACTATTAGTGTGTTGTGGATATGTAAGTACTATTAAGTACTTACATATTTACAAAAGGAATTAGCTGTACCGGCAGCAATATTATTTTTACTATCTAGGTAGGTACTGTACTGTACAAGTAATCGAATGAGATCGTCTGATTTGATTTTATAGTATAGATAACCTAGTTATTAATATATTTTTGTCTATTTCCACTAGCGATAACCACTTTTAATTAGTGCAAATACGTAACAATATTTTATTGTACAAATTCCTACGTGATATCAAATTCAATTTAAAGCGTAAATAAATCAAGAAGGATAGAGTATCGTGACTCTTCTTTATAAGCGTTTCAAATGAAGCATCAGTTCCATATTAGCCTCCTTTTCAACTTCGTGAATCATTTCATTATAATTCCAATAAAAATCAAGATCACCACCTACTTTGGTTTCTGAATCTGGTAACGACTGACGTATTTGGAGCAAATGTATACGGCTCGCCTATTTATTTCAGTCTATAGGGAGTTGTGAAATCAACTTTAAAACGGGCTTGTGCGTGCTCGGTTTCCGCGCGATGATGCCGATGTACCCGATTCAACGATTTTACGACATTCCACTTGATATATTAATTAAAAACTACTAATTTTCCCTGCCTCTGGGCAATATTTTGCTAGTGAAAGGCAATTTTGCTAGTGTTTTCTAATTCTAGCGAATATAGAAGTTTCTTGTCTTTAATTTAATATCCAATTCCATTTTTATATACAATTCAATGATTTCACTGACCTTTCGCAAAACCTACTCCATCTGAAGAAGGTCGGAGCTCGACATTGCAAAAAAGTTATTGTATTCTTTAATTCAATACCTGAAGGCGTTATTTTAGGATATCTGAACAAACGTGTACTTTTTCGTTAACATTTTATCGTGGGTTTGAAGGCATAGTGACATCATTTTGGTTTGTTCATTTAGAATGTTTTAAGGCTACTATTATTTTTTATTGGTTCTCTTAAAAACTTTTCTTGTAAATGGCAGTTTCCTCTTCTATTTGACCTACTAAAATAATAGCCAAAGCTTTTGGACAGCTAGTTTTACAAAGTATACGACCAAAATTCGAGCGTATAAGTAACATTTTATTTTTAGTGAATATAAAATAAAATACTTTAGGTAGGACTGTAATTAGAGCAACTCAATATTTCACTTAGTTTATGTAGTTAGGTATTCAAACAAGTGAATTTGTGTATGAGTATAAATGTAACATATCTCAATTAGTAGTTGGAGACTTTCCAACTTAAATTAGCGAATGCGCTTTAATGCAAATCTATAAATGTTGGTAATTGTCAATACGATGCTGATTGTTCTAAACTGACCGCAGATACGTATGGCATTGTGTTCTTGGCGCGTAATTGACTCGTTTATTTATAAAGACGTCCAGTGTATAAAGAGTCCAGGCAGCTGGACTTGTCCGTGGCCATCTCAATTGGCGACAGGGAGCGGCAGACTATTTTAAATTGGTAATGGCATAAACGCCGCTGTCTGCCATTTATTATTCATCATTCGTTGTACAAGCTTGCATTACTTGTATCCGTCTTCTTGTACTTCGTCACAAAGTACCGTAAGATCCTTTGTGCCTTTCACTTAAAAATCATTCCAAAATTTTCATAAAGTCTGCTTAGAAAAATTTGAAACACTCGCTGGCAGCATTGTTGTCCATTTTGAGTCTACGTTCCCCGGTATTTAGTGATAACTCGTTAAATTGTCACGCACTCTTGCACATTACCGGAGCGTGAATATGTAGGATAAAATAGACCGGGTAAACAATGTACAATATTCCAGTAAATGTTACAGAAGTAGGTATATTTTCAGACCAATCATGTCGCGCGTGCTTAGCATGTTTTTTGGTTTAATTCAAACAAGAAGAACAAGTAATGGTGATCTCGACTCAGTCGCGCAACACAAAACGTCGGTGTTTACGTATGGTTATTGATTCGTAAACTGAAGCTTTTATTGCGTTCTTCGTATACATCTTAACTCAGTTTTATGATCACGTCAAGCGTATGCGCATCTATAGTTCAGGCAATATCAATCAGTGCACTCGGGCAGACATTAGCGCCGTATCTAGTGCATACATTTGCTTTGGTCAGGCAATGTCGCGGTTGTTTCGTATCCATGGAGGCAGGTCGCGCGCGTTACCGTGACGACAGCCACCGGCTGCCGACGCTGAGTCTCGGCCTGACCAGCGTCCGACTCATTGTCAACCAGATCGAGGCTGAATGCGCTCGTGTCATTGCCACAGACGGTTTAGAAAGCAGCCGTGAACTCGTCAAGTACGATCCGAACATCGATGAAGGCTACGACGATCACAACGACTTCCCTCTCGAATCTTCGAGAGGCCGAGTCTGGACTCGTAT
This sequence comes from Cnaphalocrocis medinalis, assembly GCA_014851415.1. NCBI lineage: Eukaryota > Metazoa > Arthropoda > Insecta > Lepidoptera > Crambidae > Cnaphalocrocis > Cnaphalocrocis medinalis. The sequence continues at coordinate 11,362,503 of CM026284.1, read as the reverse complement.
TGCGCTAAATCTAGGATACGGCCTAAGCAGATGCATACCTAGTGTCTCGTTCGGAAATTTCGGTGTGCTGGCCGTGGTGATTGGATTTTTCGCGCCGAAAATGATCTCATATTTGGTCGTGTATCCGTTTTGCAGATTGGTATTCGGGACCCTCTACCCGGCTTACGCTTCATATAAAGCCGTGCGGACGAAGAACTTAAAAGAATACGTAAGTTGGAACTCCTTATTTATAAATTAACACATGCTCAGGAACTGAGGTTTCGTTTTTATTTGATATTCAATCATTATCTACAAATTATTTTTCTACAAATGTTTATTGATCGCTGAGCATTAGTGATACAAGCAGTGATTGCGACTGTTCTAGTCGGATCAGTGACCTTGCCACTAGTGCGTACTTACACACCGCTTAAACTACTTGAAACGCTTCAGTTCTTGTGTCCTTTACCTTGTTCCTGACTTCCTATGCTTAATTACTTTGGCGTGATATATCTGTGTTTCAAACAAATGAATTGTCTGTTCCCTCGCAAAACCACCAAATGGTTTCCTTTGTTTGGTTCTTTTGTTATTTATTATTTTTTGAACAATAAAATTATGTCTTTCCTTCCTGTTATAAATACTGATGTGTATTTGTTGGTGGTAGACATTTTATGCTGACGCCTAATTAAGTACACATAAGCAAGGTAAACTGCGTATTAATAAAATAGAGTTAACAGTTTTCCTGATGCTTATTTTTAGTTAAATTATGTATTTTATATTGTGTACTCTTTCTAATCAACAATTGTATTTTGTAATATATCAATCAAACTGCTCTATGGCGAGTGCCATGGTGTGTTTTGAATATAAATTAAAGATAGTCACGATCTAAGAGTTGTCGCACTAGCATTATTCCATGACTTGGAAATTGCGCCTGTGGGCCTAACTAGAAGCGGGTTATGACCGAATCGGAGTTCCCCTCCCCTCCCTTTCACACGTGCTTTTGTTTGAATGCGACAGGTATTTATCTTTCTCTACGGGACGTCTTCATTATAAGCCAGCTGATTCTTAAAAGTCCCCTTACAATTTCCAGGTAAAATGGATGATGTATTGGATAGTGTTTGCGCTGTTCACGTGCACAGAGACGTTCACGGACGTGTTCCTATCATGGTTCCCGTTCTACTACGAGGTGAAGATCGTGCTGGTGCTCTGGCTGCTGTCGCCGGCCACGAAGGGCTCCTCGATACTGTACAGGAAGTTTGTTCACCCGGCGTTGTGCAGGAGGGAACAGGTAAGAAGATCTATCAGATCTTTACTTTATTGACCATTTAGAAGACAGCGTACTGGCAGTTCACAGGCAGTAATAACGTCAGCTGAGGTAACGCCAATGCCTAGCTCGTTAGTCGTTTCCATGATACCTTCCGTTCATGTCAACCAGCTGTTTCGTATGTGCTCCGTTCCTTGGTTGGTACTCAAACAACTGGAGATTTCGATAAATCTTGCGCACTTAGCGATATCTCCAATTTGACTATGGCTGACCTGACCATCGCTGGCGACAAACAGTCTCTAGGCCTTTTCCCTTCTAATCTAGCAATAATATTTAACTTTGTAAGGCCCAGACAGCAGATACAATGGAAAATCAATTGTTTTATGCCTTTTAAGAGGCTTTTGGGTATTACGACGTAAACGTACTTTTATTATTATTTTGTACGACAGACAGATCACCTGATAGTAAGCGATTGCTGCCGCCTATAAACGTTTGCGTCTAGTTGGCATTTTAATACAAAACTGCCTCTGGCTTTAAAAAAACTGCTTGCATTCGTTTCAGGCCTTTGAACGAGATATTTATTAAGACTTTAGTCAACAGCATAGCACTAATAAATACTTTTTCGCAAAGGATGATAACAAAACACCATAGAATATGGTTAGATATAGTCGACTGTTTGTCTAACACAAACAAATCATTGATTTTACATACATTAGCAACTACGACCTAATGATTGTTAACTCATTTACTGTGTATGTATTCAAACGTCACACTTAGTAGTTAGACCAATAGTATAAAATCGTTGAAATGGGCTTGAGATTGCTTCCCCTAATAGGGTGGACAAATAAAACAAATCTTCGATAGAAGATATAATCTACACATAGTTTAATGTTTAATTTATCATATCCCGTGGAATTGTATGTCTGAAGTCTGAAGCACACACTTTTGTGCCTCTGGGAGAGTAATCATTTTGAGAATCAAATAAGCGTTCTTTAATCGTTAATGACACATTTGTTTTGACGTTTCCAGGAAATAGATGAGTACATAGCGAAGGCCAAAGACCAGGGTTACCACACGGTGCTCAACCTGGGCACTAAAGGCGTCAACTACGCTACCACCGTTATTATGCAGACTGCCATCAAGGTATGTACCCACGCAGTTTACAAACGCATGCTTTTAATTTGTAACAATCTAAATTTAAACCCAAACAAGATCTGCGATCTAAATGTCAGTAATGGCAATTTAAATTGTATTTATAGCCACCTATGAGTTTATAAAAACTCGTGTATGTACAATAATAAATAATGTCTTACGTCATAAATGTTTCACTGCGTGTGACGTTGAGCGATAGTGCGGTATCATGCAATAAGGCAACGTTATTAAAATATTATGATGATAAATGTCCACTACAGTGAAAGTACAGGATATGAAACTGAAAACTAGACGTATTTGTTTGTTAGAATACTGGAAGTTCGCCAGATCTTTTTTGGGTTACAACAGACGGAGATAAGGGTACCGGTGACTTAAACCTTAACAGAATAGTTGAAGAGTTCAAGCAGTGTTCATTAGATTCAATGTTGTTTTTTACCTTTTAGCTTTGAATTTAGAAAGATTAGACAGTGGTGTGGCATGCTTGATCACAGAACACGTATTGTAAATAACACGACCGTCAAAATTCGCAAATATTTGCTTACACGAGTGGTGCTAATTGTGCACAGCTTCATATTACCTACAACATCCAATTGGCTTACTCTACAGTTATACACTACGTAGCGGCCACAGTCGTTTGTCATCAGGCATGGCCACATCATCATACCTTTTATTTTTACCCTCACTCAACATCGATGTTTTGATACATCATTGACGCTTAATTTAATTTTTCTTTTTAATTTTATTAACACGCTTTTTTAATTTCTCCCCTTTCCTACCTTTCGTTCCTAAATGTCCTTTCCGTCGCTGCTTCATGCAGAACTTCAATTTGCCGAGTCCCGAGCAAGATAACGAAGGCAGAGCTAGGCAAGCGATCCGCAGTCGTGACGTCACCGACGGTTACCCCGACACGTACGAAGATTTAGAATATCAGCGCTCCCATGATACTAGCTTGCCCGGAATCGTTGAGATCGTAGAACTAGGACAATGATGATATGAACCAAGATTTTATGATGGGTGATGGAGATTCGAACGATCCCGACTATGATCCAGGCGAGAGTGCTGCGCGCAGTCGAGGCAACGTTATTAGGAAACGTAAAGGAGCCGTAAAGGAAAAAGAGAAAAGGCCCCGTAGCAAGTCTAGGGGACGGCGAACTCGAAGCCAGGCAGCCGCCGAGAAGGAAGCCCAAGACCTGATGCCGTTGATGGTCGATTGACACCATCAATCGATCGAACGAAACGCAACTGTGATTCCTAAATAACTTTTAGACAATGTTTAGGTTAATCTGTAGCTTATATTTAACTTTAATAGTATCTTAACTTAAAATTAACTGTTCTAATGTCATAACGAGTTTTGCCCTTTGATACGATGATCTCTTTTCAGATCACCTTTTAAAGTGTATTTTATAGTCATTTCTGTTTACCACCGTCTTTCAAACTCACGAGAATATATCGACCGAATATAATGTACGACCTGTTGTAACGCTGTATCTACGTTCCTAAAATTCGCACAATCTCATCGTTAAAAATTCTTGTATATTTACATGGCATGGTTATGTTGACGCAATTTAACTAAAGTACATTGTGTTGCATGCTACCCGAAAACACAGATTTTGTATGTACGTCGCTTAGGTTTAGAATTGTGTGACTGATTTAGATGTAATATTCGATAAACTTTAAAATAAATACAGTAAAATAAAGACTATAAATTTTATTTGAGTTCAAGTTAAGAGCCCAGCTTAGGCAACAAATGCTTATATAATATTATACAAGTACATACATTTATCGATATATTGCATGCGCTTGCTTCCCGAACAAAGCTTGTAATAGGTACAAGAAGTTACGTTCAGTCTGGCTTATGTAAGTATTACTTTTTCTTATACCTTTTTGTACTCACAAAGTAACACCAATTTTAATACCCAGTGCCGGTCACTTATGAGAACTAAAATTTGTATTAAACATTATATTAAGCAAATTTCATATTATTTTTGAATCTCTTATGTATAGAATAAAAATACTTTTAATGGTTTCGTTAAATTTTTACTATCGACTGAAATGGTCGGGTGCCAAAAAATTTTTCTTAGTTATTACTGGCTGGCAAACATATTTTTTGCCTTTCTTTTACTTTGATTGATTTCTTAGAGGGTCTTCAACTCTTCAAGCACTACTTAAACTTATTCTCCCTATCATTATATACAATCGCATTGTCTTTGTTATATCAATGTACAAAATCCTCAGGGAGGCGGAGGTCTAGTCCAACAGCTGCGCAAGAGTTACAGTCTGTCCGACCTGACGGAGTGCGAGCCGCGCGAGGAGCGAGGCAGCGACGAGGCGGACGACGTCATGACAGAGCCGAGGCTCATACGACGGGGCGCTAAGAGGTACCAGTTCACAATAACTTTATATTATAGGCCAAAAGCCTAGATATAGTCTGTCTTGCTCGACGAAGTGGGAGCCGCGCGCAAAGATTTTACATTATAACAAGATGGTGTACTATGAAAATGAATGCAATGTTAATTTCGATTCTATGCAATGAGAATAAAGATTACTTTGAAATGCCAAATCGCTTTACAGAAAATCGAGCCGAGCGAGATGGCGATCGACAGGAATATGTCCTTGTCTAAAGGGTTGCCATCATAAAAAAAAAACCTTTGTGGTATAACTTACGCAAAGTTTATATTTCTTCTTCTGGGGAACTTTCAAAATATTGAATAATTTAAAGGAATGATACGTTGGAATTAATAATGTCTTTTTTATTTTTTTAATTTTAAACCATGATAAACGACTAGTTTTATGTAAAAGTCGCTGATATGGTAGTTTTAATTATAATAAGTATGCAACACTTGGCGTCTGGACATCACCATTATGGCGGCGGCAAAAATAATTTGAAAGATTGTATTATTGTGACGACAAAAATAAAGTGTAAAAATTGTGCTTATTTATTTAATAATGGTTCTCACTTGTTGTGTGATAGGATGCAAAATTGAATCATATAAAGGTTGCGGTGTATCTTTTCATAAGTAAGTGTTTAGTCAAAGTTTTATTTTTGCATTGAGTAGGGTGTCCATTTCGCTTGTCATCTAAAGACTGGATTTTTTACTGTTTCAGATTTCCAAAGAATGAAGAAATTAAAAAAAGGTGGCTTAACGTCATACCGGGAAAAATTACTAAACAAGTGATTTTAAAACGTTTCTAATGTAAGTCCAACCTTTAGATGATGATCAGTTCATATAGATAGTGCATTCGCATATAGTGCTAATGCAATAAAATGTAAATTTTCAAAGCTGTATTTTATATTTATGAAAATGTAAAATTTCTTCTAAGACTGAGACTCAATGCTCATAAAATTAATACTTGAGTGAGACATGTGAGACATGTAAAGCAATATAAATTTAATATTTTGTTAAATTAAATTAATGCTTTCATAAATAAAGACACCGGGTTTTCATTTATTCTGGGAAAGTTCTGGGAAAATGCAAAAAAAATACATATGAAGCACTAATAAATATAATAATCAAATAATGAGGAACAGTAGGTAGTTAACAAAATTGCCTACCTATGTACGTTTTGTTTTTATAGAACTAAACAATGGGGATCAAGTGTCCCCAGTTTCCCCAAGAGTTTGTGAAAAAAATTAAATTTTAGTCAATATTCTTGCTCCATAGAACCTTCCAATCGCAAAGTGTGTACGTTTGTATGAATAATACGCTATGGCCGGTTAAATGTGCCGCAGAGTGTATGATTATAGGTAGGTAAATAGAAAATCTAATAGGGCTAGCACAAACTTTTCGAAAAGTCGGTAGTCTCTTCGTATCGTACGTATATTTAATAAGGAATTTTAATTTGGAACTTGTGTTTTTTTCATACAAAATTGCTCATAAATACTCAAACGATACTTTGAAACGTTCGTGCTTGCCCTTCTAGTTTGAATGGGCTTCACGAGTTTCCTAGAGAAAGCGATGTCCGACTCCCACGTGGGTGGACTGAGTTTGACAAACAATAATTGTAATCGAAAATCTAAATCGTGTGGTCACTTTATTAGAGTAGGACGCCAATCAAGTTATAGACATCTCACGAGGCTCGAATGCAAGTAATGAGTACGCCATCTAGTTCTTATATACAATATCTTTGGCCGCGCGAGGAGCGAGGCAGCGACGAGGCGGACGACGTCATGACAGAGCCGAGGCTCATACGACGGGGCGCTAAGAGGTACCAGTTCACAATATCTTTATATTGTAGTCTAACACCTTAGATATAGTCTGTTCTGCTTGACGGAGTGGAGCGTGAGGAACGAGGCAGCGACTAGGCGGACGACGTCATGACAGATCCAAGGCGAATAAGCTAACTATTGTTCGAAAATCATTATTTGTCCATATTTGAGAATAAGTTACTTTTTTAGCCATTAGTACTGAACTAATGGCTAAAGGATCAAAAAATTCTAAAAGGCCCTATGTCTCGGGATTTTAACACAGGATTGTTTAAACCAAGAAGTAGCCTGTTCTTTGTGGTCAGCTAACGTATAATATTAAACATTTCTAAATGTATATTTCCAGCAGCGGATATAACACACGCCGCAGCGCATCCGAATCGAACAGCCGGTCACCGATGTACTTCCCCGAGGTGGATGTGGACGTGAGGGCCGCGCGACCCAACAGGACTGACGAACCTGACTTCAGGTTGGTTTGCCGCAATGTATGAATTTGTGCGTTTAAAGGTTTCGTAGCTAAATGACAAAACAACCCTTACACCGTAGCCACATAGCCATCTTTACACCCTCATAGTTTCATTATAACCGTGTGTCACAGCCACTTTTTTAAGAACTGTATTGTTAAAACTTGTAATTGATTGATGAAGTTGAAGATGTATTGTTATGTACTCCTCTTCTTAACTAGCAAGCTTCTTCCATTGGTGCATTTTATTTTACTCCGCCCCGCTTCAGTAGAAACACAGACATGCTCAGAGTTTGCATCTAAACAGCAAATGTATAATAAAATGAATAAAATACATTCTCTTATATTGAGGGCTGAAAGGCTTCTTAAATTAACTTGACTAGTCGGATGGCGCATTTGGTAGTGACCCTGCCACTTTCGCCAAAAGGCGTGGGTTTAATCCCTACCCTGGATAAACGGGTGTAAATATGTATTTACGTAATATATATTTTGTTTCCTCTGTTCTCTGTTAACAGTAACAAAAGTGCTTAAGCTACTTAATACGGAGTCAGGTAAATGTATGAGATGTGTTAATATAATAAAATAACATCAAGTGACGTTACTCTCCCCGCAGCCACATAAAGTCGAGCGAGGACATCAGCTCGGGCTACTCCAGCGCGGACAACTCCACCTCGCTCACGCGCACCGGCTCGCTGGGCGCGGCGGCGCGCGCGCGCGCTCGCTCCGCCCGCACCACCGTCACCACCATCAAGCGTCCGCAAGCCGCCGAGGTCTGGTAACCTTGTCTACTCTAAAAATAGTAACAAATAGCAAAAAAAGAATTATAATAGCTGCCCATAAACAATCACGGTGTACAACCGGCCTTCATTTCATCAAGTCACGTCGAGAACTGAAAAAAAACTGACAACTGAAGGGAAATTCTCGTGCAATCGACATTGAAGTCGAATTAGAATTTTGTATTGACGAATGTATGAAATCTCTATATTCGACTTCAATGTCGGTGCATGAGATTGGTGCCTAGAATGTCTATAATAAGAATTCGAAGATAACGTTTTATACTTCATCCTAGAGAAATGGGAGTCACGATGTATACAGAGTGTATCTGTGAACATTTACATGCTTTTAACCACGTGTTCCGCCATTCTGAACAATATTTTGTTCAACGTCTTTTCGAAATTAATCGAAAAATTTTGACTCCCCATACAAAATGACCAAGTCACGTGACCGACTTTGTTTGTAAGGAAAGATGTTTTTTTTATGGGGATTTTCAAGTCATAGAACATAATATGTTGGTCGGAAATGGTTGTTAGATCACATGTTTAAAGGGATATAAATGTTACACAGATACACCCCGTATATAACATCAATTCATATCGAGAACTGAATAACAAACCGTGGAAACAGAATGTCTATAATTCGCAACCATTTATTGAAAATTCGTGGACAACGTTTTATACTTCATCCTACATTCTTGCCATATAAAACGCAAGATCGAGAAGTGGGAGTCACAATGTATTTATGTAACAATATCTTAATTTGAAACATTACAATATTTCAAAGGAAATCATGATGCATAATGCAAAAACTGCTCATTTTGTATAGTATATATAACCTAGTGGTACAGCAGTGACGAATATTTTAAATTTTAATCTATACCTAAGTACGTCGCACTTGATGCAATACTCGCTCAATAGCTTCATTATAGAATACTTAACGTACATAATGTAAAAAATACAACTTTGCAATATTTTGGTCTCAAATTGGGAAAATAATTTGACCCGCAGTGTGGAAAAGTTTTTCAAAATTTGTGTATATATTAACGCTTTAAGTAAGCGTTTTGTGCTTCCAAATTTAATAAATGCCGGCTTGATGCTGGTATATTATTAGAAGACAACAAGTTTCATGCAGATGTGTTGTCTTTGTCTGTAAAGTTACTGCGCTAAATAGTATCTGCAAGTCATTTGTTCTTTGTCTAAGAAAATATAATGAAATGAGTAAGTAAATGTAAAAGTGTATCAATGTTGTCGTAATTTTTAAGCTATTTTGATTCTGGGTGTATATTGCTGGAAGTGCGACCAGCTCTTTTCTAATGTTAGTATTCAATTTGACCCTCATCTTGACGATTAAGTACTGGCTAGTTTTTAATCATCACCATTAGAATGTTAATATAAAACTAGAAACTACCTCATACTGTCATGAATAAAATGTTGTGCTTTAGCCCAGTTAACTCAGTCCTAGCCAGCGAGATCCTATGGGGCGGGTAGCAGGAAGGGGGCTATCGCGTGTGAAAAATCCACTAGATGGCGTTCTGTTAGACTGAGGTCTAACTTCAACGTCATTGGTTGTTTGGACATTTTGACATCTCACATTAAAAATAAACAGTCACCGTGTAGTAGATGGACCTCATTTCTACAGTACGCCAACTAGCGGATTTTTCACACGCGATAGCCTCTCTGATTGCTAATAATAAATTCAGAATTATTGGAGCATTTCGCATATTTATGTATCAGTACCAAGGGGCCATCCATAAAGTACGTCACACGTAAAGGGGGGAGGGGGGGGGTCGCCAAAGTGTGACATGGTGTGACAAGGGGTGGGAGGGGTCCTAAGTTTCGTGACATCACATTTCAAAATCTAGAGGTACTAATCGCGTAATTTGAAATATTAATTAAACTAAAAAATATGTCCAACTCTATCTTTAGGGCAATACGGTTTAAATTGTTTTGTTGACAAATTCATAGCCACTTCTGACACGTGCCGACTGCCGATCGCCGACGAGCCTGGTGGCTTATAACGAAGACGTCCCGTAACGATGAGAATATACCTGTCATATTCAAACAAAAGCGCGCACAGCGCGTGTGAAAGAGAGGGGAGCTCCGATTCGGTCGTAACGTCCACTTCAAATTAGACCCTCTGGGTTCTGAAAGACAAAGTTCGGAAAGGACTGGGTTCAAAGTCCATGGACTGAAGATGGTTGAGTTTCTTTTTATTCTTTTTCTACACATATACGAGGGCCACACCGAAATGATCGGGAATAGGAAAAACTACTAAGGTTATACAATAAAATTTATTTTCATTATTTTTTGAAGTATTCTCATTGACAGTCGATGCACTTTTGAATTAGTTGGAACCAATTTTTGAAGCAGTTATTCCAGTCTGAAGTGGACATAGTCGAAACGGCCGATTTGTAGGCTTCGACTGCCTCTTCTGGGTCTGGAAACCGTTGACCACAAAGCAAATCTATACCCAGATAACAATTTAAACTTGAAACTGACTTGCGATAGGTTTGATGTATCAAACATGAAGCTTTGTCTCAAATTTGCCGTGGCAAGTGTATAAACTTGAGGCGAGGTTAAATCAAACTTTCTAGTTCCGAAGCAACAAATTTGCTAGAAAATTATTCTATAAAGTGTATGCAAGTTTGACATAACAAAGTTTGGAGGCCAATCGGGGGGGAAGGGGATAAAAGGTTAGCAGCGCACTTATTGCATGTGTTCATCATGGACGGCGGCAATTGCTTACCACCAGGTGATCAGCCTGCTCGTCTGCTACCTATCATATAAAAAAACCCTTGTCTCAGTTCCACACGCTTTCCCAAGCAGGGCGCAGTGGCAGACGTCCCCGAGTGACGCTCCACAACAGTCACGATTGCAATAAAGAATCCATGACTTAAGTATTATTCATAAACTGGACTTCTGGTAGTCATTGTTTAGAAAAAAATCTCGTCATCGCGATGTAGAAAATAAACACGACAACCGCACAAATAACTTGGTAATCCAGTACAAATACATAGCATTACAATTTTATATTTGCGGTTGTCGCCTTTCTTGAAGAACAACACGAGTATCTTTGAAGGACCACATCAGAAATGATGTAATCCGACAAAAAACCAGAGTCACCGACATAGCCCACCGAATTAGCAAACTGAAGTGGCAGTGGGCTGGTCACATTAGCCGCAGAACTGACAACCGTTGGAGCCATAAGGTCCTTGAGTGGAGACCGCGACTCGGCAAACGTAGTGTTGGACGCCCTGCTACAAGATGGGATGACGACATTCGAAGGCTGGCTGGAGTGAGCTGGATGAGAGTGGCCGAAAATCGGGAGCGGTGGCGTGCATTAGGGGAGACCTATGTCTAGCAGTGGACGAACGTGGGTTGCTGATGATGATTTGCGGTTTGCTTTGCTAAACAAAATGCACAGAGTTCGTTTCGTTCCCTGAACCGCACAAATAACTTGGTAATCTAGTACAAATACATAGCATTACAATTTTATATTTGCGGTCGAACTTTGCTTCAAAATTATCAAAGCCTTGAAACATCATACCTTAATCAACAAGCTTACAGCAAATTTTGTCATAAACTTGATTTTTCATGTTTGACGTGACAATCTAAAAATCAAGTTTGCAGCAAGCTCGCTTGCTATCTGGGTAGTCCTTAGGAGCGTGAGGTAATCATTGGGGCTCATGTCAGGGCTATATAGAGTATGGTCCATACACTCCACGTTTTTGTCATTTATAAACGCGATCGTTTGCCGAGCCGTGTTGGCATTATCGTGGTGAAGTATGAAGCGACGATTGGGATTACGTTTCCGAAGTTTGCTTATGGCTTCCGGCAAACAAACTGTTGTGTACCAATCAGCAGTAACCGTTCTTTGTTCCTGTAAAGGAATCGTAGCCATGTGTCCGGTTTTTGACACAAACGAAGCAACCATTTTTTCGACACGCTCCGAGAGCGCAAAAACTTTTGTAGGCTTGGCTTCACCTTCGTAGACCCATACAGCCGATTGTTGTTTTTTTCCCGGCTCAAATGAATAGATCCACGATTCATCACTTGAGACAATATTATATACAACATTTGAGCTCCCTCCATCAAACCGTTGCAGAGCAGACCGACACCAATTAACCCGGGCCAACTTTTGTTCTTCGGTCAAATGATGAGGCACCCGGTGGGAAACTAACTTCCTGACACCTAGTTCTTCATGCAAAATTATTTGAATGGCTGTCATACCAATGCCAAGGGAAGCCTATATCTGCTCGTATGTCACATGTCTATCTTCTTGTAATAATTTGCGTACAGCATCGATGTTTTCTTGTGTTACCGCTGTTTTTGGTCGGCCACTAGAAAGAGCTGTGGTAAGCGATAAACGTCCTCGATGAAACTCAGAATACCAGCGATATATAGTCGTTTTATTGGGTGCATCAAGTTCAAAAACAGAAACAAGCTCGGTAAGACATAGTTTTTGAGATAAACCCCGACGAAAGTTATAAAAAAATGTCGTAAGGAAATTTTCCCGCGGAAGCTCCATTTTCTTACTGATTTCTAAATTTGAAATGAGTGGCTCATTTTTTGATTTATTCTTTTTTCAAAAATGGAATTAAGTTTTAAAAAACCCTTAATTTTAAATACCAAAATGATTTTAAGTCAAAGTTAATTAGAAGTATTCCATTCCCGATCTTTTCGGTGTGGCCCTCGTATTCATTAGTTTATTTTTTTGTTATTGTTTCAAATTTGATATTATGTTGATTTCATAAAAAAGTAGGTTACTTAATTTAAATAGAAATATCTAAAACTAATTTCGGAACTGCTGTTTTAATTTAATAATTTTTCTATGTTAAATTGCAAAACATGTGACGTCACACTAGGGAGGGGGGGGTCTCAGCAATGTGACCACCTGTGACAAGGACGGGGGGGGGGGCTCAAAAACTCATGAAATTAGTGTGACGTACTTTATGGATGGCCCCATAAGGGCTAAGGGTGGGTTAACCGGTCGGACTCTAGACATGTAAAATTCCTACAATAAACATATATGATTCAAACTTCGTTTGCTAGGTATTTATTATGTTAAAAAACGAATCTAACATTAGGAAGGAATAAAAATTCTATACCAATTATTTGGCTATTTTACTCACTAGGTAGTAAGATTTCATGTAATAATTAATTAATAGAATACGCACATCCAATAAGAATATAAATATAATGACAAGACATTAAGTAACGCTAAAGTTATTATTTATGAGATTTGAATTGGAAATGTCACGAAAATGCACAATTTATTCTGGAAATGAATTTTATTATACACGAAAACAATTTATGGCTGGATAGACTAAGATATAGGCGATTTCTGAAGGTATGCGGATATAGTGGCTCGGTAGAATGGTTTGATTATATCAGGGTAGGAATGGTGCTGGAATTAGTGAGGAGTAATAAAGATTGGCTTAAAAATATAGAGAGAATATTACCTATTTACATAATCATTTAATATTAGATGTAGGAAGATCAATTTGTAGATTTTATTCACTGGGTGTGCTAAAGACTGCTCACTATGTTGTATAAAAAATACCTGAAAACGTGCTTTAGCTTCTAATTTGTAAATTAAAATTAATTGTTTATCGAGAGAAAGAAAATATAAAAAAGAACTGTTACGTAAATTAATTCAATTTTGATGTATTATTTATTAGATAGCCAAGATTTATGTGCATGTTTCTTTCATGGACGTTTCATCTTATTATTTTAAATTTATTTATTTAAGTATCTGCATGTCACACACAATATAACACAAATATAGTTAAGTTTTTATATCAATATCATTAAGTCTGTTGTTTGCATTTACTAGTATAACGTTTTTATTATTTTACGTTTGATGTAGACTTAAGACTTTTTATTTAAAGGAAAGCGAAGTAATCATCGAGGAGCTCCACGACGACGATACTTTTGAATATGCGAATATGCCCCCTCTCGTTAATCTTCCCTCCCCGATATTCTTGTCTCGCACCGATCCCCCGTTCTTGTACCAGTATGTCGGAGATCAGGTCAAAGTAATCCAAGTGTTAGGTAACGATAACGAACCTCTTTGTGTAAACATTAATAAAGAAACTAATGATAACACAGATCACCGGGATCAAACTAAAACTGCAGCACAAGAAGAATCACAAAAAGATTATGTAGAAAATGAAGATAAAAGTAATAAAACTAATGATATCATTCCTGAAACAAGTAATACGGAGATTGATAAAAAAATAATTGATAATACTGTTCAACTCGAAAGCAATGACAATAACAATAATAACTTAAGTATTTCTAATCAACAACCACTACCTGTTGGTATTCAAGATATATCCCCTGAACTAAAAAACGAAACTTTAGAAAAAGAAATAATTTCAATCGAGCAAAAGACTGTCAAAGAAGATCAATTAGAAACCACAAGTTTAGATACATCAATTAATGATAATGAATCTGCTGAAAGTGATGATGAAGCATCTTACGGAACCCCAGAAGATTCTCCCAAAGCTAAAAGAAAATCGCCTAAAGGGAAATACGGCAAAGGTAAAGCGCCTGCACCGCCAAAATTGGAAATGCCTAAAGATATAACAGAGCAAGATGGTAAATCATTAGATAGTGCAGTGAGTACTACATCACTTGAAAGTTTAAATGATATCATAAATATTATGCCTAATACTACATTTAAAGAAAGTGGTGAATTTAAAGCTGGACTTCAAGTTGTTAATCCTATAGCTGAAAAGAAAAGACGTCATAAATCTAAATCTCCTGGTAGAATTCCAAAAAGCCACGTCTCTGGTATTAGTAAACTTCTGCAAATACCAAATAAGTTAGCTTTCTGGCAAAAATCTGACGATAAATCAAAGGCGGACGGAATTTCTACGTCCTCAGAAGATCATAGTAGAAGATCTTCAACAATTGAAAAACAAGCGGACGATTATCAAAGCTGTTTTGAGCTCAATCTCGAAAACACGAAAGACGCGCAAATACCTCAAGACGATGTTTCCGATGATCAAAACAGCTTCATGGACGCATGTGATGCAGATAGTGAAATAGTTATAGCAAATGAAATAATTGAAAAAAGTGATGCCTTGCAAAAACTTATTGAAGCTAAAATAGAAAGTCACCCTGAATATAAGTTTGTCTCATTGCATGATGAAATACCTACTACGTCGAAAAGTACAGATGTTTAAGAAGCCTCCCCCAAAGTCCCAAGTCCGTTTAGTCCAGAACCAGGAGCTGAGCTGAACAGTATGTAGACTATTAACTTCAGTTTTGTTTGAAGATGTCAAATGTGTGCATGGCAATTAATGTTTCCGAGTTTGACTGAATAATACAAGTTAGATTGAACTAATGAGATACACTAACGTACAACAAGGAGAATATGTCTACTTTTCCCTAAAACAGAGTTTTTATTTTTATTGTGTTGTTTATTTCAATTTATTCTATTACTTTATCTGTATTTTGTCGTTTTTCGTTTTTATCTTACAATACTAATTCTAGTATGTAGTAGTTTTCTCATTTATGCTTTGACTCGTAAAAATGTAAATATGCATATAAGATCCCTAATATACTATTAAAAATGTACCTACTGTACCTAACATGCTGGCACTTGTATTAGACCGGATTTTTTAAATAAAATTACATAGTAATATTTAGTAGCATTTACAAAACAAAACATGATTTACTTCATACACAATCAAGTGTCACCGTGCTATAGATGTGCTTGTGCTTTTTCATATTAGTTTATCAATTTATTTCTTTTATTTTCAGGCAATGCTGTCGGCCTCTGCTACAATACCCCGCGCAAAAAAATCTAATAAAAGGAAAACACAATAATTATACTGTAACTCAATTAAGTACCGTTAAATAATAGAATCATTATAATTAGTAGTTCACTGTTTATTATTTTGTCAGTTTCATATTTTGTCTTTTTAGAATTGAAATGCTCTCTAAAAATATTCAACTATAAAATATGCTGATAGTTATCGCTAAGCATTCATTCAGCTTCTCGCAGGTCCTTTTATGTTTAAATATTGCGAGGGCACAGTAAATTAGTTCTTCCAAGCTTTTTTTATTCTAGCGAATATTGCAAAGTATTTTCAAAAAGACTTGTGGTTTACAAACAACTATTTAATAGTTTAGTGCTCATTTTTTACTTGTTAATACTAGTTTGAATATTTCTACGCACTTGACAATCGAAATAGACGCGCATGCTATGAGCCTGCTATTAAATCATTAGAAATATTAGACAATATTCATTAATTATATATTTTTGAAAGCTTATGCATATTGACATTAAAATTCTAAAATTTCCAGACAAACGTTTTTATGAAATTAATTACATATTTCAATTAACTATTCTTTATTGGTAAATTGGAAAGGCTATATACCTAATCAATACCGATACCATATGAGTGATCTCTTCGTGTTACCTAATAGAATGGAACATAATGAAAGTCGATGTTTATGTGTAAGCATATAATGCACAAATAGTTTATGAAATATACTTTATGAGAACACAATTCTCAAAAATGGTTTTAAAATAATTTGTAATGAAATGATTCATATGAAGATAAGGAATGTTGTGACTTTAAAAGCGGCATTTATTGTTGCTACGAAATTAATAGTTAAATTTTTATTTTGAACACGTCTCTGTTTATACTAATTGGTGATCTATAATTTTAGCCAAAATTTGCCAAAATTAAATTAAAACGACTCAACAAGTAGTGAAACTTATTTTTTAATTATTTATTAGCATTAGTTTATAGAAAAACTAGTCCATAGTAATTAGTTAATCAGCTTCAATGAGGCTTTCATATCGAATGACATGGGAATGAAATACTACAAAGTGTTGTTAGATGATAAGGCTGCTGTATGAGGCATAATACTTGCGAGTCGTGGTAACTTACAAGGGATGTTAAGCGTAAACTAAGGGGGATTTCAATAGTAGTTGTAGATATTATTTTCGGAAAATCAATAGTTAATACTTTCTAAACAGTATCGTTTTTACATTACATACCTACAGAATGTTTAAAATGTGATATAATTTAATTAACCCTGTTTGTACATAATTATTCGTGATAAAGTTACCAAACACAAGTGGAGAGTTATCATTACTTATATCATAATATCTAGCTGAATGTTTGCAGTGTAATAAATGTTAAAAGAGAAATTAAGTGAATAGATAGAATCTCAGAAATAACACTTAGTTCCTCTTATGTGAAGTTGTTTTTTTTTCTATTTTATATTGTTATTATTATGATGAATGGGTAAAGCTTATCAGTCACTATCATCAGTATTATGCAGAAAAACTATTACAAAATGTATAATACATTTAATTGTGAGTGTGACTGCATTTTTTACTTATTTGTAGTTACCCTTCAATTTTGTTACCTATTCTACAAAATATTTAAAGTTTGTAATAGGTACATATGTAATTGGGTGACTATTTTAATAAATTTGTGTTTGATTATTATTGAAATAAAGTACTATTAATATTAAAAGGTTTTTATTATTTCTATATACTATTAGTATTACAGTATACCTCCAACTCTTAATCTTAGTGTATCAAAAATGTATTTGCCATGATCCATTTTATATTCATTATTTATTAGCTGCTTTTCTAACATATTTAATGAATCAGTGTCCCAT
Organism: Cnaphalocrocis medinalis; assembly: GCA_014851415.1. NCBI lineage: Eukaryota > Metazoa > Arthropoda > Insecta > Lepidoptera > Crambidae > Cnaphalocrocis > Cnaphalocrocis medinalis. The sequence goes on along the minus strand of CM026284.1, from coordinate 11,345,014 downwards.
GTCTTAATCCAATACAGAAGAGAAAATAATTTGTAATAAGAATTTTCACCATTGGCATTGTTGTCAGACACAACAATTTTTGGAAGGTTTTGAATAATTTTTAGCAAATTAGGTTTTGTAACACTATTAAAAATGTTGTTGTTTCTGACTGCAAATAAGTGAAGTATGTTCACAGTCTGACTTGTGATAGATTCTTCCAATAAAATTTTTGGTAAATTCTTTACCCACATTTCAAATGCCTCACTAGCATGAAAGTGTGACAGCCAGTTGTTGAGAGCAATTTTACATAAGAATGAGAAAATCTGTTGTTTGAAGGACTTATTAATATTTTCATTAAAATATTCTCTAATTATTTTCTGGAATACTGATTCCATTACAGATAAAGTTTTAGTCCAATTATTTTGTTTTGAAAATATTGTGTCTAGTACACTTATAATAATATTACCAGTAAAATCATGAGCATTATGTTTAAATGTTTTTTCAACATAGTTAAGAACAGAAGTTATTTCCTTTGTTTGATCTTTGACATTAACATTAGGGTTCAGTTTGACAAATAAATGGCAAATCTTCAAGTTTTCCTCCACCAATTTTGGATCAGTAATGATATCTTCAAAAGGCGAATCTGCAGATTTTTGCTTCTTTCTTACATTAGTTGCATATGGGAATGAACTCACAAAGTGTTTACTGAAAGATAACCGGTACTTTTGACTAAAAACATTTTCAATATTGGAACTGGGATTTTTTTTCTGCAGATACTGTACTAGGTCAAACAAGAGAGTAATAACTTCAAGTGAGTGTTTCAACAGAGAAGCTGCATCTTCATTGATTACAGTTTCAATGTTTATCTCTGAACTGGTTTTAGGGCACACTTCCAACCATGTTTCATATAGAAGAGGTATCAAGGTATTGATGTACTGTTTGAATTTCTCTACTTCATCTAACAAAACAATATCCTGTGAGTTTTTAGCTGAAAAGCATGACACATGGCAAACAGAAGTGTATATTGGATTAAATAATGTGTAGTGATTCATTTTAGTCTCATCAAACATGTGAGTATTAGCTGCTATAGGCTTATCTTTCTCATGAACATGATTGTGTTCAATGTATTTCATAAGGTAGTCTTTCAGTCTGTGCAATACTTTAACTCTCCACTTCACACTAGTGATTTGACTGCCCAAATTAACTGTCAATGTTCTTCCTGGTTTGGAATCAACTCTTAGCTTGGATATCATGTCTAAGAAATTTGGTAATATTTTATGGAAGTCTTGCACTACTTTTTCTGGAGTACAAACAAGTAATAAGTCTAGAAACAATAGGGAGTCTTCTTGTATTCTATTGTCAATATGTGTCATAGCACTTCTTAAATATGTAGACATTATATCAAAGAATGGCTCCACTTTTTCATTGGATACGTTTGACAATACTAAATGAAGAACCTTTAGAGACTCGTGCCGCACCTGCAAACAGCAAAATTTAAAAAGTAGGTACTCTATCAATGTTATGGTTGAAGAAATTTGTATTTGTTATCAAAGCTTGGACAAAGATAAAATCAAATATTATACACTTACCACTTTTTCGACATTCAGTACCAGTGGAGTAACATTTAGTATGAGCTGTCCGAGATTTTGGTCAAGAACGTCAGTATGAGATGTGACTATTTCTTTTAGACCTTCCAGTGCCTCAGTTCGGGAGTTTTTATTGAAATGATTAAGACGGGTAAGAAGTTCCTTCAAATTCAGTTTTTTCGTGGAAAGGGCTTCATTTTGTCCATGTTTCTTTAATTGTTCTTTGATAACAATTTTCTTAACTTTGAAGTTTGTTTTAGTCACATTTGTCCCTTTCGGAAGATCTTTCTTCTTGGCTTTTAACTTTGTTTTAGATTTCTCGGATTTCAAAAACTTTTGATGACGGGTAGCACCAGTTTGCGGCATTTTTTTAATATTTAAAAGAAATTTTAGGAAACTTAACCTCACTCTTAAGTCCTTAACCTCACTTTTCCCTTTTCCTGTCAATCAATGACAGTGACAGACAGACGGCGCAGGCAGATTGTCAGATTCTCAATACCAGTGTTGCCAAGACTAACATTTTTTTTACCAAATCTTTGTGAATCTATACTCTGTCAATAAAGTCGTGAAATGTATTCTTGAGGAAACTATACAGAGTTCCATAGTATTATAACCAATGGGGTTACTATACTTTATTTTTTTACGTTACTTTACTTTATAAACGGTTGAGGCGCCATATCCATTAATTTCATGACTTTTTTATGCATTTAATACCACCTCGACTAAAATAATAAAGCAAAAAAATCTCCGTGTATGCGTTATAAAATCTAGTTGTTTTGAACTCAAATATTTATTTGCATCATTTTGTGTTATAAATTCAAAGCGGGTGTGATGCTGACGGCGCAGCACTATGTTTATGAATTTTCCTTAGGTTTTTCTCAATGGTTTGAAAAAATACTTCCTTGATAATATTATGACATTAACTTGTATTAAAGGAAATATTTATAATGTTTTTCCACAGAATTATGTTAAAAATATAATGAATCATGATGATAATAAAGTCGTAAAATTAATTAATGTCATGAATTATATCATTGGGTATGATGGTGAACCCTTTGCAAAAAACATAGGAACTCCGATAGTTCCGAACTTTTTGAAGACAAGAAAATTATATATTTTCTTAATTTTTAGGTAAAGGTTTTTGTTCTAGTTGGTAACACTAAGCAAGTATCAAAGACAATAATATATTTTTTGAACGTCTTGATTACAGACTAAAAAAGGGGGCAATTCTTGTGCGATCGAGAGCTTTGTCAATGTCATTGTCATTAGTTAGACATCCGTTCAAATAACAGCAAAAATTGACAATTCTTTTGAAAACATCAACACCTGGAGCACGTGTGTTTTAAAGTTGCTGAAAATTATTTGAAAGAAACATGAAAATTAAAAAACAGCATCGTAGGAAGAAATATCTTCACCATCTGAATCGGAGGAGAATGCACAAAAACCAAAGTAGTACAGGTGCAGTGTTATGGTAAGTACTTACGGTCTATCTATACAACTTTGACTTTGGTAACCATTTATTAGTTTTTTTTTTTGAGAAATAACAAATAGCGCTATGACTATCGTTATGATTCACGAACACAATCAACCCTAACGTATATTTTTACCATCAAATCAACATTACCTAATGCATTGTTCATATTACAGCAAAGTTATGAAAGATGAATGGGATCATAAAAAGTCAACTTTGCGCAATCTCAAAGAGATGGGCTTAGCTAACGATCCCAATAAAGCATTAAAGATACCAAACTTTAAGCAAGAACAGTTGAAAAAGGCAAAAAAAATGGTGAATGACGGAGAATCGGAGAGTGAAGAAGAACAAATTAAAATTGTGCCTAAGATTGAAGTTGTTCAGAAATTAGAAAAAGAAGCGAAGGCACCTAGGGAAAGAAGATTTATGTAAGTTATTTACTATTTCGCAAATCTTTTGAAACACTGTTTTGAATAATGTGTTGAGATAAATTCTTTTTTTTATTTGTTACTTAATTAAAGTTATAGATTCAATGCTAACAATACCACCAAAATGGCATATTATAATCAATCATGTGTTTCATGGACTAATGATGATCACAATATGTGACAACAAACTAGTGGCGATCTTTGGTAAATTAAAACTAAATCATTCATGTAATTTTGTTCCAGGTTGCCAAAAGGTCAAGTAGAATTCATAACTTACTTATTAGATAAATATGGACATGACTACAAAGCAATGGCAAGAGACAAAAAGAACTACTATCAAGAAACATGGAAACAGTTGCGGGCTAAAGTGAAAACTTTCATAGGCATTCCTAAACAGTATGGAGAGTATTTGAAATCTAAAGGACTATTAGATAAGGAGGAAGACGAAGAGGAAATTAAGAAACAAGCAAAAGCGTTAACAATGGATGATAGCGATTAATATAGATTAGGACTCACTAAAATTCTCTTATATTTTAAGTCTTAACGGTAAGCGGTAATCACCTACCTATTCTGCTATCATATGCATAACTTGACAGTCGTACAAGTACCAAATCAAATGATTTTTGTACTTGTTATTGTTACAGATTGAATAATTCAATACACAAAAAGTATGTAATTATTGCATAAATTAATAATGTAATTTACTACACATTAAAACCTCACTCATGTAAATCTATACAATAAGCAGCTTTGAACTTTCTGCTAGATAGAAAGCCAACTATTTATTGTGTAACAGGAATGTGATACAAGGTGGAGTAAATTGACATTGGACATATTTGGCAACAAATAAAAATTATTATGAATACTAAAATATGTGCAAAGCATAAATTAATACTCCTTTTTTTGGTCCCTTGTATAAAATCACCAATTTTGAAACATGATGTAGGTAATTAAAAAATAATTATTGTAACTTTTTGTTTTATTGACAATTTCAGACAAGTTATTGTGTTTTACAGTCACTGGGCACATCCTTGATTGGTTTTACTTTGGACAGTTCTTGGTACCATTCTTTTTCCATGTCTAAAAGTTGTTGCGGTTTTTTATACTGAAACAATAAATAATAAGGAATAATAAACTTGCAGGGGGTTACATTATCAATTTGTAATCTTTCATAAAATGGTATAAAATCAGAGTAAAATATTGTATGAAATTGCAGTATTTCAAATACGAAGACCATAAAATTATTTACCATTATAATAAGGGTCTGGAACTGATGACTAGATGATATATTGGCTTGATCTAACTTCAACCCAAGTCGCTCAAGTTCTGGTACTTGCAATTTCTTAAAGTATTTCTTGTTAGTAGTTCGAACAATGATGCATTTTTCATCATTGTTGGCACTTATAGAATAAGTTTCTATGGGGTAAGGTAAATTCCTGATCCTCCATTCTAAATTGACTCTGGTGTTTCTCCTAGTCATAATAGGCTGTAAAATAAATAATACAATGCATGAGACATGTAAATTTAGTTCAACCTGGTTAGATTTTGTAAAGTTCCAGTTTAGATGTCTAGTTTTTACAGTAGCAATTTTTTTGTGATAAACAGTTACCTCTATGTGTTTGAAGCAAATTGTGGTATAGAAACTAGATAAGACCACAACAAGTGATATCATGTATTGGATAGCAAGTCTGGGTTTACTTAACCCACAGAATTAAGAAATTTTGACAAAATACCTAATAGATAGATATTCTTTAATGCACAGAAATAGAATACATGAGTGAAACAACAACGATAAACAGTACAATTAGGCGGTTTTATCGCTTGTAGCGATTTCTTCCAGAAAACCTTTAGGTAAGTAGAGGAAAGAAAACAGCATAAAAATGTACCTGATCTTTGCTTTCCATTATTTCTGATACTTCAATAGTAGGAGCAGCTTCAGGGATGGGGTCTCCAATCTCAACACTCCACTTGCCCTCGCCTCCCAGCTTTCCTTTAAGTTTCCATGCCCTCCGCAACAAGACTTTAGTATCAGTGTTATACTCTTCTACCATCTCCTTATCATCATCAAACTTGTAATGAAATTTCTTCACAGTATCTGCATTCATACAAGTTTTTTCTGCATCAAGCAGATATTTATACCAAGCTGTGTTTTTATGCATTGCACTTTGATAACTTTTAGCAAAATTAGCTTTGAGCCTTTTTTCGAAGCTATCCTTATCTTTGTTATTGGCTTCAACAACTTCGATCAAATCAGATTTTCTTTTCATGTCGTTTCTATAGCAACAAACACTAAGAGCTATAAAACCTTTTTGAAAACATTGATCCTATGCGAGAGAAATACTGCTAAAGAGATTGTATCACTATTAAAAATTACAATAACTCCAAAGACAAGAAAGAAAGACATATAACGCGGTCTGCGTTAGTTGAGAAGTTATACTCATGAAAATTAACATTCAACGTTTCTGTTTCAGGCAATTTTAGAGTTTAATTTCGCACTGTCTTGTCTGTCCTTTATTACTTTTCAATTTTCAATAGAAATAAATAAAATGATTTTAGGTTATGTTAGTGATGTGATGAGTGTGATCCTCAAATCCTCAATAATTCCTCACTGATCATTCATTAGCAAAAAGCACAGAAAGTCAATCCACATGAAAGAATGACTTAAGTATTACTACTAAATAAAACGGTAATAAAACTTTTTTATTTCTAAGTAGGTAACAATTAACTTTAAAAGTATGTAGTAAATATCTTTGAGTATATAGCCACTGGAGATGCCATACCGGGCGTTTCCCCTCCGGCAAAGTACATTGGTCAACTATTCGGAACTGGTCAACTAAGTTATACAAAACTACTTGGATGTCGCTACATCGCCATTTTGCATCGCTCCGTGTCGCGTGACGTTTCTCTTAAAAATGGTGAATTGTGCAGTATTTTCATGTAAAAGGCGATCTGACAGCTAAAATTCGCAACAAGATCGCGTTTCCTATCATAAGTAATGACTTTTATTAATTATTAAATGTGTATTAAACTAGAAAATCTATTTTAATAAAAAACCGTTACGATACGTAAACGACAGAAAAATTTTATAATGATATCGTGGTATCGGTCCTAGTGATGGGGACCAATTAAAATCAACTCGACATTTGAATGAATCATTCACTCACTGCAGTTAGTTTCAAAATCCGTTCTTTTCATTATATTTTGAATAAAATAGTATAGACGTATATTATAATATTAAAACATTGTAAAGTGAATTAGAGAAATTACTGTCCTTTCTTCTGGTCATACGATGTTGGAATTTATTCTAAAAATAAAAGAATTGGTGGCTATAAAATATTTCGAGGTAAAAGGAATAAAATATGTGGTCCGGGAGTATCATGCATGATAACGGAGTAGATAGTAAACCATAATTGGGAGCTCGCTAATTTTAATATAGAAAGGTATACGAATGTTCGTTTATCCAATATTTCAAAAAAATTAGACCCCCAGAAATATATTCGACACGTGTACAATAAACTTATTCATTTTGAAAATCAATATAAATGCGTAATAAGGAATTTTTGTAATATTTCAATAAATCATTCTAATTAAAAATATATTGTTTCATTTACTCTCCCTTTGTTTGTCCAAATGTTTAACCTCAAACTAGCGCACATTTGTAATTTTTTACGTTTTAGTATGTATTGCACAACTTCACCATTTTTTAGGGTTCCGTAGTCTACTCGTAATGTCTGTCCGTCTGTCTGTCTGTCTGTCCTGGCTCGTTCTCCGCCGTTTCTGCACCGATTGCCACTGAAAATTGGTAAAGAGATGTATACTGATAATCCAAAAATTGGTTTTTAACATTATTGAAAAATAATTATTTTTCACCCCCCTTTCCATACAGCGAAAAGTTAATTCGAAAAATAAATTCGACTTACCCCATCGTCTGGTCGGTATCGTTAAAAAGGTATCTTTAAATACAACAAAAATTGCCTTGACATAATGTGGATCAAACCCCCCAGTTTCGAGATATATTAATACAAAGTTATGGTAAAATTCCGAGCTTCCTCTCCCCCCCCCCCCCCCCCAACTTCACAGTAAATACTGTCATACACATTAAGTTGAATATCAGTTGAGGAAATTTGACAGATTGTGGTAACCTGATGTGTGGCTGACTGTACTTTTAACGAAAACTTTAGCGGACTCTGTATCATACATAGTATTTTTAATACAACTTAACCAACTTATGACGTGCAGTTGCCCTAACTAAATGGTAATGTATGGAAATAACTACCTAACTTAACTATGAAAATAAGGTTTAAGGCCCATCTTTTGGATACGGAACACCTTCATGTGCGTGTCCGACACGCTCTTGGCCGGTTTTATTTTACAAACTGACTAAATAAATATTTATTTATCTTCAATGTGCAGAATTTTACACTTACAATTTTATATATAAGTTCATTCACCAAACTGATTTGACTCATTCTTTGTGTCCCATCACTGTCTTTTTCGTATGTATGCTGCATAGTTACGTGAAATCTTTATTTGTGAGCGTGTATTTTTTGATGTGTTAAATTTTTCTGTAGTGTGCGTTTATCGTGACAGCAAAATTTGTGACTGTTGAGTATTAAAATTTTTGGTGGTGTGCTGTACGTGTTTACCTCGTCCCCCGCAAAAAATGGTGAAAAAAATTGTTAGAAGCGCGGACGTTAGGGCATCTCCAGTGGCTGTCTGCTCTAAGAGTAAATATAGAAATTATAATGCATCAAGAAAGTCATGAAATTAATTGATGGCGCCACTGCCGCTTATGTTTTGCCTGTTATACAGCACACAAATATTAAAAAACAAATATCACGAATAATATTTGTTATTCTTTTACTGTCTGATATAATGTTATCAATGTTCGAGTTATGAGAATCATATATTCATCAATAATAATATTTTTAATAAATAAATAATAGGGTATTTGACAATTTTTTTATGTGTTTAGTCAAAAGACCCCTCTATTTAAGAAACATTGTTGAAAGAAATATTTGATTCTGATTTGAATTACCTGAGATATCACAACTTTAAGGGCACATATTTTACGCAGGCCCAAAAACGCTCTATTAGATACAAATGGCTTAGTAGTTAGTAGCCATGTCACACGCAAGTATCTTGTATGCGCGTCTAATAAATTTTGTTTGGTAGCTATATCAAATGTTTCGTTTACATGGTTTTATAATAAAAGTGTATAATGTAATGGGGTAGTTCAATGATATGTTTATTTTTATAATATTATAAACTTAAAAAATGGACTTGCCCGTGAAACTTTGAATGTTCACAAAACCAGCTAGACGTTATATTTTTAACTTTTTTAAAATAATATTTCTGTTTCTGTTCTGAAAATTTAGGCTATTGGTTCTTATTTACCAATATTTTAGTAAAGTATCAATATTTTTTAATATATCGAGATTAGTCAAATACCCTATTCGATTTGATCACAGATGTGATGTGATGTGATGTTATTTGATTTATAATAGTATCTGGAGTTACTACCCGTGCGGATAAACGCTGGGATTAGAAATGGCGGCGCAACTATTCACCTCTCGCTCGCACACTATTTGCGTCTATACTCGCACACGTGGGTACAGACTGACAAAAAAAAAAGCTGCGTTTGAATAAAAATTTGTGAGCTAGTTTTTCCGTGGTTTTGAACCTTTCGTTAGTCTTGTAATATTTTGTTGGAAAGGTACGTTATTCCTCATTACTATAGGCTATGTATATACCACGGGCGAAGCCGGGGCGGACAGCTAATAAATGTATATTTTTGTGAGAACAAATTCGTTTTTAAATGCGATAATTATAAATTATTAATTGTTTATAAACAATTTCTTTTTAGGAAAAAAGGATTTATCGCAATCTGAATTATTTTCATAGATTTTTTACATAAATACAGTAAAAAATACTACTTACAAAATAATAAAACCTATAAAACATACTTATATATTATTTGAATTAATAAAATAACAAAACATTTTCAATGCTAACGATATTTTCTACGATTTTTCAGTTTACTTATATTTAATTATAATTTTACGTACTTTAGTATGCTGACGGTACCGACTCGTCGGTCCGCCATTTCTAATCCCAGCGTTTATCCGCACGGGTAGTAAGTTCAGTTGGGCACGTCACTTATCCAACAAATCTGTCAGTGTGACATTTATTATTAAAATTTTTAGGTTATGTTTAGGATTCAATGGATTTGGCAGAGTAGATTGCTTTATGAATTAAAATTGAATTTTACCAATAATTATTCATCAACCAGAAATCTTCCAACATCTAAAAGCAAAAAGATGGCACCTAGTATACCAGACAGGTCCACTGTTATTCACTTATATTATTGACCTGCTTGTACATATCCAAGCAGCTACATCTGGTTTGATGGAGTGTGAACAATGAATATTTGCTTATTATTTGTACATATTTCAGGTGGATACCTTACAAAGCTTGTGGGAAAGTTATTGAAGGAACCAGATTTATATGCTTCAAGGTGCCATTAAAAAGGGTAAGTACATTTAGGTACTGAGTAATGGATAGATATTCGTACAAAAACTAATTACTTGCATGTACCTAAGTATAAGTTACAACAACAAAATGCAGTAGAGGTGGTCTAAATTGCTTGTTACATTTCTTTTTCCAAACAACCTTTGAGTTGGAAAGGAGAGAAGCAGCTAATTTAGTCTTGGAGTTGAGGTTTCTTTAAAGATTGTTTAGAATGAAAGGGCTAAGGTCTACTTGACCATCTAGACTCTAAATTCTAGAGCGTGAAGGAAGAGGCTGTTAGAACTCTAAAAGCAAGAAGCTACAATTAAAATATTTCTTGGCTGTCTGCTGTAGACAATATTAATTTAACTAATAGTATAGGTAGTTTTTGTAAAGATGTAAACTTATATTCATATTATTATAAATTCTTAACATTCAATTAAATATTGCCAAGTTGTTTGGCAGAATATTCTTGTGTTACATTGCCAAATTTTATTTAGAATTTTATAATGCCAAAATATTTTCGTTAGTTGTAAACAGCGCCATCTAAGATTTATTGTAAGAACCTTCAGCTACCTACATACTTGGTATGGTAATTGTTCAAAAGCATACTGATAGATGTCGCTACTTGTATTAAACAGTTCTAAAATTTTTTTAGAAATTCCATTCAAATGAAACCAATTTTGGTAGAAATTCTTCTTTTTACAAGTGCGCAAAATTACGGTCATCGCTATACTTTCGTGCCTCCAGCTATAAATGTATTTTATTATAAGATCACCTTTAGTACTTGTACTATTAAGTATTCTGTGCTTTAGTGAAATATCTGTTGTTGTTGCACAATTTTATACCTAGTTGTACTTTAAAAATAAGACGGGTATGGCACTAGCGACGCGGATTTTTAAAAAATTTTGCTTCAAGATTTAGGTAATTACCTACTTTTTATTTTATAATTCTGCAATTGATCTCGATTCTCGATTCGATTATCAACTAGAAACTTTGATTAACGTCAAAAATAGCCACTTTTGGCGTTTATCAAGATTTCTTCTGTAGGTACTCATCTACATAGATATGTAGGTATACTATTTATTAAGAGGTAACTTCTTTAGACAACCATAAGACTTATTATTTAGCCCGAAGAGACGAAATACTTGCGCTATGTAATCGATACTTAGCGCCATCTATTGGCAAAGATTAGAACTTCGTCTTAACTTTTTTTTTTAATTTCCGATAGGAAGTAAGGGTGGGTCACTTAGTCAAGATATAAAGATCAGGTGATGGAAGGTGGCCCGAAAGGTGATGGATGAACATAAAAATAGCTAATATTTCTTTTTATAAGTAGGTACAAAATCCATACTGATATTGTCCGTTTCTCACACCAAAACTACTGAACCGGCTATACTAGATGAGAAAGGATATAGGCCACTTTTTAAATGAGGCTGTGGAATATCTGGTTTGGAACTCTAGCACTCTGCTAGAAGTGCGTCTAATCTATAAGACATAATAAGAAAAGTTGGTCAATGTGGTGACTGGTGAGCAGTTTCTGATGACATAAATAACGAAAGTCTGGAGCACCTGATGTGGAACTCCAGCAGCCCATAGGAAAATGTAGCCTTCGAAGTCCTCAAATAATGAAATGTTTGCTACATAATATGTATTTTCTTTCCTGTTATGAAAAAAATATGTTTACGTTCCTGCGACTTGCAAGTAGCCGGATTATTTTCAATTGATGTAGGGCTTACATTTGACAATTTTGACAATCGATGGAATGGAATGAAAAATAACACGATTGCCCAGAAAATATATTCATCGGACTTGAGTAGAAGGTCTTGAGTAGCTTGTGTTATGATTGTAGACCATATGTAGGCCGTGGGATTTAGAGCTGCTTCAGGAAAAGGACGCATTAATTTTTGAACCATTCGCAACCACATTAGCAAAGCCTAGCCGACAATGAGATGCATTATTGGTCCACAAGTGCGACGCACAATGCCTGTTTGTATAACTGTCCGCGCCTGGGCGTTCACTTGACCATCCACAGTTATACGGCAAACAACCTCAGACGATTTCTGTGTTAATTTGTTCTGCATAGCGCTTACATCGCTTCAGATATCAGAAGTTTGTTTGGTTTGCTTACCACTTCAGCTGGGATGCTCGACTTCTTACTAGAGTGCTAGGACTGTTTTCTGCTTTCAAATCGTAGAGATGAGCTCTTTATTTCTACTCATTTGTATTTTTAAATATATATATTATTTTTTGTTTATTGGCCTGTATTGTGTTCAGGACACAGTTAGTGTCGGCCGCACATGAGCCACTCGCCACAGCCACAACGCCGCCACGAGAAGCTAGAAGCGGCTACAAAGGTAGTGAAGCGCGCGACAGCCACTTGTGGCCGGTGGTCGACACTTGCGGTCGGTGGCTGCTACTTTTTTTAACCCTTTGCGTGCAGTCATCATGGACTTGACGAAGAAGGTTTAATTGCGCTACTTTTGATAAAAAGACGTCGTCGTAGAAGATGAAACGTAGTTATTGGATACATCCATTTTAACGAATGTACACAAAATGCAACGAGTGGCGTGTGGCGGCTTTTTGTGGTCGGCGGTGCGAGCCACAAGATGCCAGCTGCGACGATTTGAAGCGTGTGGCCGCCACCGGCGCCAACCGTGTGCGGCGAGTCCATATAAAATGTATGAAAATTACAGGAAATATGCCAGTGGCGGCGTTTTGTGGTGTGGCCGGTGGCCGTGTGCGGGATCCTTAATTTTGCCAATGTCAAGTGATTAAAGAGACACATTCTTTGGAAATTGGTCGGTGACTGAGCTTGTTCTTTAAATATATTATACTAATGGGACTATGTCTTATGTCAGTATCAATAATCACAAGTAACAGATTTATTTCATCGTCTATTATAAGCTCATATGCTCACATACTCGAGCTATCCTTTCATTTTCTATTACTATACACTTCTTTTCCAGGCTTGCTTGTGTTACTTCACAGACATTATTAAGATGGTAAATGTTCTATGGAAGTCTTCATTCTTGAATTATTTTGGAAACGGGATAAGATGACGGGCAGAGCAACAACAACAAGAGCAATAACTCTTAACTTTCATGTTCAATTGGTACGAGAGAACACCATTATGATGATGAGAGATAAAGAACTCGTACTGTTTAGAAAAAATATCTCGAAGCCTTAATATAATTACTAGGGCACAAAAAAATTTGAAGCACTAGCCTGAATATTCCGGATGCCTTTGATTCTTCTCATTTCTAAACGTCTGCGCGTCCTGCGCGGACCGGGTCAGCTCATTTCAGTCCCCCGAGTTCCAACAATACGCGTCTACCCTACAATTCAAGGATTGCGAGCAAAGGCCTCGGGCTTATTCCAGTTGGGAGTCCATTGCGGAGATAGCCTGCGTGCCATCACATGCCTCCTTACCCTTACTAATGGAAAATGAGGCTCTAACTTGTCTGTGAACTCTTATAATATATAGGAGTTTCTACGTAAAGTATTTCGTTTTAGTAAATGACTATCGACCTTTAGACCATGCGGTGTTTTAAAATTGTGTTGGAATTATTAAATATCTAATGAAATGTTTGCTACATAATATGTATTTTCTTTCCTGTTATGAAAAAAATATGTTTACGTTCCTGTCTACAAGTTGATTCCGAACCCTTTGCGACTTGCAAGTAGCCGGATTATTTTCAATTGATGTAGGGCTTACATTGAAATTTGACAATCGATGGAATGGAATGGAAAATAACACGATTGCCCAGAAATATATTTATCGGACTTGAGTAGAAGGTCTTGAGTAGCTTGTGTTATGATTGTAGACCATATGTAGGCCGTGGGATTTAGAGCTGCTTCAGGAAAAGGACGCATTAATTTTTGAGCCATTCGCAACCACATTAGCAAAGCCTAGCCGACAATGAGATGCATTATTGGTCCACAAGTGCGACGCACAATGCCTGTTTGTATAACTGTCCGCGCCTGGGCGTTCACTTGACCATCCACAGTTATACGGCAAACAACCTCAGACGATTTCTGTGTTAATTTGTTCTGCATAGCGCTTACATCGCTTCAGATATCAGAAGTTTGTTTGGTTTGCTTACCACTTCAGCTGGGATGCTCGACTTCATACTAGAGTGCTAGGACTTGTTTTCTGCTTTCAAATCGTAGAGGTGAGCTCTTTATTTCTACTCATTTTTTTGTTTATTGGCCTGTATTGTGTTCAGGACACAGTTAGTGTCGCCGCACATGAGCCACTCGCCACAGCCACAACGCCGCCACGAGAAGCTAGAAGCGGCTACAAAGGTAGTGAAGCGCGCGACAGCCACTTGTGGCCGGTGGTCGACACTTGCGGTCGGTGGCTGCTACTTTTTTTAACCCTTTGCGTGCAGTCATCATGGACTTGACGAAGAAGGTTTAATTGCGCTACTTTTGATAAAAAGACGTCGTCGTAGAAGATGAAACGTAGTTATTGGATACATCCAATTTTAACGAATGTACACAAATGCAACGAGTGGCGTGTGGCGGCTTTTTGTGGTCGGCGGTGCGAGCCACAAGATGCCAGCTGCGACGATTTGAAGCGTGTGGCCGCCACCGGCGCCAACCGTGTGCGGCGAGTCCATATAAAATGTATGAAAATTACAGGAAATATGCCAGTGGCGGCGTTTTGTGGTGTGGCCGGTGGCCCGTGTGCGGGACTAATGGGACTATGTCAGTACAATAATCACAAGTAACAGATTTATTTCATCGTCCTATTATAAGCTCATATGGGATCTGCTCTGAATTTCCTTCTACTTGAGTATCCTTTCATTTTCTATTACTATACACTTCTTTTCCAGGCGTGTTGTGATACTTCACAGACATTAATACAGATGGTAAATGTTCTATGGAAGTCTTCATTCTTGAATTATTTTGGAAAGGGATAAGACTGACGGGCAGAACAACAACAACAAGAGCAATAACTCTTAACTTTCATGTTCAATTGGTACGAGAGAACACCATTATGATGATGAGAGATAAAGAAATCGTACTGTTTAGAAAAAATATCTCGAAGCCTTAATATAATTACTAGGGCACAAAAAAATTTGAAGCACTAGCCTGAATATTCCGGATGCCTTTGATTCTTCTCATTTCTAAACGTCTGCGCGTCCTGCGCGGACCGGGTCAGCTCATTTCAGTCCCCCGAGTTCCAACAATACGCGTCTACCCTACAATTCAAGGATTGCGAGCAAAGGCCTCGGGCTTATTCCAGTTGGGAGTCCATTGCGGAGATAGCCTGCGTGCCATCACATGCCTCCTTACCCTTACTAATGGAAAATGAGGCTCTAACTTGTCTGTGGAACTCTTATAAAATATATAGGAGTTTCTACGTAAAGTATTTCGTTTTAGTAAATGACTATCGACCTTTAGACCATGCGGTGTTATTAAAATTGTGTTGAATTATTAAATAAATCTAATGAAATGTTTAGCAGTGGTTGCTATGATACGAATCTATGGTTTAACGTGGAATCTTTACCATTACTATCGTCCTTATTTTGGTGGGTACCTACTCAATTTTACGTTTAAATTTTCATTTAAACTAGTATCAAAATGTAGCCTTAAATGGTTTTATACGTAGGATAGGATATTTGGTTACCTTGGATTTCTTCAGATAAAACAGGTAATAATAATAATCTAGAACAAAAAAAGCGAGATGACAATGAGGTTCCATGGTATTTGCTGATGCTATTTAATTAGTTTCTACTAAGTATTTCATCAGACGTTATTAAAGCCGAGATTATAACATAAAATAACTATTTGATAATACAACAACAGTTTGAAATGTTGTAATTAAATAATTACTTAGTTGGAGTTAGCGGCTTTCTTAGTCCTATAAAAGTGTCGCCAAGTGATATCTAAATGATGTCTACGTAAATGCAAAGTAAAACAGCGGGACTTCTTATTTAATGCCAAGTTTGTCCTTTCTGAGATAAGGGCGTAGATTACCGTGTAATTGTGCTTTAAGTGGTGACCTTAATCCTTCACACATCCACCCTATATTTATTTACCAAGCCGCGTGTCAAAATATTTGCCCCTTACAAAAGAAGCAGTCTCGAGTTCGAAAACCCTAATCCCATATTTGATAAAACAGCGGGTGCCTCTATACCGTTCTTTCGGTATACTCGATTCTTTTTGTAATCTCCACATCTTTTTTTTCTCTAAAACGACTCCTTCATTCGGCATCGTGGCGCTTTGATTCCGTTTCTTTATTCAACGGGATCTGACCATAAATTTTGATAGTTTTGTTCTGTTTGAATTATAAAGGGATATTACCTTAATGGCAATCGGTAGGTAGGTGTAATTCGATATAACTCACAGTTCACGTATTTTTTTCTGTTATGATTCGGTATTTGAATACGAACACTGTCTTGAGTTTTTGTATAATGCAATTTGAATCTACTTACAGTAACGGAGTAATGTTATAAATCCGTTTAATGCATTATTAGGACCTAGTGAAACTGAGACTCGAGGAATGCCTTTGACTCCGAGTCCTTTGTAGTTTTGGTAGTGAATGGTCAGTTTTTCGTTCTTTATTGTAATTATGATGAATGGTGACAGTTACGAGGGCGTTAGCATTCTTTAGGTGGCAGATGGTAGTTTGGCAGTTTAAATGCATTCGGCTATCCTGCTGGGCGGTCCACTAATTGTTCAAACTTTTTGTTTCTTTTGCGGAAAAGTACTTTAGTCTTTGGAAAAGCGAAAGGCATAAGTGTAATTGTGTGTATGATTCCGTAACATCTTCCGCTCCTGAGTGTCGATTCAGAGTACAATGAATAAACATTTTATACGGCTATGTTTTGACTTTCATCAGCGAAAGCGATGTATCGTGCAGATGCCAGACGTAACGCATTATGTCAATCGGTCAAATGCTTCTTCGGCTGGACAGTAACAATATTTTGTTTTCGCAATTTATTTTTACGATATCACCTAAAGCAGCGTGCAATTGGTGCATCGACTGAGATGTACGCTCGTGTATTCATTATGCACGCACACGAAGATCTCTTATAAAGTTACAAACGACAGACATTCCTTATTGTGCTTGCGATATTTTTATTTGTTTTGACCCGTTTAAAAGCTTAGCTGGTGACAAATGACACTGCACTTCTTTATCTTTTGTTGTATGTTGACAACTTGTATCTAGTATCTCTGAGAATAAATGTACAAAGTTGTTCGATGTGTCTGTATATTACGGAATGTATCTTACCCTTTTATTTTAAGGTCCCTACAAGAATTTAACAGCATTGAGTGACACGTAACGGTGTTAATCGATATAACATGGTGTCAATATCCTAGCTTCGAATCTTATCGATGGATCTTGAATGTGTGTGGTGTGGTCCTTAAAATTTCCAAAATTTACTTTAGACTTAATTTTCGTTCTAAAATTGAAATAGTATAAAAATTTGAGACCGGGAATCCGAAACTATAATATTGTCTTTCATATTCCCTTTTATGACAAGATGCCATAACAACACGATGTTATGAGGGCATATCGATTACATAAATTGTAATTTTTATCCTTTTATGAACAATAGAAATAAGAAATAGTTATTAAATCGGTACAATGCTTTAGTATATTCTTTATTTTTACCCGAGAAGGTCGCCTATAACCTGTAACTCTGTAACCACTATGTTGATACTGAATATTGAAGTCAGACTGAAATGCGATTTTAGCGAACATGCAATGGAAATATCTTTGAATGTTTATGTTTAATAATTATAAATCTAACCTACTTTGGTGTATAAATATAAAAATGGGCGTATCATTTCAGTAATTTTCATCGTAATTTCTGGCCGTGTTTATTACTTCGTGATTAGTCTAAAACGGTTAATTTACAAATTTTATAGCGCAACACACTCCAGTATCGGCATAGAAATCTGAATCGGGAGTGGTGTTGCATTTCTCCGGCCATCAGGCCGAATAAAAAAGTCATAAACCGATGACAGGCTTGGGAACACAGGGTTGTAATGTAGGTCGATATCTGACGAACATTTTATTGGGCCGACAACAGCGAAAGCCCCAACGTTGCACTTATCGTTTATCGTGTAATGTTACATGCTCGTAAAAATACAAACTAAAAACTAGTCCGTCCTGGGACGTATTAAGGACGGGTCGAATTAGTTCTCGTATTGAATATTCATTAGGGTGTGAGGGATCCAGTAATTAATAAAGAACCCGATCGAGCGTCAGTAACGTGGTGGACGAATCATTCAGCGCGTCCTATCGGCGTCCTTAACGGGACCTTTTGGGACATAAGGTTCCGCTTCGTGTTTACCATGTCTTTTAAGGCCTTTGACTGAGATTTTTTTTTAGATTTCGATGAAAAGTGTAAATCAATAAGTGTTTGTTGAATTGTTATGTAACAAATTTCTTTGTTAAATCTTGCTTTTACGGAACCTAGTCTAGTACGTTTGTCTTAGAAGGCTCATCCACTTGTTGTTAGTCATGTGGAAGCTTTCACTGAGATAATCCTTTAGATTTTGTTGAAAGTTGCCTTATGCAGTGGTTGAATAGTTCAAGGAAATACTACTATCAAATCTTTGTTCTACGGAACCTAGAGAGTTGTCGAAACCTCGTAAGTATTTTTTTGTGTATGACATCACTTTTCTGTCCGTAGTCTGTAATCATTTTTGGAATTTTTCGAATATTATATTTAAAGTATGTAAATCACATACGTAATTTGTTTGTTGAATGTCGGAGATTCTAAATTATGTTGAGTGTTTTTAAAACGAATCCTATAATGACGATAGCGTAACTATGAACGTGGGTTTGTTACAGATTCTTTATAACTACGACAGTCCGGTGGTTAGATTGACGTAAATCAAGCTCATCATAAGGCTGGCCGGACAATAGGACTTTCTATTACATCCCAACTCCTTTGTGCTCCGGTTGCGGTGCACCGGTGCGGGCGTTTCTGCGGCATTGTACGCAAAATTACACCTCAATTATACGCAGAAACATAGAAAAAAACCCAGACTTCCCCATTGTGTTCGGTCGAAGGGAGAGCAATAATTTATTCGCTGTCTGACTTCCGCGTGGCGTCAAACGTTTTGGGGTAGGATGTGGAAACCATCTGTTTATTGTGGTGTCTACTGTCTGCTGCTTGGAGATAGCTTTTTGTGTATGTTGGTGTTTGGAAATAGTCCTTCTGCTTTCGGATTTCGAAAGTTGCTAATTTTGGGTGTGCCATCCTAGCTGGTTGACATCATCTTGCATTGTTTAATTTCGCACTTCGCGGCGCGCTCAGATAAATCAATTCGTGTAACATGTTGCCTTTTTTCGATGTTCTACAAAATCTGGGTGTGGGTGACAAATTTCTATAATTTCTAATGATTCTGTGCAAAAATGATACATGGCAAAAAAATAAAGTTGCTAAGAAAGATTAAAATAACTTTTCTGAGCCATCATCTACCTACTGTTTCTCCTATGAAGGGTACAGTAAGTACAAGAAGCTCGTTGAATGTTTGTCGTCCGTCCTAGATAAAAATGGATTACGCTTTACTATAAAACTGACTCATTCAGATCTGAGTCCCTTATTCCACCTTTCTTGTCTAAGCCAAATCGCTAGAGACAGCAGCTGAATCAATCTATGGCTGGCAGACTAAAGGATTTATCAAATCAAATTTATTTATTATAAAAAAATATTACATAGAAACATATTCTCTAGTCCTCACACTAGGCTCATTTAAAGTCTCATAATAAGTCCTTTAGTCTGCGGACCGTAGAATTAACTAAAGTTTGGAGGGCAGTTCGAGGCGGCGCGTTGGCGTTGGCGATGTCTTTATCTCGTCCCATACTAATTGGTAATTAGTATCGATGTGCTAAAATCTATTTCGCCGCGCAGTCGATTAGCATCGCATTGATTGCGTCTCCGGTGCCCGTGGGCAGTGTTAATGGCCGTTTAGCGAGCTGTTTGATCTTATAATAGACATTTGGGAACATTTTGTTTTTGTAATCCATGCCTTTTTGGTGCGATAATCATATAATCAAACACAGCCGAGATGGTTGGCATCAATAATATTACTTCGGTTCCGGTACCTCCAGTTATAATAGAATTATAAATTATTATTCAAGTATTTATAACGGATACTTCTCTCAGATCGAAAGTAATTGTGTTTGCATAACTTTATTATCATCCACTGTTAATCGTAATTCTTTTGATGCCAACGCCTTAATCGATAAAGTCCATTTCATAAACAAGACAACAAAATTGCTGTTCCATACATTATTTCCGTTAAAATGTTACCTTTTGTGTTAAACAGCAATTTTTTTGGTTATGTCTGTTGATGATCTATCTTGCTGAATTTATAGTTTTATTTTAAAAAGCTTTAAGCATTACCCCTCTACCAAAAATAAGTGGTTACATCCACCTCTGCCTCTGCTATTGCTTTCCTTACCTTTCCATTCTTTTTTTTTGGTAAGTACATAATTTTGCTAACAAATGTCCGAAGTTATCTAAGATTTATTTACATTCCTCTGTATTCTAAAATAATACCTCCGTAACATACTTAGACTTGTGACGGTTGCGATTGCGTCAAACGCTTACTGTATTGTTGTCCAAGTGTTGTCATCGTATCATTTTCGTTACTTGTTGTTGTATTTTTTCTCCAATAGAATCATGATGGTGATGTCACCCACGGTTTCTGGACACGATAATCGTGATGGTAACGCCCTGTCTATTGGCGAGTTAAGTTATGAGATCACTTAATTTTTTGAAATGTTTATTAGTCATTGTTAAGGGTTGGCATTAAGTCGTTTGTGGGAAATTGATATACGATTATGAGGCTAATGAATTGACCGCGATTGACCGCGTTTGACCACCGGGTCGGCGCCAATAGGTATGACCCTTGCTGATCAATGCCGGGTGATTGCCAATTTGCTCGGTGATATATCGCCGATTGCTGGCTTTAATTGTCTCCTGTGCGGATTATGGGCGTGTGCTATAACACACTGCATGTCACATTTGCATAAGGATTAAGGTGTTATTTATTGCTGCTACTAAATATGCAAGTGGTCGTCTGTTAATAAACTTGTGAGTATGTTCATTGATTGTCAACACCCAAATATGAAGCCTGAAGCTCAAAAAATATTTTTTCTTGTGATTGGAAAAGATTTAAATCTTTGGTAATAGGTGCCAGACGAGCAGACGAATGATTAGGTAAGCGATGGCCACAACCTATGGACACCCGCAGCACCAGCGAAGTCACAATGCGCTGCCAACATTTTAACTCCCCTTCCCACGTTTGGGCCTCTGGTACCGTCACTCACTCGGCAAAACAGCGCAAACATTGGTCACAGCGCCGGTTTTCTGTGAGACCGAAGAAAGAGAGACATATACGAATTGAGGGTCATCATTCATCGGAGTGATACCCACTCCGATCGAGTGATGACCCTCAATTCTTACATGTCTTTTTTGGATGGAAACCTTAAAATTCCTAAAAAACTCGTAGTTGGGTCATCATTTTAATAACTGCGCGGTACCTATTGGACACAAACATGTACGATGAGTCAATGGTTCGGACATTCGCATCGAGAATTGCATCCCGCATTACGCAGATATCCTCTTTTAATATCAAGTGCAGTACAATGCAAACGACAGCGGTGGGTGGCGGTTTATGCGGCGCTCAATCAGTGACGGCCGTTCGGCGCACGCGCCGCCAACGAATTATGCCGGGAATTACTATTGGCAGTATTGGCGCTAGACTAGTTTCGCTAGATAAATCTAACTAGTTCACTTAATCAGTAAATAAAGCTCATGATTTTTGTCCCTTGCAGTTCAGTAATTTGTTTTCAATGAATTCTTGATGAGAAGGAAAAAATATAAATAAATATATTTAATTGCAAAAAAAAAATTGACGTCAGTAATGATATACACAATCTTAACGACGTAAGACCCAAAACCCTTTTAAGAGCCAAAAACAATTGATTTATTCTATTGTGTTTGCTGTCGGGGCCTTACGACGTTAATTATTGTAGCGATTTTACTATCTGAAAACCTGTAGAATATCTAGAATCGATGATATAAACGAACTAAAATGAGGCCTAGGAAGAGTTACACTCAGTAAATCGAACTGATCGAGTAAACAGTTCGTACGAGCTAGAGACAAACAGGTTGACAATAATAAGTCATGTAGTGTAGGATCGCGATTGTATCACTCAATTTTAGGTTAGAAGTTTTTTTTATGAAATGAACTGTATCAACCTTATCTGAGTGAACTATATTCCGCAAATCTAATTGGCACTATTTGTCGCTCGTCCCGGTGGCATGTCATGTTTACTGTGCCTCTATGGACGCGTTTTGGACCACCGCGGAGGACCGCGAGCCTCCGATTGATTTTATTGGATTCCTGTATAGTAGTTGTGGAATAAAATAGTGCTTTATAAACTTAACAGTTTGCGGCTGACTGTTTACATTTCGACTCTGCTACTGATAAATACCATGTACTTATCTATCTCTCACATCTCTCGTTTGTATGGTCTTTATACTAAGGTTATGCCGGAAAAAAGACCATCACACTCCCGATAAGAAAAATTCACATTCGGCCTTACCCCTTGGAATTTTTCTAAAAGCATGATTTTAGTAAAGGTGTATAAAAATCGTTTCAGGCAAATGTAGTGTCTCGTGCGTAGATAACTGGTACCATAATACATACTGTTTCCTCGTAATCCTTGTTGTAATCCTTTATCTTCACTACGGTTATGAATCAACCAGGGATTAGTAACATTGTGATTACTAAAACGGAATGGTGATCCATTGTCCGGCGTCGAAGGACCACGGCGTCTAAGCTAGCTCCATGATTTCACCCGTATCAATTACGCAGATCGGGCGATAAGCCCTCGATAAATTATCGTGCGCCCGATACCATCTCCGCTCGATTGGGCACCGCGCTCGGAATGCCGCTTATTGCCGATGATTTACACAGGGGCTATGAACACTTCTGTCATTCATAAAAATTATAAGGGTTGACTTTTAGCCTCTACATATTTTAGACGAAATCTTTTTATAGTATTTTTTTATATTTTAAAGTGAATGTAATTCGTTATGTAATATAAAACTATTAAGCCAAAATGTTTATTGCAATTTGTCTAATTGAGATTTCAAAAGACTTTTTATAACTGTAAACACTAGTTAAAATTGCAGACAGAAATGATAAAATCCTAATTAAAAATAATAAACCTACTAATTTTGACGACCTGAAATCTGGAGCACCAACTAATAATCTTGCGGTAAAACATGTAGTAACATCTAATTAGAAAGTAACCACGAAAGCTATAAGCAATTTAGTAATTGGGTCTGATGTAACGAATATTGATGCAATAATCGTGGAAGAAGCCCAGACGTCTATTAAAGTCAATCCCGAAAGACACGTGGTCCCGATTCGAGAGTCCAGCCGTTTGTTTGTAAAGGCGAGACCACACAGTAAGCAGGCAATCACCTGACCATCGCTCACCCCGCTTCCACTCTGTAATCACGGCATCATTACCTCTAATGACGTGTTAACGTTGCTTTATGGGAATGCCAAACATGACGTTCACATTTCGGTCATTTACATTTGTTTGTCTACTATCTTCGGCGTGTTTGCTTTCTTCTAAAACAGAGGGCGGCGTTTCAACCACCGGTGCTTGAGCTTTTTTATGTGCAATTCGGTTTTGGGTTTCATTTGACTATATTGACGCTTCACGCTTAGCGTCCATAACTTCAACAACGTTTTTGTGCTACATATTTTAGCTTTTATTTCTAATGTAAAATATTTCTTTAACTTTATTTAATAGCATTCAACTTCACTACAGTCTATCAAAACTATAGATCGTTCTATGGCTACTATGGCTAGTCTTATTGAACCTGTTGTCATAAGTGTGAAGTAGTGGCAACTGTAATATATGCGGTGAAATAGTGTCAGGTCTATTAATAGGCATTAGAGGATTTTGCAGTTTTTTATTTCTATTTTAGTTTAACAGCAAACATTACCAAAATGTTTTACTATTAACCATGTCTATTCTTAGTCTCGGCATATTCGGTATACCGCATTTGGTTGTGTTAATGGAGTATAATAGAAAACTATATTAGTCGACAAACATCAATATGGGTAAATGTATAGTAATTTTTATGTCTTATAAATCTTTGTAAGTGGTTAAGAAATAAAAGGACTAAGGACCGAATGGAGACCGTTACTCGAACAGGTGTATTGATATCGCTTCGGGATGCCGTGTATCACAACATTTTTTCTTTGACCCAGGCTTAGTGTGTATTTATTTATTACCGTTTAAGTACAAGCCGCCACAAAAGTGTAACATGTTTACACTAAATAAATTATACAGCCTAATAAAATGACCATGTCCTAACGCATCAGGGTTTTAAGTTTCCATCATAGTATTAGTAGTCTTCTGCCATACAGTGTATTTCGTTATTTTACTTATTTATGGTAATGTTATTAAATAAAGTGATCCTATTTCTCATTATTGATATACAAGCAAAATGAGAGTAAACATACAGTTATACAGACTCAAAGTTGTACAGTCGCTAAATTTGGATACGTTTAGTCAGTTTCTATGTTAAAACCATTGTCAAATTTGTGTTGACTTGCTAAAAAGTAAAATAAGTACCTTTAATGCGTGTTTCATTTCGGAATCAGTCAATTACCAAATATGTTTGCAGTAGTTACTGTGTACAATAAACCACTGCTTAAGAACACCCACGAGTTTCTATCTTCCGGCCGGTGTTAATACGTCCCTGTTGATTTTGTACCGTCAACGTGTTTGTTTAGCAATTGTAACGAGTGAAATTGGTCTTTATTTTAACGTTGTAAGGTTGAAGATGGGTGCAGGTATTTGTTGCGCGACCGCAAGCCTAGCTTAATTCACACTATGTATTTAGCTGAACTTCGTGAAACACAACAAAGATGTAATGATGACTGTGGTAATGCATTTTTTCGTGTGCTTAAAGACGGTCGCCGCGGTGCACGCTAATCAAATTATCAGTGCGGACTTCCGCGTCATTATTTAAAACTGGTTTATGTGTGCGCTTGTAAACTCTAACATATTAATCATGCAATATTCATACATCGTAAAGTTACTTGATGTGATGTATGAAATTAGGAAGTAGTCTGCGTACGTAGCATGGAGAATCACTAATATACAACTTTAGTTTACTTCAAGGTTCCCATATTCGTTTCATATCATAAATAACATGAATATTTAATATAGTCCTGGGAATTGTTCGTCTTCAGTCTTTGAGTTGCGATTACCATTTATCATCAAATGGCCTGCATGCTCGATTGCTTGATTCAGTGATAAAAAAGGCGCAAGTGATGTAAAAGAATGAAAAACGTATTTTTATGAATGAATGAATAATTTTCGGTTACGCCCTCAAAACACAAATCGAGTGTCTAAAAATCGATAAATGAAATTATTAAAACTAGCATCGAAATAAATCGATTATGAATATACAAATTCATATTGAGTTGTCGGCGGCATTAAAGAGTACAGTCACGTCCGAATGAAAGGTTGCGGGAAAAAATCTATAACCGCCCATAATAGTGATTGGTCACGAAGGTGGCGCATTGTCCGAGGCGCCTGCAGTCCTCGCTACCCGCTGGGAGGTGTGGATCTACCAATTTAAGGTGACGTTCGAAATTCCCTCCGTTTGCCAGTATACAGTTTTGTTTCAATTCATCATTTTGTGGTATAAGTCAAACTTCGTGACGAGATGATAAATGGTAGATGGTAAAAGACTAGTGGTAGACTTTGCTTCGGGTGAGTCTCAAATTCTTGGTTAACACGTGAGGTGTTGGAAGTGCTTAACATCAATGTAAGATCACTGGGATGGTTTTATTGAAAAGTAAAATGTCGTAAAGTGTCGATTCACATTTGTTTCCTTTCCATGTTATCAACCAAAATAGGCCAAAGCAAGGACAGTTTAACCGATATAAGAGAAGACATGAAATGGATTTTTGCATTCCAACCGTTCATTAGCAATTTTGTAAGCGTCTATTTTGTAAGTAGAAGAAGCACACTAGAGTTGTTGCACACAGCGGTCCGCAATACCCCGGGACGTGGTGCCCGCCGATTGAACTCGCACCCGCGGTTTCTCTGTCCCCTCCTCATTATAAATCAAATGCAGGTATGACTCCGTCTGGCGCAGCGGTGTGTGAACCGCGCCGGGGGAGATTTGTGCCAGTCGAGTTATGTTGCTTCTGTTTTTGGGAAAATCGTAATTAAACGCACCCGGCAATTAATGTTCAGGATGAAACTTCTACTTGCACTCTAACAAACCTTCGTTAAACGATCAAATAATTACAACCCTTAACAACATTAGTCACGCTATTTGACTAATAAATAACAAGATCAAAAGTAATAAAGATTTCATTTCTTTCTCGTGCCTAATGCGGCGTGACCGATATTCTAAAGTTTGTTTTCATAAACACGTCTTTGAGTAATAAAAAACTGGGTTACAATTAAGTCGGCACAATCCTTATAAATTGTAGGCTTAACGAATTCCATTTCCAGTAGTAAATCTAAAATTCTTTGGACGCTCTATTCTGGCCTCGGGGCGTCGAGTCTGAATTTTAAGCTCGTCTCGTGTTTACATAACCTTGTTCCCTCATTGTAAGTGTATCACGTTCAGAATTCATCTTGGCAGTGTCCTGCCCCGACAATGGAGTTGCCAGTCAGCCGGGCCGTGTGCCTTCCCATAGTTCCCTCTCATACCCTCCTCACGTGTGACGTTATGCATTTGTTTGTCCGCAGCTGCGGTGCCGACAACATATTTATTGTGCTCATTAACCTTCAAGAACGCTATTTAATTGTCGGCCGTTTTTTATTCACTTCACCTTTGACCCCTCAGCGACTTATTGCTCCTCGGCCTCTCTTTGAAAGCGAGAACTGGATGTTATTTATTATCCAGAGAGACGAGGATGCGTGTCGCTTCTATCTTTGTGGCGCTTGTGTGTTCGCCTATGATTTATGCGGTTATAAGGACGTGATTACTGTCACACGGAATCGTGTGTGATTGTTCAGTTATCGTCTTTTCATCTACTTGGTTCATCTACGATGGTAAAGGTTTAAGACATACATAGTAGGTGTATGCTAAATAGAGTCCTAGTAATGTTTATTTCCGAAGTACATATTTGCCATGTTTTCACTGCAAAATGTAAATGGTTGGCGATCCCTATTGACGTCTAATGAACAGATAGTTCTGTAGTGAGATGTCACACAAGAACGTAATCATATCCTAGCATCAAATATTGGTCCGGTTGAATTTGTGTCGACGATATTGTCAAATGGTCGACTATTTCTCACGCAGTATGATTCGATACTTGCGGGGGTCTAATATCGGAGGCTAATGATCAAAACACACGGTTTATAAGAATTTGTGTACTCTAATTTGTTTATTGAATCATAAGCCAGTTGCGCAATTTAAAATGTTACGAGGCTTATGACGGCCCGCATGGATTTTATGGTATTCGAGATGTCGGATTTCGCTTTTGTCTCCTTCTTGCTTTTCAATGTTTTATTCATAGTAAACAGGTCGTTTGAGATGTCCTGCTGGATTACGTTTATTGTTTGTTCAAGTTTTCATGAAATGGAATTTTGCAGAATAGATAGTATGTATTTTTATTACAATTGCTTTGAAAGTGAAGTTAAATTTATGTAAATGCTCGTCAGTTGTGCTTATACGCAGGATCGGTATCGTAAGTAAAATGTCGCTCCTATTGTTCTGGGCTTTCTATCACGACTATTCGGTTCACCTTGACGTCTTCATACGCACTATCGGCAACAGTAAATTGTGGTATCATGTCGGTACCGTCGTCGGTATGGAACCGTTTATTGATTGGTATCGTAGTTTGTCCGCTGTTCACTTTGAATAAAATTCGAATTATAATTAATCACAGTTGCGCCGCGTGGGAGAGCGTGGCGTTGTGCCCGACGATCTATCATATTTTGTGATAACGCCACTAGGACGCGTCTTGTAAACGTATTGAGAAGATCGGGTTTGAGGCTCAACTATGCGACAATAGTCCGGCATAATGCTATTTTGAATTCAGTATACCGTATGTCAAAGCTTGGTATGGTGTTCTGAGTAATAATCGTTTTATATCGAATTGAACATGTAAATCTGTATTCTAATGAGTGATCGCATGATAATTTTAGAGCTACAAACGAGGTTTGCCGACGTGATATTTAATCTCTCAGAAAAGTTTATACTAAGTTTAATCTTCCAGACGATCTAGCAGGTCTAGGGTGTCACCACAACGTTGCGGCTTTTATAAAGACGACAGTGTCGATGTCAACAATAAAATCGGATCATAAAGTTTCGATCGCACCCTTTGAGAGTCGCTATGCAATCTCGCCGCTCAATTTTATTTCCAATAGCAGCGTAAATAGATAGGCGGGTGGATGTAAACGAGGGACGCCCCGGGGCTCCGGCGGAGGCTCTTGTCAATTGAATTTGTCTGCAAGCGCGCCGTGCATTAATAGCGCACTAAACTGCGTTGAATACTATTATTGATATTTTCATAAAGCCACGTATCCATTGTGCGGTGACGCCGCTCAATGCGTGTCTGGTTTTAGTGCGTTTTCGTTATGGTATTTGATATTTTATGCCGGCGCTGCGCGTTATGGCGTCGGTTCTATAGTTTTATTGCCATCGTACGGTTTGATTTGATCATTTAATCTTTCGGCTTCCGGTATTTTTCTGGTAACACGTTTCGTTACCGTCTTGCTAGTTTCGAAACAGTTCCTGGAATTCATAACAGATTGTTATCTTTGATACTTACTTTCAACTTCAACTGTTGAAAGTCAAAGTTGCTCATTGAATATGATTAGAACGACAGCAGGTTTAACATTCTTAAAATTTTTACACCATTTCTTCTTTAACTTTGTGACTACCGGTTAAGATTAATCTCAAGCATGGTTGGTATAAAATAGAACCTGTGTTTTCTATTCTTAAATTTCCTGAAGATCTATTGAAATTTTAAAATGCATTAATACCTCATTCCTTTTCTATTAAATCCCATTCCAAATCTAATTACCATCGCTTTATTTGCGTAACTTTAATCAATTACATCGCCCTTTATTATTTGTCATGTTCCCACGTTCTTGTCTCCTAATCACGACTGCGCGCGTCCATGCGCCTGCGTCTATGCGCTTGCGCCTAATATCGTAGTGTAATGTGTTTATTAAGCGCCCGTTGCCTTTAATGGCGCATCATTTAACGTACAATGTGCAGTGGTCGGTTTCGCTTCGCGTGTTAGCTGCTGAGAATGTGATCGGGATTCAATAATAGTGCAGGAGGTGACTGATAAATTTTGATTAATGTACTAACGCAATATAATAAACCTGGAAAAGATGTTCTCCAACATTACAATAAAAACGGGCTATCCGCGCTTATCTCACAAATTTTTGAATGCTGTCAGACCACTGACCTTTTCAAGGGAAAATGTGGACCATCGTTCTTATGAAGACCAACGGTGCGATAATTAAGTTTAGGCTAATAATAGAATTTACTTTTTATAGTAAAGTACTTACACTTTGTTGAATACAGTTCCAATTACAGCTTGCTGACTAATTGCATCGATAGTACATGTTTTAACGGCTAAACTATTTTTTAACGACGATGATGAAGAAGATAAACTGATGTTTTTCTTCAAGTAAAGAGAGTACCGCATGGAGAGGTCGAACGTCATTTATACCAGTTTAGCCCAACTGCTTGGACATCAAGAGACTGACCATGATGTAAGAGTCCACAATCTACCTCACTAGGTATATGTGGACTGAGATGATAATGGTGTATGTCTCTATCTCTTTCATTTCTTCATCAAAAAAAGCTTAGCCTATCAAAATCAACCTATTTTTTTTTTATGTGATAGGTAGCAGACGAGCAGGCGGATCACCTGATGGTAAGCAATTGCCGCCGCCTATGGACACATGCAATACCAGTGGAGTCACAAGTGCGCTGCTAACCTTTTATCCCCTTCCCCCCCGATGGGCCTCCGGTACCCTCACTCACTCGGCGAAACACAGCACAGGAGCTGCTTCATGCCGGTTTTCTGTGAGGCAGTGGTATCACTCCGGTCGAGCCGGCCCATTCATGCCGAAGCATGGCTCTCCCACATTATTTAACCTATAGAAATATTTTTTCCTAAATCAACCTTTGCCTCCTGTACTACTATGCAGTTTATGTTCTTTATGCACGCCATTACCGATCGTTTGCGCTCAAAAGTGCCACAGTGCGAACACGGCCGCAGATATGGCGTTTACACGTTCGTTAACGATAATATAATTTGATGGTATTGTTATGACTCGAAACGAGATTTTCTGGAACTGTTCTTATGGTAAACTCGTGATATCAATGGGGCTGTATTTGTTATTATTGAATTTCGAAAGTGAGATGAGCATTAATATTTGTTGCAAACGGTTATTTGTTTCTACTTAAATCTTTAAAAATGCGGTATCTTTTAGTTAACATGCTCATTTGCATTGGGCTTTCCCAAACAATGTGATTTCAAAGATGAGATATATCAGATAATTTTAGTTAAGTAAAGTATCAGCCTATATATTGTCCCACTGCAGGGCAAAGGCCTCTATCATAGAGATCAAGTCATCGCGGCTATGTTGGGATTAGGCTTAATAACCACGTTTGCCTAATGCGGACTGGTAATCACAAACCCGAGATATGTTAGAAAAATTCGAAACATACTTTTGCTCGAACACACTTTTAATCGAACCCGAACCCCAAGGTCCCGGTACTTAATCCACTAGACTAGACCAATAGGGGCGTTTTAATGTGAATCAATAAATTCTTTCAACGATGCTTGTACAGAGATTTTTATTACATATGTATATAAAATTGCAGTCAAATACCGTATTATATAGCAGCAGCTTTCTTTAGTATGAATTGTACTAAGCATGAATAAAACTGTGTTAATTGTTGCTACGTCTTTGAGCAAGGGTCTTTATTCATGAGTTGGTCGCTGATTCACAAGCACACGGTGCACAACTCTTTCTGCCTCGCGCTTGATAATGCATTCAGACCACGTTTGTGACTTATGGCACAATAAGAAGAATAGCAGTAAGCACAAGTTACCTGCGTACTATTAGATAAAGTTCCATTATTTTTATAAAAGGTTTTAGTTTTTTTTAATTGGTTTGCACTTGACCTCATCTCACCTGATGGAAAGTGACAATAAGGTCTAAGATGTAGCGTGCTTTCCCAGAAGTAGTCTATTCACTCTCGACTTAAAGACACCCAGATTGTAGCTCTCTGGGAATACAGAAGCCTTAAGAAGAATTAATTTGGACAAGATGTTTCACTGTATTTTCCATCACTGTGCACGTATGCATATTGCGACACATTTGGGAATGTCTCTTCGTTTAATTTCTTCTCATCTTTGTATGTCATGTTCGCTTATGGTCGTGTATATGTCAGATTCAGTGATATGATAAGTTGCCCCAATATTTTATCAATATACGATTTTAAAGTCGAACATATTTGCTAAGGTGAAGCTCTTGTAGACTATTAATCATAAACGAATGTGCCAGAATCGGACCTTATTGGTTTCAAAATTTTTCTTAATGTGCTCGATACCCATGGAAGTTATTTTCAAAGATCAGTTTTAAAGAAGCCCATAGGACTACCAAACGAAATACGTTTTCCCATCGATTCATATTGCAATATATGGAGAGTGGAGACGTGCTCGTCCATTATCGCATCAAGCGCCACTTAAACAAACATTTTCTTAGTCAATAAATATTCTTCTTTAATTAATAAACACAAACCCGTCGGTGTGTTTATTGCCTGTCATCTGGGATATTAAAACGAAAAGCATATTTAGAACGCAAACACTCAACTCGGTCTTCATTCATTAGAATTCTTGATGATGGGACATGTGGAATCATTACATCAAGGTAAATACCCGTTTGAGAGGAAACCGAGAAACGGTGGATTAGATTGGTGAAGTGTAAATATTGACTTACACAAAAATTATGCACTTAGTGAAGATCAATTAACGTTTATTGCAATAAAAAATGGCAATTAAAAAAATACTGACGCTATCAATATCAATATACAATGATAAGAAATATGTAGTGGTCTTAGGTCTAGGCAATAGGCGGCAGTGATAGTTTACTATCAGGTAACTCTCTTCTCGTTTCCTCCCTTTCCTATAAAATAGTTACAATATTGATACTGTCGATAGTATCAAAGACCTTGGAATTTACTTAAAACGGCTAATAGTGTAATTAAAGTGATTCGGGCTAATAACTTTAATGCATTCAATATGGTTGATTAAATCAGTCGATCGGTCGTTACCGGAAACCCTTGCGTGACCACTATTTTCCACTTATTTAGCGTCAATACTAAATAGCCGATGAAAAATAATAACGTTTAACTTTGTTTGCCCGATCATTATGTCAACACGAATGTCTTAATCGCCGCACATAAGTTTCGGATCGAAAGTGTTTGATAAATCTACCCATGTCATCATTACCGAATGTGATCTACGTTTCTCATTAGCTCCCACTAAATAAGATATCTGGTGATTAACTGCCAAGAAGGCTTGATTATTTTATTGCATTCCAGCATTAATAAACAACCGATCATTTAACGCTCGCCCGTACATTATTGTCGAAGAACGGTATGAACCTTTAATATCTAATATACGTTTAACCGTTAACCTGTTAAAATATCATTAACAGACTGGTGCGAAATAACATCACCGCCCGTTCGTATTTTATTGGGTAACAGAAAAAGAAATAAGGTCGTAGAAAAGCCGCCGCTATTGGAAATCTAGTTTTGTCGGTAAATTATTTTCTAATTGAAAATTAATGAACAACGCTTTAAGCACACGTATTAAATAATGTTGGCGTCGTTATTAGGGTTTTTAATGGTGCTTTTGGGGACACAAAAATTGATAGTTCCATTTAGTTGTTTTCGTTAGTGCGTCGTTAGTGTCACTGCGTGGCTTACGGCGATGCAAATTAAGATGTTCGTTCGGAATTCAGTTTTGATTTACGACATTATAAAGCGATTGCGTGAAATGTACTTTCATTTTAGTATCGTTTCATGAGAAAATGTCATAATTGAAATTATAAGCACATTTTTACAAAACGCAATCTTAACTTATTACGGCACTAGGCTTATGGCCATCCCGTTCCGACACTCAATGTTAAAAGGGGCTGGAACAGGGTTAGGTCTGGAACATTTCTTTTGCGTTTTATAATAAGGGGGATCAGCTTTAATGTATTCGAATAAATATATCACAACTATGCTCTTGTAAAGTATACCTTCGTTACATTACTTGTTATTTCAAACAGTTGCCATTTTTTACATTGTATTGATTGATAGTACGTATAATTTTCTAAGATCTAGAAATGTTGTTATTTTTATTCGGATATTTTATGTTGTCTTAATCTTCATTTACGATCTAAACAAGGTCGGAATGTTTTGCGGATTGCTCAAATCCGATTGCTCTTTCAATATTTTAGTATCTTTATGATTTATAGACTACACAGTTTTTATAGCCGCCACATCGTAAAATACGTATATCTACGTAATTCTCATCCGACATGGCTAAACAGGGACACTTATAAATATTCATAATTACTTTGTCAGCTAATTTTTAATCTTCGTGTTGATTGAACATCGTCGTCACGTAATTAATTAATTAACGAATAAATTATGGCAGTAATTTATTACTGGATGCTTTTTCATTTTATTGCTCTATTCATGCGTATTTATAAAAGGAAATATCGTAAATGTGTTAATTATAGTTACAATGCTTAAGTTATAGCAACGGTGTGTATTGCCTAATGATTTAAATAAGGCTAATGACATTTTCCAACCGTGAAGATGGGCATGTTAGAAATTTTGTTTCGGACACGTGTGACTTTTGAGATTATCAATTCTGTATTCTTTATTATCGGCGAGGTTATCTGTGTATCTTTATAAACATGTCATTACATCATTAATTGAATCCGTCGTGCGGTTTAAGTTGTAATGTTATCTTTACGAGCCGGTGTTGGGGTCGCTCTGGATCGCGCGGGTCAAGAAGCCATATTAATCGTTCCCGCGAAAGGCTCTGCTTCGACACTTATCTTTTAATTCAATTTACACGCGTACGCAGCTTGTCGATCGGCAATTTATCGTCCATAATTCAGAGGTCTATCTGCTAACGATCTTAATTTCTTCATTGTCGGTTTATTCACCGTTTTCTTTATTTATAGCTGTTAGTTCTTTTCTGAACCTTATTATCTTTTACTTAATATTAATATATTTTATTGCACATCTTCATATCTATAACCCTTCAGTTTTATCTTTCAGTAAAAGCAGCTTTTGTCTGTTTATTACATGTCTTAGATATTCTTTATTGCATACCACAAAATGTAAGTGCACTTTCCGTAATACAAGTACAAATGTTTTTACTGGATCACATTTTCAGGTCAAAAGGAGGTTATCGAGGAGATTTATTGTTCCTATCTGCATAGCTGTGTATATGTACATTTTGTGGCAAGTTATAAAAATAATTTTAATGAAGTGTCCCGCTCTCCGGGCCGGCACCTGCAAGGGGCAGCACTGAGCAGTAATAGAGAGGTGTGTCGGCACGCCCCTCCGCTGATGCTTCGACGACAGACTCGCAACTCGCGCTGTGTTGATTTTATTCTATAGCCTTAACGCTTTTTGAAATAACTTCATGTTTAACAATGTTGGTACTACTATGTAAAAAGTCGTAAAGAACATTCTGGAAATGCGTAATTACTAGTCTATATTTAGAATAATGTATTGGTGATTTAGTTACGATGATGTGAAAGTTTGTTTGAACAGTTACATATTTTGTTGCATCTGATCATCTATTCTGAGTAGTATATTCTATATCCAAGTTTGTAAATTGAGTTGAACGTGGTCTATTAGAATTCGTAATAATTCAAGTGTCACTCACTAAATTAATCTATTCACTTTTTATGTTGGCCGTAGCTTCGAAATGTTCTCTTAACTCAATTACGTTGAGTGTTAGCTTTGCGGTTACGGTGTTTGGAGTTAAAATAATCGTGATATTTTTCTTTTTTTATTAGATTGTTTAGACCTTATTGTAATCGTTTTGAGACATTGTGTTCATTATGTTATTGATGCTATCTTCTTCGACTCAGGAAAGGATTGCCAATTTTTATGGTGCCAGTTATCTTTTATATGTGATTTGACTGCTGCTTCCAAGTTCTTGGTATTGTATTTTCCGTGAGTGAATAGCACGGACCACGTGAATCAGATGGCCTGGTTTTTAAGAATTAAGAGTAAATGATGCAATGTTTCGGATTCCTTACTCGTTTTGTACGCAGCAAGACTTCAAATGTTTAAATGATATTGTACAATTATGTACGCCGGGCGGGCGCTATGACAACGTAAGATATTATTAATCCCCGCATTTCCAAGAAGGTAAAGATGATCGCGCTGCCTGATGCTGGGTCAAAGATGTTTTGTTTCGTAATGTACAATGTGTAAGGCATCATATTTTTTCAATAAAGCTGGATACTAAGAATATGTCAGATGAATGAATTAAGTATACAAGGATATTTTTGGCAACTTCGTTACGAATATATTTATGAAAATAAATGTATTAAGAACGTTTGTGCTATACTGCTATCCATATATGAAAGAGAGCTTGTTCTACCAACGTAAGTTAATAAAATCGTTCAGTTAACTAAGTGAAGTGTATTGTATCGCTTATACTGAAAGATTTTTATGGATTTTGATGACGATATTAATTACATGGGGATATCTAGAACCAAAATAGTAATAGAAATATGCACATGATTAACATAAATCATGAGATTCATACGCAGATTTGACCGGTTCTTACGACCGTATCTTCCCTTTTAGAAGACGAACGTTTTTATTCCCTGAGTTTTTATCGCTCTTTCAATAACGCGGTAGGTAAACTCGAAAAATATGACTAAATTTTCTTGCTGTCCCACAATGATGAATGTAATGCTGATCATCCTAGATACCCAACTTAACAGGCAGATTATCCAACACTGGCGAGCTACTCTTTGACATCGTTTGAAGGCAGCGCTTGGGCACCTTTTCTCACGAATTTCGCGGCGCGGCGCCTGCGCGTGGGCGGCCTATCGCACGCCGCCATCGCACGTCTCATGCGCACATGCTAACTATGCACTCACATAGCTCTTACGCCTTAAACTTTAAGGTTTAAATTGGTGTTGTGTACGCATTACGAGTATACCAGGACAATACTAGAGCCCTTTGTTGCCTAGTGCGTCTAATTAGTCAGACTGTTTAGTGCTACACTCGCCGCGGGCCAGCATTAAGCACGGACCATTCAGTGTGAAATGATGTGATTTGTTGCGATATGTTAACCGTGTTATGAATGTAAGGGTAGATTTAAATGGAATTTCATTGTTAGTCGGTTAATTAAGGTCTTGTCTATAATTCATAACATTTCTGTGATTTATTTTTCTACAGGTAACCTTTATATACTTGTACGAGTAGGTTTCTCAACGTTTCTCATGTTGACACAAAACGTTCCATTTTGGTTGACAATTCGTAAATTCAGCTTAATTGTTTGTATAGATATATCGTTAAGGTGTAGTAAATCGTACCAATAGGTCAGTTTATGTAGTGTAGGTGATACTTATTCTTAATAAATACTGTGTGTAAGTCCAATGACCTGCTTAATCTTGAAGAGTAGTAACAACTACCAAAGCATGGGAATTTTCAAACGCTCCAAAGGGATGGCCTGATGTTTATAGCAGATTATAACCGTGGGAGAGTCACGCTTCCGCATGAATGAGACTGCTTAACCGGAATGATACCACGGCCTCATAAAAGACCGGTGTGAAACGGCGCTGCGTTTTGCCGAGTGAGTGGGGTTAAGGTCATCATTAGACTAAGCATATTTTGATGGTTGATTGTGGATGGATCTCAACTCAGAAAATCGTCACTGAACTTCAATCCTCAACAATGAAGCCTCCCTCATGCTGGCTTCGCTTCAACATAGCGTTTCAAACTTAAGCATTGATAAAAGAATTTATAGTAGTGTATGGAGGCGCCATCAGTACGCCTACAAGAGCATCTTCGCGTCACATTAAAAGCGTCCGTTCGGAGAGACGTCGTATTTCAAGAGTCGTGTACAGATACATCTCGCTATTATGCATAAGAATATGCACATGATTAACATAAATCATGAGATTCATACGCAGATTTGACCGGTTCTTACGACCGTATCTTCCCTTTTAGAAGACGAACGTTTTTATTCCCTGAGTTTTTATCGCTCTTTCAATAACGCGGTAGGTAAACTCGAAAAATATGACTAAATTTTCTTGCTGTCCCACAATGATGAATGTAATGCTGATCATCCTAGATACCCAACTTAACAGGCAGATTATCCAACACTGGCGAGCTACTCTTTGACATCGTTTGAAGGCAGCGCTTGGGCACCTTTTCTCACGAATTTCGCGGCGCGGCGCCTGCGCGTGGGCGGCCTATCGCACGCCGCCATCGCACGTCTCATGCGCACATGCTAACTATGCACTCACATAGCTCCTACGCCTTAAACTTTAAGGTTTAAATTGGCTGTTGTGTACGCAATTACGAGTATACCAGGACAATACTAGAGCCCTTTGTTGCCTAGTGCGTCTAATTAGTCAGACTGTTTAGTGCTACACTCGCCGCGGGCCAGCATTAAGCACGGACCATTCAGTGTGAAATGATGTGATTTGTTGCGATATGTTAACCGTGTTATGAATGTAAGGGTAGATTTAAATGGAATTTCATTGTTAGTCGGTTAATTAAGGTCTTGTCTATAATTCATAACATTTCTGTGATTTATTTTTCTACAGGTAACCTTTATATACTTGTACGAGTGGGTAAGGTTTCTCAACGTTTCTCATGTTGACACAAAACGTTCCATTTTGGTTGACATTCGTAAATTCAGCTTAATTGTTTGTATATATATATCGTTAAGGTGTAGTAAATCGTACCAATAGGTCAGTTTATGTAGTGTAGGTGATACTTATTCTTAATAAATACTATGCTAAGTCCAATGACCTGCTTAATCTTGAAGAGTAGTAACAACTACCAAAGCATGGGAATTTTCAAACGCTCCAAAGGGATGGCCTGATGTTTATAGCAGATTATAACCGTGGGAGAGCCACGCTTCCGCATGAATGAGACTGCTTAACCGGAGTGATACCACGGCCTCATAAAAGACCGGTGTGAAACGGCGCTGCGTTTCGCCGAGTGAGTGGGGTTTAAGGTCATCATTAGACTAAGCATATTTTGATGGTTGATTGTGGATGGATCTCAACTCAGGAAATCGTCACTGAACTTCAATCCTCAACAATGAAGCCTCCCTCATTCTGGCTTCGCTTCAACATAGCGTTTCAAACTTAAGCATTGATAAAAGAATTTATAGTAGTGTATGGAGGCGCCATCAGTACGCCTACAAGAGCATCTTCGCGTCACATTAAAAGCGTCCGTTCGGAGAGACGTCGTATTTCAAGAGTCGTGTACAGATACATCTCGCTATTATGCATAAGAATATTCGCATATTCTCCAGCGACATTAAAACTCGACGTACGATGTTTTTGTCCGCGGTCACATTGTCAACAGATATCAAAGGGTACATTTTTCTGAATTTATTGTGTTCGCCTATAATGTCGTCTGCGTTGAATAGCGGTTTAAGACATATATTTTCCTCAAGTTATGAATCGTATGGTAATGTTTTGAAAGTAGCTTTTGTAGACGAAATATTGTGTTTTGACTTCTAAGGATGAGTGATATTGTCTCCCCTTTCAAAGTGATATTGATTGTGTAAATATTTTATTATTGGTGATAACGCCGGTTGTTTGAAATACATATTGCTAAAAATACTGTCTTTATGTTCGATTTGGATTTAATATTACTGCTTGAAACAGATTAATGCATTGAAAATAACAAAAATATTACACACACACAAATATTACGGACAGCTGTATGCAATTTTAGGGCTTCATTGAAAGGAAATCAAAATAAATTATTGAAATCTTTGCAAATTAAATTAATCATAGTAATAAGATTATGTATAACCAGTATTGCAGGTGTCCATGGGCGGTGGTAATCGCTTACCATCAGGTGATCTGTCGGCTATGGGTGGCAGACGAGCCATATACGAGCCATGAACCTTATTACAGTATGATTGTGTTGTCGGTACAAACGAAAGTATGTTGTGTTGCTCTCGCAGATTTATTACTCTTAAATTCTTTATTTCATCCTGTTATCAGAGGTCAAATAACTGACATTGCACATCATTAAATAAACGATATGACAATTTAAGAGTCAGTGGGGTCACGAGAAAGATCCTGAATCAGAAATATGACCTGAAATACGGCGACTGGGTGGCGCCACCAGTGAAAATAATCTGAATCATTGTAGCGCAGTATAAAAATAGGCAGTAGTAAGAATGGAACATTGAGACGAGCGCCGATATCCATATCCATACTAATCCATACTAATATTATAAATGGGGAAGTGTGTCGGTCTGTATGTTTGTCTTTCTTTCACGGCAAAACGGAGCGACGAATTGACGTGTTTTTTTAAGTGGAGATAGTTGAAGGGATGGAGAGTACCTTTTGCCCCTTTCTAACCACCCCATTTTAGGGAAGCGGGGGGCGCGAGCAAAGCCGCGGGCAAAATCTAGTATACTATATTTCTACTCTGCGTAAAGTTACCAAAATAGTGCGACGAACATTTCGTATGTATTTGCACGCGAACACAGTGAATACGGCCATTCCTGTCGCACCATGGATCGGTTCTGCTGACTAGATAGAGTTGAAGTGAGTGTGAAATAGGCGTTACGTCTTTTGTTGCTTCGAGTCAACTCCCTGGATTATTCTAAATAAATTTAGAAAATGTAGTTTCCTAAATTAACTGGACCGGGAATCAAACCCGGGACCTTTCGCGCTTCGGGCGAACACCTTAGCCACTGCGCCATCGAGGCCGTCATTAAAAATCAGAGTTAAAATATCGGGGCAAGGAAAATACGTAACGTCCATATACTCGTATATAGATGCATGTACCTCTATTCTCTATCAAGGGATATACATACCCTACATAGAAAATACATACATTGAGCCACTGGCTATATTAACACTGTGATTGAAGCTGTTACATCGATGGGGTTCATTTTGATGCAAATTGTGCGAATGATGTTTAATCCAAATGCAATTTCACTTTATGTATCTGGACGTACAGTTTACTACGTTTCACGGTATCTCATCTGGAATGGGGACGAGAGGCGTGCCCTAACATTGTCCATTGTAAAGAAGAAAAGGCGTTTTCAATACTGCGCTATTTAGATTATGGTGAGGCGTTCTTTACCGTAAACTACTGTACTGACTTACGGTATGTGGTAAATGCTGTTAGGACTGCACCTTTATTGAACTGCGTCGCTAAATTGATAAATCCAGGGCAGGCAATATGCATAAGTGTCTTTAAGGTTGTACCTCTACAAATCTCTTTTAGTTATTTCAGTACCTTTTCCTCTCTAGCTCGGTTTCGTCTAATTTAGTATAGTGTACAATGTTTATAGTTTTATCTACGGTTGAGTGTTTGTTTATATGTAGTACATTTTAAGTTTATCACTAACTAGTGACCCGCCGTCACTTCGCTTCGGGACAGTGGTCCCAGACTGAACCAATAGATGGCGCTGGCCGTCGATTACATCGCGCTAGTGTTTCGTGTTATCGGTTTACCCATAAGTCTTGTCGTTGTCTAGAAGTTATATCTTTATAATAGTATAGTATAGAAGATGTTTTGTCTTTTATTGTTTACATATCTTTTAAAATTGAGGTGTGATTGTTAATAATGTCCAATTAAATAAACGGTTGATTGTTGCTACCGATTTGTCGCACGGGTGATTTATCTTCAATAAATTTATCGCTCAATCAACGTCGTCGCTCGCGCCGGTCTGCGAGGCCGCTGATTGGATTTCTTCATAATTACATCTTTTGACATGTACGCGCCAAGTTTCGTACCTTACAAGCCGCCAGGGCATGAGATCGTGGGAGCACCGTGTAATCAGCTTTCTTGACCGTCTTGTTTTGATTCGGTTTCACGGAATTATGAGTTGAGGAAGGGCTAGAGGGTATACGGTCAGTTGCTGGAATGCAATCATCAGCTTCTAAGGATTGTTAACAATTCACAGACAGTTCGGCTGACGCTGATTAGATTCTTACGAATGGCATCGAAATGAACGTAACGTTTGATTATGTTCCTAGATTTTTGATAACCTTTTTTTTAATTGCGAAAGATTGCGAATGTCAGTGAGCAAATCGCTTCATTGTAATTACCAAATTGCCCAAATTCTGAATTATGATCTAACCGTACCCCGTGCTCCAAATTATTACACGCAAAGAGAAGATGAGAAGGATTAAAAAAATCTCATCACCCCTAACGTTTTCCAAGATGCTTGTGATTATGTTTGGATTTGTAATTGCTCCTGCAGTAGGTTCTAGCTATTACAACCATTAGCACCGGAGACAGCTACCTTCGTCAGTGTAGGTTTAAGAAAAGTGTCGTCAGGTTCTGAACTTCCAACATAAGCACTTATAAGCTATCATCGGCTGTAATTACTGTAATAACGCGTGGTGGATGATTCAGTGGGAAATTGATCCTTAGCTCGTTGGAGTTGTTGGTTCACTTCTCACCGGTGTGACGAGGTATTGCATTGGGGCTTATTCTGAGATGGAATCTTTTATCAAGGGGCGCTTCGTGATACTTACTGTCTTATGCAATTACATACCTAC
This sequence comes from Cnaphalocrocis medinalis, assembly GCA_014851415.1. Classification (NCBI taxonomy): domain Eukaryota; kingdom Metazoa; phylum Arthropoda; class Insecta; order Lepidoptera; family Crambidae; genus Cnaphalocrocis; species Cnaphalocrocis medinalis. The sequence continues at coordinate 11,303,209 of CM026284.1, read as the reverse complement.
CAATACCTATGTGAGCAATAGATATAACTAACAGATTTTTAGGGTTCTCTTAAACAACAATTATTCATCCTTATGTAAATTGTGTTACGTTGCAAAAGTAACTTTTTTTTTCAAGTGTTAGTCGGCAAATGAGCTAGCGGGTGATGGTAAGCAATTGCTTGCCACCCATGGACATACGAACACCAATGGAGTCGCAAGCGCGCTGCTACCCTTAAATTCCGCAACACCAGTAGTGCCACATGTGCCATACCAGCCTTTTAACATTCCTTTTCCCCGGATAGGGCCTTCGCGGTGCCCTTACTCACTCTAACCAAACATAGCGCAGCCGCTGTTACACCTCAGTTTTCTGTCAAACCTTGGTATCAATAAAGTTGAGCCGGACTCATTCATGCCGAACCGTATGATGATGAAAGAGCCATCTTTCTCGGTAAAGAACGAATTAGTTAGCTCAGGTTCGATAAAATAATTGCCATACATCATAATCATATTGATATTAGTTCTTCTTTGTTTGCTCCTGTCGAAGTGTTGCAGTATTTTTTTTACAGAAATTCGATTTTCGGTTCCGCTACAGACAAAATGCCAAATGAATTTTGCTCTTAATAGGCTCTTATCTGACCGGATTCCGGACGCCCCTTCTCTTTATTGTCATAAAATACAATCTTGCCCCGAGATTTAAGCGCGTGCGCAAAAAGAAAACAATTAACTCTTAATTTCGCAACACCCGAAAAGCGATATCATGTAGGGTGACCATTAAGTATTGAGTTATCTTGAGATACGGTTACGACTTGCCGAATTCTTTTATCGGCGGCGCAGTGCACACAAATCGTTGTAATAAATGATGTTGGTAATTTGCACTGACGCAAACCAGCTTCGCATATTGTACTTATAATGTAAATTATTTTAAGCGAATGCTTACCTTGTTCCGGTGTTGTAACATTGTCAAAAGTTAATAATGCTATTTTTCAGTTGTTTAATGTTGCAAGATATACTTTAATATTATAACATGTCTCCGCAGGATCCGTACTCAATATTAAAAGGTATTTTGGTCGCAGCATTAATGTCCATTGTGATATGTGAAAGATATTTAGTTAATGGATATATCAGTAAGTTTATGTGACATTAATCGAATTCCTCGAGTATCCTGCGGCAAATGCGAGAGGCCAGGTCACTCGAGGTATCACTTCGGCCCATCAAGCCACCCAGCTCGTTGAAGCCGAATTTCGGCGCGGTGGTCGCAATTAGGCGCGATAAATGCCCCCGACATCCGATACACTGGCTTTTCATTCGATTCATTCGATTAATCGGTCGAAACGAACACGGAATCCGATTTTAACAGGTCGTTCCTTTTGCTTGTTTATGTAGCACCTCGTGCGATATTTCGATACTTATCTCGGCATGTTCTCATGCGATGAACCTGCTTATAATATTGTTAATGATGTACCGTTTGAGTGCCATCGTTGTAAAGTGTGAATAAATGGACTCATCTGAATATTTCCGACGATTATATTTTGATAAAATTATTAATGTACAATTTTTAGATGTCATAGCTATCTCCTTATTAGAATACCCGTATAATGTTATAATAACATCGACGATTCATCTCTTTATTAGTAAAACACGATGCTAGGGTTAGTGTAGACCAAACTGCCCGCATACGGAACAAGCCACATATCAATTATTTTGACACCAAGTGTTGCTTTGGCCGTTAATCAATTATGGTTTGTTAACTTTTATGTCTTCAGTACCAATAGTCAATCGAACTTCTACGGCGTTTGCTCTCCAATTAACGAATGGAAATATATGGTGCGATATGGTAAAACTGTTTCTCGAATTGGGCACGACTTTCAAACTTTTCAATTTATACGAGCTTATTTACCTGCTTTTGATTGCAGCTTTTTATTTTTATTACCCAGTAAGCTACTGCAATTATCAAGTAATTGTCAACAACTCTACCAGGTGCTAGAATCAGTAACGACGCCTAAACTGTTTCTCAACAACCTCTTACACTTGTCTACAAGACAGTGTTGGCAATAAAATAAAATGAGTACCTCGGTACATCGATAAATTTGAATACGGCAACCCCACCTTTTCTGAGTCTACCGCAGCAGTCGCGTCAGTGTCAAAACCGAATGAGCCTGTAACGATCCCTAAAACATACGGAATGCTCCACCATTACAAGGCGACAAAACCCAAATATCAATAGAACACAATAGGAACAATAGTTGCCCTCTGTCAATTATGCCATCATTACCCCTTTGAATAAACGACGTAACGGATCAGATGATTGTCGAAAAACAACATGATGACAACGCAATGCGGTCTCCACAGCCTGGCCCAGTCGAACACACGGTAAACTGGATCTTACACTCTAATAGATTAAATTTGAATTTCTTCAGACCTCCACGAGTGATTATGCATTTTTGAAATTTCGAAACAGTTACCCTATAAATGATTTATAGACTGCGGCGCCGTTTAAATTTTTGTCACTTAACAATGTACAATGAATCTGAATAATTAAAATGTTGCACGCCTGTTAATGCTAAATATGAATATTTTAGAATATTATCAAACGTCATTATTATGCATTATGAAATTCTAGCATGGAATCTAGTTTGGGCCGTTGTACCGGTTAACATCTTTGAACCGGTTTCGGTTTAAAAATTAAATAAAATTAATCAATGCAAGTTCTTACTGCAACGTGCATCCATTATCCGCGTCCCCTGCACAAATGTTAATGAAAATATTTCATACCTAATTACTGATACTAACTTTCACCATTTGTACTCTAATGGAGAAAGTTAGCGAAATATTTGGTTTAGATTACTATGAAACAGTAACAAGGCCTTTCGTGTAATCTTATAAATTCTATCTGCTTTTGCTTGGATTTGTATCCTGAACACTGTTCAACTGAAATCTAATACTAGTAGAACCTTACGGTGACTCACAGTAATAATTCGATTTTGCGTAACGTCCCTCTGATATCGATGACATTGTGAGTAAAATATTAATAGTATAAATTTCGTGCCTATAAATACATTGCTTTATATTTACTATGTAGTCTACATCATTACTTTACATATGCCGATCATTATCTCATGATTTGCTGTAACAAGTGTCGAATTAAAATCATCCTTATTCTTTGGATGAATAAGTCGAGTTTTGTTGGATGTGATTCGGAAGATATTTGCGATTATTTGATCCCCGCATTTGTCAAATATGATCGAGTCGTGCGAAGGTGTTATTCGTTTTGTCGACACGCGATCTTGCGATAAGTCAGAAGCTTGCCACTTGTAATTTGATGGGAGGTCCTCGAGTCTTGTTTCTTTTTGTTTGACATTCATACAGTCATGATTTTTAACATAAGTCACTGTCAAGGTTGATCTGGATTATTTTGATTGCTCATTTAGAAAAGCAATAAAAAATTGGAAGATGTTATTACGCACTTACGAAAAATGATAAATGTTTATTGATATTTATGTGTATGAGATTACAGATGCGATAAAGTTGTGAACGTTTCACTTATGAAGATTTGGTCATCTTTCAATTAATTTAGCTCGATTCAGGCATGTCTCCGCAGGTGGCGCTTCCCCATCCCTCATATTTGCAAATGCCCGTACGGTGTGTCGTAAAAATGACAAACTTACTTTTATTGCTGTGTACGACATGTGTAAGTAATACCATCCTCATGTCGCGTTGTATGGTTTTTGTCAGCGGGCAATCGGCGATTTATTAAGGTGCATTGTTGATTATTTTATTAACGATTCTTTCCATTCGTGTGAAGGTTTATCGTTCGTTTTCGTTATTTAAATTTCCTTGTCGGCATTGCTGATAGGTTAACGAATCAATTATTTATTGCGTACACAACCTTTACCCAAATTTAAATAAATATTTTTGCAAGATGTTTCTTAATGAATCTTAGTTGATATTAGTGTCTTCCGCAATAACAATTAGATGTGTTTTTGTTATAATGTTGGTAGAATATTTCAATTAAGTATTTTGTTTGGTTCGGCCACCCATTTTGCGTAAGTACATAATTATTTAATATTTGAAATGGTTGTATATTTTTTTCATCTACATTAAATTCGGTGCCATATATTACCTAAAATATTATTTTGGCTCTTATGAGGAATATTTATTGCCTGGCCTTTTGTATCTCATCAGTTTGAAAAATCATGTACGTGTTTACACTCAAATTAACCGATGTTTATGTATGAAAACCATCCTGTTTTATATGACATTTATGACTAGTAATACTTTAAAAATCGTCTTGGTTTTGTTTGTTGACCATATTTAAAAAGTGCCAATAAATTCCAATAATGTAAGTGCGTATCGGTGCGTGTAGATCCGACTTGTGATTGAGAGTTACGATTGTCATTAATATAGTAATGGTATCGATTTATGATCGTAAATAGTGATGCGAATCGAGTCATATTTTTGTCACTCACTTATTATTTAATAGTTTTATTTGTGGAGTTGTTCCATTGGAGGGTATTTAGTTTTGAGGTGCTGCATCACGACTGATGAGGAAACGTGTTGCCAGCGGAAATAAGCGGCCAGTATGTCTACCGGTACTGTTTAGTCCGGGCTGTCGGAATATCCAAGCTGTTGAGATGGACATCCCGAGGATTTTAGTTAGTGTTCCTCGGTCAGGTGAAGTACACAAATAAACCGAGGTATTCTAAAGTCGGATTTTGCGGTCAATTGGTTGGTGCACACACCATCGCTGCGTAGATGATGAAATAAAACTGTTTGTTTTGAATATCTACAGAAGAAAAGTTTATATTATAAATAACACGCGTTATTGCCGCGTATTCCGCGTGGACTGTGCGTGCGTATACTCTAAAGAGATGCGAAGCTCTCCTCTTTGAAAGTGGCACAGGATTCCGAGTGAGGTCAAAATATTTTTATTTCAACCGTTTTTTTTCCAAAATTGTTAGGTACTCGACTAAAAGTTAGCTCAAATCGCATCACTAATCATCACCAATCATCACATCGGTTTTATTGCGTTGCTCGTGTGGCTAGTGTTTAATCCGAGGTAGGTTTCTGGGGCTGCCCTATTACAGAATGCCAATTTGTAATCCGCGGTGCGCGGTTTATCTTTTTGTTCGGTTAGTTCACGATTCTCGATTGTGGTTGTTTTTATTTTTAGTTATATTAATTTAGAGCGGCTTACATTAATCATTGAACATTTTTGATCTGTTAATGTTTTGACTTTGATGTTATTAATGAGTTTTAGTAGTGTCAGCTTTTTGAGATACTATGTTGTCGTAATCATTTGTATTATTGTCATCTCGGTTTTAGTTAATAAGTATTATCGCATTTGATATAAATTTATTTAATTAAGTAGCATATTCGACCTTATAATCTCGTTCGTAATTTGTCGGCGTATGTGTACAGTCGCCGCAAGTATTATTTTTTCGATTGTATTGCATGGATTTCAGGTCAACTTTGTTTGCCACCACACCTTTTTACACCGACATACGTGGTTCCAATAAACTCCTTTGTCCCGGCGGCGTTTTATTTGTTCCGGTGCCTTAAAGTTAATTGAAAGTCGCGGTAAATACCACCGATGAGATCGCATTGTTTTTCAAAATTATTCACGCAAAGAACTGTACTTTTTCATACCACTTATTACGTGCGGATATGTTCCTTCTTTTCATCGTAAGCGGTTCGTTATTGTATATTTTGCCTTCATGATATTATGATTGGTTCGATTAACACACATTTCATAATTGTAATGAATTCTTTCATACAAGATTTACCGGGGTTCATTACGATTGTCAGCCTGTACTGCAATTTATTAATTATTGTAGGAAGGATTACTTCTCGGTACCACCGCGACAGAGACGTCTGCGCAGATATTGGCAACTTTCTCATGTCGCCGATTAATTTTAATCGATCACATAAAATGTTAATCAAAGTCGTGATCAAGTGGCAATGTCCAATATTTATGCACATTTCTCAGTAACGTCCGAGGTGAATTTATTTAAATCGCCCTACGTTTATTTATAAAGGCCACCAGCGAATCCAAATTGAAAATTAACCCCACTTAGGACACACCTCCTGGCGCTTTGGTATTTTTTCTCGATATACATTCTGCGTCATGTCAACACCGTCGATAAATTATGAGCAATCTAACAACCTATTATTATGGGGTCTGACATTTTATTTAACTTAATTTTAGGCGAAATTGAAAATTTTAACCAAAAATTTTGGCCTGCGGTGCTCGAGAAATGGGTTTTGAGATTTATGTGGTGGCCGATTGAGAACGGTTTTGTTTTTAAAATGCTACTTTTGAAACTGTATTAATTCAATTTGAAAAATCCGTTTGTTATTGCATATTTAATTTAATTAACATAATGAGATCGTCTAATTTGGAACGTGTGTCGTGGGATATGTCCAAAACTTGATCCCGTCAGGTGGGCCCGAGGGCAGGTCGTTGACACCGGTCCGGTGGGGCTGATGATTGATCTGCGCCCTTATCACCGCGTGTCGCTCGCCTGCCCCTCGGCATTCTCAAAGAGGTATTGTCTCACGCGACTCGGCCACAAGCGTTAATGCCGTAAGAGACGACTGGTTATTTGCTTATGCTTTGACTTTTTTTGTGTAATCTTAACAAGATTCCGACTTTATATTGATCACTTTATTTATTGTTCTTTTTCATTGTTTCAGACTGTACAAACCGGGAATAGAGAAATAATAGAAATGTAAGTTAAAATTAGTTTCATATGGTTATTTTACTATAATCCGTAGCGCAGTGGTTTGAGCGCCAGTTGAGACGCAAGAGTGGCGGGTTCGATTCCCGTATCAACACAAATGTTGATGAAGCAGATATTTGTGGCTCGGGGATTGTGTGTTGTAAATTCGGTAGTCCTCGTTTTAAAAACCTTAGTTTGAAACCAAGACAATGTATGTGATCTTATCTCAATTTTTGTATATTTATGTAATAATGAATGAGGTTACAATATGCATTACAGACTAATTGATGAGATGATAAGTATACCGCCTGTTATTATTCACATAATCGTTTATGTCCGATGACAGGACTCATGTTACAACATGATAAAATCGCATTAATGCCCAAGTGAAAGTGCGTAAGGAATAAACTTCAAAACACAGCGGCGATACTAAAGCCGGGATCAATTTCACGCATATCTCTTTCACTTACATAATTTCGTACGATCGTCACTCTTGCGTAAATGCAATAAAGCTCAAATTAAATGAAATAAATATGTTTTTAAATGTTCACTGCTGAGTTCCCAATGGACGTTTTGCAAATTGAAAAACTGACAGTACCGCGATTGACCCTGCGACCCTCGTGGTAATGATGATATGATAATTGAAAATATAAAACGGTTAATTCGATGTGATGCTGGGAATGGGGATGCAGTGGAGCGATAACGACGCGATATCGAATTTCTTATTTAAATGAATCGATTTGGATTCATTTACTCGATTTAAAAATTCTTGCCTCATATAAAAGTAGCGTAATAGTAGTCTTTTAACAACCAGATGGAGTGTAACTGATGTTACTGCGACGGTGTGCTTTATTTTCAGATGGGACATTCAAACGCTTTTGAGTACGATACCTAATTTGGGTGCTGTTATTGACTTGACGAATACGGCCCGTTACTACAATCCTAAGGTGTGTATCTAACTTCGTGGTAAATTCATTGGAATGATTATCAACTATTATGGGTGATGGACTTTTATGAATACATAAGAAAATACTTTTGTACGGATTATTGTTCAAAGTCCATTGTACGCTAAATTGGCAAAGACTTTGCAAATGGCCTGTTATTGTTACTGTACATTTTAACGTGTGTTGTTATTAATTTTGAGTATTGGTAAATATTTATTAAACGTACCTACTTTGTTGAACACTGTTATGTTTTACTATGCATATTTCAGGCTGCGAATTATTGTTATGAGTAATATATCTAAGTAAAGTGTGCACGGAAGAATTGGAAGTGGTAGCTTGAAGTGATTGTAAATAAATATTTAAGTTTATATCGGTTTGTCAACCTAATGCTACTTAATGGTTCTCATTGTCTTCACTGAATTTAATTTTATTATTCTTCATGTAAAGTATCGTTTTGACACTCGCGATGGGTAGCCTCTTCAATTTGATGCGACTGTAAGTTGTTAAGTATTATTTGTTGTCAGGACTTATACCAAATAATATTACGGCATAAAACGCAACACTTACCGTTGTCATTTCTCATTATTCGCAACTTAGTACGTATATTAATATACATACATACTTAGTCCTAACTAGGCACGTGCGTTTTGTACAGAAGCTTCGGTACACATGTGTAATAGATTTCTACCATAATCCTATAATTGCTTGATTACTATATTCACACATCCTCTGAAGACCTGTAAAACTCAAAATAAGAAGGTTTTAGAAAAACGCATTTTTATTGTTTCTTACTCAATTCATGTTACTGCTTACTTATTAGTTTTTACGTACTATATAGTTAAATTTAACGATTTAAACTTTTCGACTGATGTAAAATTTAACGAACGTCAAGGCATAAGTAGTTTTTTTTAGGTCTGCCAGATTACACTTCTGGGAAAAAGCTATCGTCTACCAAAGTACCTATATCCGTTTGTGCTAATGACGAGTATATCTATGGTTATGCTTTTGAAAAGAAAACAACAAGCTACGGAATACACGCTAAGCTGTACCATTGACATTCTAAGAAGAGTATATCCAATTTAGAATTGGTCCATAATTGCCACGAATTGGACCTTGGAAGTTATCCTCAGGATGCCCGTTCAGAATACCTGGAAGCAGTAAATTTATGTTTGCTTTTACGACAGAAAGTCAGTTTTCCGCTACGATGCTTTGTTCGAAGGTGCGTCTGATTGCTTTGCATTCATCTTGCGGCATAATCTGATCGTAAACCTGGGTTTTCATGGACAGACTTAACCCCTGAGAACAAACTATGAGAGTGGGATATCTAAGTTGAACAGGACGTAAATATTTTTTTAATTGCATACGTTCCCGTTTGCTTATTAAAGAAAGAAAAGAAGAACTTACCGGGAGTCTTCGTTTTTAATTTTGCATATTTTTCTCATTAGCTTTGTTTAGCAGCGCGTCATAAAATCGAAGTACCTAATGTTTAAAGAAATTACCAAGTCTGGAAGTCTTTATCTACGTTTAAATTTATTCTAGGTATTAATGATAACTTTTATTCCCGTTATGTTATTAATTTTATAACGTTATAATTACGAGATTCATAAGTTATACGCTTTTGTGTTTAAAAAACGTAAGATTCCTGTGGCATATATATCAGAACCGTATAAAGGTTCAAAGTTTGAAAGAAAGAAAATACATTTGTTTAAGATAATTATTTTCATACTTTGACATCACCCCGCTTTCCGCTAATGTCTTGTACCGGACTGATACGGCTTTCGGTGACGCGCTAACCATGAAGCGCTTTGAGTTGGTTTTACCTCTCCGAAGCTGGTATGAGTAGTTCGCACATTCCCCGTTTTTACGGTATTCGGACAGGGCCCACGCTAATCCCCTGATGAGTGACCCTCAACAGTTACTCGTCCGTATTAATATTACGACTGGCATTCTCCACACCAGTTTATAAACTATTTTCATATTTATGACCATCTATTGTTGGTAGCAGTGTCGCCACATACACACTATTATTTTAACGGGTCTAGCATATTTTACTAACAATCTTTGTGAACTAAATTAGTCAGGTTTATGGCAAAAATATTAGTCATACATTAATAATGTTTGTTTGTGTTCTAAAGTTTAACCGTGTTTTCTAGTAGATAATATATTTTATACACTCGTAATAACATTTTCGTTGTTAACTGCTTACAGTTGCTGTTTGCTTTATATAGCATTTAAATGAATATTGATTTCGTTAAATATAAGATGCATTATCGCTCTAAACGGCTGAAGCGCATTAAATTATTTTGATTTCACGTTTCGTCACTCTTTGTATAAAGGGCCCCATATACGTTACGATTCATCATTAACGATCCATCACTTCGGGCCGATTCGGACGAAAAGGCGAGTCTAAGACAATATCAAATACAAATAACGTTTATTGCTTATTAATGATACATATTACATGAAATAATTAGGTAAAGTTAATTAAGTAGGTGTAACAATAAGCAAATGGAGGCGGCTCAGCTTGTGCTGCCACAGAAAGATACAATCCTGGCAGCGCTGATTTTTAACCAATCCAGCTTCTCTGAGGGTGGAAGTCGAGAAGGTAGGTTAGGGCTTCTAAGCCCTCATAAACCTTATGATATCACAAGAAACACTCATGCAAATTATGCATATCGTGACGATGAATCGATAGTGTATTATAATATATTATGCAGGATCTTTACGATTAGATTTTTACGACGTCTCACTGGACGCGTACATAAAAGAAGGAAGAACGATAGGTTAAATCTTTTTCTGTATAGTCGTCACTTGCGATGAGATCAATCGTTTAAGCTATCGCATCAGATGCGATTGTAACGATGAATCGTACCGTACAGTATACGGGGCCTTTTATGTGTCATAGTTGTCACCGACTGTCAGGATTACTCTCGCCTACCACGTAATTATTACGTCTTGTGTCTTTTCTTTCACGCTCTACTTACTTGTCATAATCTCAACTACATTCGATTATAAAATAATCATTTCAAACTAGTTTTGATACAGCTATTGAATTAATTCCAATCATTGGTCATGGCTTTGTAATCGCATCAGGTGGATTATCATGTATGAACTTTTCGTCACCATAGTTGAATGATGTCTAACTAGTTTGTATTAGGTACTTAATGTTAGCTAAATATTTTCTTGAGCGTCTTTTGTTAATTAATCGTCTTATTTTGTTTCAGGAGCTAGAAGCAGCAGGCGTCCTACATAAGAAAATTTTAATGCCGGGTCGAATAATACCTCCTAATGGAAAAGTGAAACAGTAAGTACCAACATCTCTATATTTACATACGATTAGTTGCCTTCCCATCCGAGACACCCACGGTCTTTACGCCGTCTTTTCAGCTCAAACCAAGTAGAAGATCTGTCGCCAATAACTACTCAACTTGAAAATCTCCGCTACACACATTGAATCAGAATGTGGTTCAATTGCAGTCGTGAATACTGATGTGTGGCAGATCCAAAATTTACTGCCGGGCAAAATATGCGTCTTAAAATTCATGATGCATCAAAACTTCTACAAAATTCAGTCGACTTAGCAATTTTCTCTGCATAAATTTTTATTGGTCGAAAATAATTTGCCGGGTGACTTTGTGATCATTTGCGCACACACCGACACGCGGCGTAAATCAGAAACGGCTCAGCTATCTATCAACAGCAACATCTCGTGTTATCGTTTTGCATTCGCGGCGGATTTTAATTTGAAGCGTCGAATTGGCGCCATTCGTAGGCCGAATATGGGTAATGTTATAAATCTTGACGCGCGGCGTGGGCGGCGGCGGCGCGCCTGAGGCCCGGTGGTGCAGTGGTACTGTGGTTCTGTGGTACTTTCGGATTCAATTGAACCCGGTCGCATCGAACGTTTGTTCGGCGGCGTCTGCGCCCACGCGCGATGGCTTTCGGAATTTGAAAGGCATTTGTCGCTGCCCCGATGTCGCTTCGCGTGTAACAGTTGTCCCTGCAACTAAAACAGGCGCATACTTTATTAAGTCATAAATTTTGACACTATAAAATTGTAACATAAACAGCTCTTGAAATCTATATCCGTTTGATAGTTTTACTTTATTTACTGTTTATTTTGAAGAAGTGTTAAGTGTACCTTTATCATAGTTATTTAAAAGCTTTTTAATGAAGAAGATAATGTTTGGTTTATCAAATATTATTTTGAAGACTTGGATTGGTTTAGAGTAGGTAGTTGGAAGATGTGACGTCAAAACATTGTCATCGCATAGTTTACAGATCAGTGCATGATTTGTTGAAGCCGAGGGCCGTAACAGTGAGATTATCTCGGTCATTTGTCTGGTGTTTTGTTGCCTGCGCCCGCGCCGCGTCGTCGCTGGACCTCGCCATAAATAACCATCGGCATTTCTCAGATGGTTCGCTCCTGTTATCGCTGGAGGCTTGCATCTGTTTGTCAGTTAGGCCAGTATGTAAGTATGTGCAGAAGGCGACAGAAGGAGAAATTTAAATAAGGGGTACCTAGTTTTTGCTAAAACTTAATGCCAAGAAATACCACTTATAAACTAAATTAAAACAATATATTTTTATCTATTGATTATAATTTCGGGACGTTACAGAAAAGTAATAAACATCATATTTTGTCACATTCCCAGGTCATTTGTCTAATTTTCAAGCATCAAAGTCAATCAAACACTGACCCTTAGGCGCATTTTATAGTGATCCTTGAGTTGTGGGTTCGATTCCTTATCACTCTTGAATAAGATTTGTGTGATCGAATATCAAAATTTTTAAATTATGGTGACACAGTTACATCACCCTATAGCTGGAGGCACGAAAGTATAGCGATGACTGTTATTTTGCGCACTTGTAAAAAATAAGACTTTCTATAAAAATTGGTTTCTGCGCACTCAAGGTCATAACTACACTTTCTTGCCTCGGACTATACCTGTCCTTAGCCTGATGTTCACCAAAAGGAGAATTGGTTCCGTGTAACAATTATGGCGTAGTCCTTCTGTTATTCTTTGGTTCTCTTAAGACAAATGCACCACCCGGGTGGTTACGAAGCTTCCTAATGACAGATATGTGTATCACAAGAACTAATTTGGAAACATACTTGCCTCATCTAGGAAGGCGATCTCTAATGGGGAAATTGAAAAGGATACTTCGTCATCCTTTTAAAATTTCCAGGAATTAGTGTTTGGTTTATCAACATTTTGTTTTGGAGTCAACATAATTTATAAGTAATTTAATAGTAAAAATAAAGTAAAGTTTCAGCCTATATACTGTGTCATTGAAGGACAAAGGCCTCCATAGAAATCAAGACCTTTAATAGTACCTAGTAAATGAATTCAGACATCATCATAATGCATTGTCCTGGTTCAAAAATTAATTTATATTATTTTTTTATTTTACGACAGTCAAGCATTTGACCTCGATCACACCTGATGTTAAGTGAAGATGAGGTCTAAGGTGGGCTATGCTTGCCCGTCTTCTTAGTAGGTAGTTGCTTCTTAGTAGGAATCAACATAATTCTCAAGGATTTATTTGTAAATTATTAAAAAAATATTTCAAGTTTCGAGAACGATGGTAGCACAGAGGATAATAACCCAGTACCCCTTCAAGAGGTCGTAGTTTCGCTCTGAGTATGAATTTATCAAATCTATCGGTGGTGTGAGGAAATATCGTGAGGAAACTGCACGTTTTGGAATAGTTTTTCAAACTGTGGAATCCTAATTGCCTGAACCTGAACGTGTTCAGCCAGGATTCAGTTGGTCCTCATGTTTCTGGTTTTGCAAAGATTAGACGGCAGTAGTTTCATTGTAGTAATCAGGCCCATAAAACACTGGATCATGGTCCAAGCGTACCCTGGACTCTAAAGCGTCAGCTCTGGATGAAACCGAGAGTAACACACTGAGATGAGAGATGTAAAGTTTAAATGAAATAAGTATGTAAAATATTTTAATGTTTTTTTAATTGAAAAGTTTCGTTCTTAAAAAATATAAAAATCTTAACCAACAACCTGTCATTAATTGATGAGTGTTAATTGTGGAATGGTCATAATTACCTCTGGCAAACCAGCCTAACCTTCACGCTGACAGCGAAAACTAAGACACGCGTGCCCCTCAGACGGTTCATTTATCATGCCTAGGGTTGCCAGAACGACGGCGAACCTGGATTCCTGATATACTGGATTGGATACCTGAGCCAGAAAACAAGGAGATTTCAAAAGAGAACATTCCTTTTTAAAAAGTTGGTGCATTTGTGACTTGGGTTGAGTTGCCATGGGCGGCGGTAATCCCTTACAATCAGGTGATCTGTTCGTCTCCATCATATACCTACTTATCATAAAAAAAACTTCTGGTAATTGAATGGTCATTATTACCTTACCCTAGTATGCCACATGCATACGTAACGTGATCATATGTCCCGTTTTTTGGTCACCTGTCCCGTTATCCCGAAACAAAGTGGGACACAATTTGTCCCGTTTTGTGAAAAATCGTCCTATTTTGTCCCGTTTATCGACATGATGAGCCGCAAGAGTGGAATTATAACTTAAATAAATATATTGTACTCGGATGAGTGGGACACAAACCCAGGATCTTTGGCGGATGAGGCAAGGTACCAAATGCAGTCAAAAGTCATACTACCCCTTTCTTTAGGCATTAAAATATGAATATAAGTCAAAATTGGATTAGATGTAACAAAAACTATGACTCTACTTATCGGTATGTCTGCCAACCCTGTCCTTTTCCAACCCGTCCCGTGTCCCCGTGTCCACTGTCGACAATCATGACGTTATTACGTACCCCGTGTACCGATCACTGCGTCAATAAATTGTGACCACCGCCGGAGGTTTTTAATACATTTTTACTGTTCACGTCTTAAAGGAGATTTTATTGTCCTCGGGACTTGTTTGTATCGATGCTTACCGATTGTCTCGATTGTTTTTGTTTGTATTGTAATAGGCGTTAACATCAAGTGGGCTATTTGAGATGGTCGGTGCTGGTGAGAGCGTTTTGATAATGGTGTAAATCATTCGAATAAAGTTTTAAAACAACTAGAGCACTGTACGATATACCTGTAGACATCACATATAACTTTATAATGATGTAAGATGACCAATTAAATGGAGGAAAAATAAATGCAAGTACCTACCTACCTATTTTACTAAGCTAGAGGCTACAACCGAGCATCCTAAGTAAGCACTGCCGCCCAGGAACATCCGCGAGATCAGGGGAGTCGCTGATGGTTAGCCAGCTTTATTTTCTTGCGTTATTATCTTTAAGTTAGGTAAAGCTAGCCTGATTTTCTTTGTTTCGGGATTAATAAATGGCGCTAGGTGTAGATTGTATCGAGAAAGCGTTTTGCCTTTTTGGTTTCCCTATAAGCCTCGGTGTTGACAAAGCAATTAACCTTTCCACAAATATCTCATTAGTCGATTGGGAAAAACGCTAAGATTTAATCTTAGAAATGGTCACTCGAATCAGCATTCAAAAATCGTATACAAATATCTACACTTATATTCTTCATATAAGAAGTAAAGTTCATATTGTTATTAATGATCAATATTTATACTTCAAATTCCATATCATGTACATATGTCAAATCCGCGTTACAACGTTTTTACGATTTTTTTATTATTTGATCTTGAATTAGCGCATGATTGAGAGTTATCACGAGATAATTTGGCACCGGATTAAGTCACTTTGTATTTTGAACTCACTCGCTGGGAAAACCGATTTATTAGTAATGCGATCGAGTCAAATTATTCGAGGTATTTTTACAACGCGATTTATTAGGAGTTATTAACCGACTTCAAAAAATAGAAAGATATTTTCATATTTTAATTCGTCGGGATCTTTTTCTACATTTTCACTCGGATAGGATTTGGCTTTATAATGATAAGTCTCTCGAGAAACGTTCACTAAAGTAATGTGTCCAGTCGGGTTTTGTTAAGTTACTTGATCAGAAAAAAAAAGTATTTTTGCATGAAAGAAACCTCTACCTACGATATTGGAAAAAAATATTGTCTTAACCATCTGTGAACAAATATGAGTTAAATTCATGTATTCGATTTGTTGGAAGTCGAGTGCAAGTGTACTCGATTAGGTATTATTTCATTCGGATACAAATGTTTTTGTTATATTCGGGGAGGTGTAAAATAGGCTCTAATTCCATGACTATGATTGTTTAGAATTTGGAATGTAAACAAATTGGTTATACTTAAACGATTTAATATTACTTTTGTAAACAATCTTGTTTTCAACCATTGTTTGAAATTTCAATAAGTGACCGAAATCCTTTTAGAAGGTCGTAGGTTCGCTTTATACATTCACCTCTGGAATTTGAAAAAATTTTGTGCATATTTTTACCAGTAGTTAAGGGAAAACCATAGTGAAGAAACCTGCACGTATGGTGTAATTAGTACACTACCGAAATTCCGAATCATGGCACAGAATACATAATTGATCATGGTCTAAGCGGATCCCGAGCTTCCGCAACAGCTTTGGATTTAGCACCAATCACATGCTGAGATCTCAAAAGACTATGTACAAGAACTATAAACTGTGTTTACTGCTAAAATGGTCTTTACAGCCTATCGTTATTGATATCAGATTACGCCTCATAGGCAATTTGTCTAAAAGCCCATATCAAATCGTTTGTTAGGCATCACTTACGAATTGTTACTGCCCCGCTATCGCAGTGAGGTGTTAAAACTCTTACATTGTTGATTGTTTGTCGGACGAGAGCAGTGTAAATCAGGGTAAGATAGGAGACTTCCTAGCGTGATAACAAACACATAAATATGGCGACTAGCGGCCATTGTCCAAATTTACTGTCGCTAAGCCGTCCTACCTATACTGGGGACGGATATTTTTGACCAACTTTTAACGGGGTGATGTAATACGTTCAAGCATTTTAGTGTTGATCTAGTGGGGAGATACAAGATATTTTTCAGTATTTTTCTTATTGTTATTTTGTGCTTCTAAGTTATGGTCTGAGCAAAACAAATAGGATATCACTTAGTGTATTCATATTGTTTTAGAATGAAGTCCTTGAGAGAAGGGACTTCGAATATTGGACACATTTTTTTTCGAAGTTTAAAGAAGGCTGGTATGGTTGTTAAATCTAAGCATATAATAAAAATGTAAAAAAGCTTTGCTATACGTTGAATATGTTTCAAACCAAACTGGGGCGATTAAAACGTGACAGATAAGTGAACAATTAGGCCGTGGGTGATCCGCGAGCTCGTCTGCCACCTAATGACTTAAATACAATCTTGTTTCCGTTAAGTATATGGTTAAAATCATAATCATCAAAAACATCATTGACACGTTTCAGAAGCTATCTGAAACGTGCAGGTTTCCTCACGATGTTTTCTCCCTCACCGCCTAGCTAATGGTAGAAATATGCATATAGATTTGATAAATAAATAAATAAATCCAGAGGTTCATGCTCGGATTCGAACCATGACTCCACACATGAAAGGCGCGTTTTATTCACTGAGCTACCATCGTTCATCTTATTATTGTATAACATTGATTTGAATAATTTCCTTTTGATGATTTCACATTCTACCTTTACAATAGCTTAAAATTATATAAATGTACTATTTACCATGTACTTTTACTGTTACCTTGTACTATAGTTATTGTTGTACTTTCTCACAGCGCAACACATAATGACCGTTCTAATTTCTATAAGATAATGATGAAGTTATCCGCTAATAATGCTATTCACGTTGCGTTTCATAAGAATTGGAACGTTAAACAATATTAAATCTATCGGTCGTCGAATTAAATTGTCGGTTTTCTATAATACCCCTAATAACATACATATTACCAGCTGTTCCGCCGTTTCATTCCAAGTAATTGGTGATCTAAATGTCGACAATGTTATATTTTTCGTTCATTAAAATGGTATATAATTATTTGGACCACACGGGCTTACATAATTGAGACATCGTTGAGACCAGGGATGTTATGACGCTCTTTAACTGAAACTCTCAAACTCTCAAAATTATCAGATATCTTAAACAAAGATCTATCCGTTAGTGAAGCGGGGCAGAGTAGTGTTTTTTTAATACAACCAGATATTTGGCCCAAATCTCACCTGATGGTAAGTGATGATATGGCCGATTCACCAATAGATTTGCATGAAAACTGCGCTTGTTATCGAGTAAGTGGATTTCACTCCGCTCCGCTTCAGTAGAAGTAAAGGTTGGCAGCGCACTTGTGACTCTCTTGGTGTTGCGGGTGTCTATGGGCGGCGACAATAGCTTACCACTAGGTGATCCGTCTACTCGTCTGCCACCTATCACATAAAAAAGATCCGTAAGGTCATGTCTGTAACATCCCTAGGTGAATCTGTGTAGTATTTATTATGTGTTACTGCTTATATCGTTATTGGTACATTAAAGGTTGTAGTTATTTATTTTGTAATTGTTTTTCTTTGATAATGGTTTGTCTTAGTGTGTAGGAGGAAATCGTGACTTAGAAATGGCTTTACATGCGTTATTATTACGATACGTAAGATTACCTATTAGTTAATAAGTGGATATTCATTTTTGCCCATGAACATTTTTAATTTATTATTACATTACTAATCGTATGATACTAGAGGTATAAAATAGGCTAGATAACATTTCATACAGTAAAATATACAAATTAAAATAAAATGGGTACATAATAGTACACATCTAGGTTTATGACGGTACCCATAAGTAAGGAAATGAATGCAACTCTAGTAATTTAGATACTAGTAAAAACACACGGATCCAGAGTCTAATGTATAATAAATGTTATATTATACAATAAAGAAAAACATCTAAAAATACCTAAAATGTAGTTAAAATTACTTTGTGGTTTCAAAATTGCCTTTTATTAATATATAGAATAATCATCCTACCTACTTTACGATTCAAATAAAAACATATTGCATTCATAGAAACAGTCATACTATTCCGGTAAAGCATACCGACCTTAAAAGGCACTTATTACACCATGACACATCCAGATGTAAAGTTAGAACCGCATTTGTGGTAATCCCGAATTAGATTCATGAATAATTGTTTATATTCGAGTTTATTCGTAGAAGTAATAATTATTACAATTGTTAGGATTATTTCTAAGCGCCGCTAAACAACTAATTACGGGATTAGTCAGCCGCAATGATCAAAGTTTCGTGTAATGTTGAATATGATACCGTATTCGTCATTGAAGTATCATGGTTTTAATTCGTTAGTGGGTCACATTTTTAAGTGCGGTCGGTTGTTATGATGATGAGTGTACCAGTATATTGGATGTTGCTAACTCAAAATTCTCTACAATGGTATGTTAAACGACTCTACGGTACTGTAAAGATTTTGGTTACAAATTAGATTCCTTGAAACGGAGCGTGAAGAAGCATCTCGTCGGCCATTATGGCAGTGCCAACAGAAGTGATGCTATTGCATTTCTTGTAACTGCAACGTTTTCTTCTTTTACTTATCATTAGGCTAAGGCAAGCCATTATTTTATTAAAGCCATTATTAGGCGGCGCCTAAGTATAGCGTTCGGCGTAAGGTTGAAGTGGGTATGATGGTCGCGCAAGTGTAGAATAGTTCACTTTATACTAAAATTTATTTCTGTGCACTCAAAGTCACCGCTAGACATATTTGCCGCGGCGTATACTCAAGGCCAGGTGGATGGTTTATGCAAAATCATGTAATGAATATTGTTTGAGTACTGACAGACAGTCTCGAGTAACGCAAATATAACACCATCGTCTCACATGCGACTGTCTGGTTATAATTAATTAGGTAGCGCGTCTTTATTGGCTACATAACCTTATGGCGGTACCTAACTGTTGTGTATGAAATGAATGCTTTCTACGTTAGGGAGATTGCATACATTCACTTTTAATTTTCGTCGTATAATAAAATAATTGCTCTAAAGTATATTAATAGGGGCAAAATTTGAAGGGACGGCCGAGCCTCGACAAAAGCGAGCCAAAAATGATAAAGCTAAACCTACTCTAATCTTATTTATCCAAAATGGCTCCTACAAAACAAACAAAATAACGCGCTCTATTGGTTCCACTATTGAGTTAGGGCCTGGTGTTGAGATTTTGAGTTTATTTTGCTCCTTATATTCGAACTGTAGGAGAAAATAATTGTAAGCTACATCTTAAAAGTTAGTTCTAAACTCCGGAATGGCACTGAATTTATAAGCCGAAAATAAAAGGAAGGTAAAGCACGAGTGTAAAAATTCCATAAATCGTCTGTGGAAAATCCGCCTAAGCTACATACTCATTACTAACACTTTCCCATTTAGCCGTGGGTCGTAAAGAAAAAGTTCCGAAGTGAAACGTACCGTGTGAAAACCACCGTTCACTTCTGCAGTTGCACTTACGAAACTTACCCTAAAATATTAGTGATATTTTATATGGAACAGTATGATGATGATGATAATGAGTAAATAGTTTTATAACTAACACTTAAGTTACGGTATTAGGGAAAAGTTATTATCATAATTTGAGCTGTTTAGAAGAGAAGTGCTCTATATAGTTATTATAATCAATTTATGAGTCGAAGTAATAAAATACCCCAATTGAGAAAAAACAGAAAGAGGCTAATTTGGCAAAGCGTTATTTATAGGTATGTTAGAGTAGTGTGAATTTAAAGTTGCAACTACGTGTGTATTATCTGAGAAATTTTTGAAAATAGGGCAAAGAAGAAACATGCTGATGTTTGAATTATTTTTATCCCAAATATATGCTATGCTATAAACTATGTTCCTTATTATTTACGGTCGTATTACAGGAACGATACAATACATGATGTATGTAAACGCATGTGGGTTGAGTTATCAAATAAGTTTGCGGTTTTGTAATTTAGCGGCGATGACGAGGAAGTAAGTTGACGCTTTCCGCATAATTCAAACTACGAGGATTGTGTATGACACATAATATATTAATTGTATACGTATGCCATTCATATGTGACGATTTGAATTACATAATGCTGTGGCATTTTCCTCAAGAGGCGACATTTGTTCGCGATCACGCTATGAATGAAAATCTTATGGAAATAGTTACATAATTTTAATGTATTGACTTTTTATTTGAGTTGCTCATCATGAACATAAACAGTACGATGGGTTTCTTTCTTTACCGATAAATAATTTTGGTCCATTTGATAGCGTCAATTATTCTTATTATGGATATGATCAGGCACTGCGGTTGATGCTAAATTATAATGAATGTGCATTGTAGACGTCCATGAGCGGCGATGATCACTTGTTTGCCACATTGCTATAATATCCAAAAATACCACATCGATCTACAATTTAACGAAAAAGAACCAAAAGAATATACAAGTAAGCAAATAACAGATACTATGGTATAGTCAGATGAATATAAAACGAACGATATCCTTAAAACTTTTTAGATAAAACGGCCATAATAGAAATGTTAAACAACGATATTTATAGTTTTACAGAAAATACAATCATAAAACGTCGGTGTAAACATATTTATTGAATAGATCGAGCTTTGTGCCCGAATCGCGCCGTGAAATTTATCCCTTGGAACTTCTCAGACATGAATGAGGTATCTTAAGGCCCTACAATGATTTATTTGATTTGAAGAGACTCCGCCCATTCCCCCCGCACACCTCATGCAACACTCGTAACTTTGTCACTTGATTCGCGTCAAATTGCACTTTCGCATGCGCGGTCACAGTAAATAAAGCAGTAAGGACATTGTGTCTGTGGTATATACGTCCGACGTCTATGAAATATCGTATTCTTTTTTCGAAATTATTTACTTCACAAATTACGTACTTTCTGGATCGGTACCGCCCAGCTTAGTGAAAGTCTATGAAATATAGCATTCTTTTTTCAAACTTGCCTACTTCATAAATTACATACTTTCTTGATGGGTGCCGCATACTTAGTGAAGTCATTGCGGACCCATGTTGCGGACTACAAAATGAGATTCGAATCGATGAACGATAAATAAAAATAAAATAATAGGATATTTGACTAAAATTGAAAAATAAAATAATAGGGTATTTGATTAGTCAAATACCCTATTATTAAGTTAAGTTTAATGTATAGAAATTAGTCTCTAAACATTAAACTTTATCAAAATATTGGTAAAAAGGAACCATTAGCCAAAATTTTCAGTTAAAAATATAACGTCTAGCTGGTTTTGTAAGCATTCAAAGTTTCATGGGAATGTCCATTTTTAAAGTATAAAAATTCAACAATTACCTAAATATCATTGAACTACCAATACATTTTACCCCAACTATTACTATAAAAACCATTTATGTATTTATTACAAGAAATATTTGATATGGCTACCAAACAAAATTTACTAGATGCGCTATGCGATACACAAGATACAAAAAGTGTGACGTCACTCGTCAGTAAGTAAGTAAGTAAAATATTTACTGACCAAACAAAAAGAGATACAACACAACAGTAGTAAGACACAGAATACATAATAAGAAGTAGGTACATACGAGAAACGGAAAGGAACATTAAGTGCTTACATACATAGACAGATAGGTGGTCAATAAGGTCCAAACTCAGCATATGCTGCAGCTGCTTCATTCAAGCCACTGCAGCGCTAGTTTTCAGTATGGACCTTGAGTGACGTTTTATAAATGAACGAATGAATGACACGCACATGAAACAATACAACAGATAAACCAAAAAAACAAACTGGAACAAACAACAAATAATAAACACACAATATACAAACCATTATATAATAAAAATAATCTACCATTTGGGTATTTGACTAATCTCGATATAGTAAAAGATATTGATACTCTTTCAAAATATTGGTGAATAAGAACCAATGGCCAACATTTTCAGTTAAAAATATAACGTCTACTTAGCTGATTTTGTAAGCATTCAAAGTTTCATGGGCAAGTCCATTTTTAAAGAATAAAATAAAAAAAAAATATATATCATTGAACTACCCGTACATTTTCCACCAACTTTTATTATAAAACCCAAACAAAATTTACACAGAAGTTTGAGTTGTGACGTCACACTTCAATAGACATTTGTACAGAGCGTTTTTGGAATTGCCCAAAATATGTGCTCTAAAAGTTGTGATATCTCAGCTAATTCAAATGAGAATCAAGTGATTCTTTCAACAATGTTTCTTAAATTGAGGCATCTTTTGATATGTGTTTACATAAAAAAATATAGTCAAATACCCAAAGAGCTAAATCACGCTAAATCGTGAAAACGATTGCATATCTGTGACATGAGTGACAGTGAACTTGACAGCCACACCCATTCCGGCCACACCCCGAGTCCCCGACCACATTTTGCCACGTATCGGTCTGTACCTCTTGGGCAATGATAAAACAATGTTATTATTCATTAATACTGAACAAAATCAAAGTATGGATGAGATCTGCCATGACAATAACACTACTGAGCAAGCTAAAGTATAAAATTGTGAGAGATGGTGTATTGGTGTGCTTGTATAGTGTTTGAGTATCTGGCGTCAAAGCAGGAGGAAAGAATGTGTTGCACAGTAGCCATTACTACCCGTGCGGATAAACATTGGGATTATAAATTAAAACGGCGAAACTATTCACTTCTCGCTCGCACACTATATGCGTCTATACTCGCACGACTGACAAAAAAAAAGCTGCGTTTTAATAAAAATATGTGAGCTAGACGCGCTCTCAGTTTTGAAGCTTTCGTTAAAATTGTCTTTTTTTTATGAGATAGGGGGCAGACGAACAGACGGATCACCTGATGGTAAGCGATTACCGCCGCCCGTGGATCCCCGCAACACCAGAGGAGTCGCAAGTGCGCTGCCGACCGACCGGACCGCTAATATATGTATCCCATCAAAAACAATACTCGACAAAAAAACCAAGTCTCCCAACTACCGTAAAAAGTGGTGAGATCCATGTTTCGCCAAGTCGGTTATTCATTTATTGATTTGGCAATCACACAATATAATATCTCACAAGCAATGCATTAATTGATCCGGTTGTTTAATGTGATTGCCATTTAATGTGAAACTAACGATTAAAATTTCTATGAAAATAAATCTATAATCGAATTGAGCCATAAAAGGACAACTCTAATCGTTCTCACCAAAAAGGCCGACTTTCGATACTGTTTTAGCTATATTTACTGTGGCACGGTCAACACACGTCATCAGAAACGAATTAGGATACCACGGAGACGCAACATACCTACTTAAAATTTAAAAAGGTAAAAAATTAGAGGCGATAAAATATCCCAACTAATATTGAAACTTCGTGAGATTAACTCCTTGGATTCCTCTGTAGCATGCTATTGTCGCAGGAGTTCGAACGGCAAGGTGATCTGAACGGGTAGGTTGTTGAGAGGCGCGATGTCCCTGATAACGTCAATATATGCTTTGCGTCTGATAACGTCAATTGAAATCACGATTCCAATTCTGTAATTTTGACCGCTGTTGTGACAATTAACTTTGCTCCTATACTGTCGAAATGCACGAAGGTTCTACGTTCTTCTGACAGACAACATCGAAAATCCATGAACAGCCTCGTTAAGTGCTGATGTATGCTGATGATATGGCGCTGATAAAGTTTTATCAAAAATTGAGTCACGTAGCGACTCCAATGTTGGTCTTTGTTCTTTTGCAGATTTCGTTTTTTCTGACTAATAATGACATACTTCAGTTTGCTCGCAACTGGCATAGGTCCGTCGTCTAAGAGAGCTGTCGCAGCACTGAGCAGGTGAGAACACGGCTACACAATTATACTCAATGGTCATGTCAATAAAGTCGTGAATACGTTGCACCCAGATTCTATCAAGTTGCTCAAAGATGTCGACAAAATCACGAAAAATTAATTACGTATTTATAAAAAAACTAGGCTGAATAACAAAATTCTAAAAAATGCCAGACATCAGTATTTATAATATCTACTAATTAAAGGAATTTCCGATTGAATTGGTAATCTCGCTCAGTAAATATCTGGAGAAAACGTAATTTTTAGAGGTATTTTCAAATCGAAAAACTATCGAACCAAACTCGCCAAATCGTGTTTCTAAAAAATTACAGACTTAGATAAAGGTATGAATTAATGTTCACCTTAGTATCAGATTGTACCGTCTCCCAGGGACCTGGCAAAGCCACAATGAAGGTAAGGTTTTTTTTTTATATAGCCCCTTAAACATCCTTCAAAGCAATAACTTTTTATTGTGCGTTTCCACCGACACATTGTGGGACTTTTTCTTTCGTTCCATTCGTAGCCTTTTTCATTCATAAGGCTAGTTTCATGTTGGAAAACGTATGTAAATGCGTCAATGTATTTTAAATGTGGGAGAGCCACGCTTCGGCATGAATGGGCCGCCCTGACCGGAGTGATACCACGACATTACAGAAGACCGGCGTAAAGTCGCGCCTGCGCTGCGTTTCGTCGAGTAAGTGAGCGTACCTGAGGCAGCACACTTGTGACTCTACTGGTGTTGCAGGTGTCTATCTATGGGTGGCGGCAATAGCTTACCATCAGTGATCGGTCTGGTATTCTTTTCGGAATAGTAAAGATAATTTCGTTTTATTTGTATAAGATAGCTATTTCCTCAAAAAGAAAAGAGATAAAAAGTGTGGTTGATTATTTTTTGATAGTATTTTAGCAACATTATACACGAAAATCTTTTTAATAAGTCTCTCGTCTATGACAAGGAAAAACTCATCGATAAATTCCCACATAATTCCCAGAGCCTCATGCACGCACCTTAACATTCCCGAATTGGCCGCAGACAGTTGCGAAGGCTCGAAGGTTATCCCCGGAGGCGACCCGGGAAACTTTCCCGACGAAAACATCCCGCTGGATGGGGTGTCATGGCTTTTGTGCTGATTGAATCGCTACTTCCAACAATCACTCTTTTGCGCGACTGTACTTTATGCGATCATAAGCTGCGCCCGCATTTGTAGACGAATATTTTGGATTAGGGTTGTTACGTACATTTGAAAGAGCTATGCTAGCTCACTAGGAACACGCGCCTTCGTAACAGGAGGTCGTGGGTTAGAATCCAGAGTATGCGCACCTTTGGATTTTTCAAATGGTTGTGGATAATTTTCTGAAACGTCAACCATGGTTCACCTGCTAAGTGAGACGGCGGTCGCCTCTTCGTAATTACCATATTCTCCAAATCCTGAATCATATCATATTCTAAGGGACACCTTGTTTGCAGGACGCAATAGAGAATGAAGAGTTTCATTTTCTTTAAAATTTGGATTAAATTAGTTAAAAAATAGATTAACCTCTACCTGGATAAAACTAAATGTTTGAGTATAGCAACATCACAGTTGATTACTTAAATTTTCTTATACCTATTGATATTGATCTAATAAAGGGAGGATAGGATGTAAAAAATCGGTTGAGTCGTTTGGAATTATTTTTTTAGCTTTTTCCTTTTTTCTGTGGTGGTGGTTACTTCTGGAGCTTTTATCGGTTTCTTAAGTATAGTTAAAGATTTTTGTCAAGCCTCTTTTTGATTAAATGGGTTACCTAGGGTACCTGTATAAATTTTCGGCAACCCTATTTTCATTGTCCATGCAGACGAAAATTGGTTCTACACACTTTGTACACACCATCTATCTTTGATAGTTGAAATGTAAGGGATTTTCTTGTTGAACTTTCTTGATATATTGTGTTTAATCCGGAGAAGAGCTGACAGCTGTTTGTATGAAATATCTCGACGCCTTTGTCAAATTAATAGTTATATTCGGCTTGTTCAACGTCTAGTATTTCCACTTTGTGTTGGACCTTAATTAATTAGCAAAGTTGTAGTCAGACACAAATATTAGCGGAGCCATTAATTTAGGGTTAGGTAGCGGTATTACTAAGAACGTTGGTAAGTACTTTCGTAACTTTACAAGTTTGATTGTTTGGGATTGCAAATCTGAGTCACCATCATCAGATAGTCTTCTTGCCTTGCTTTGAGCTCCTGCCTGCAGTTACGAGTACTTATTTGATGTTGTTTTCAGCTAACGCCACCATTTTTTCAAGCGAACGGGCGATACATTAAAGTGGCCCTAAATATTTCCGTTATTTCAAGGTTTGCATGGAGATCATTTGGTTTTTTCCTTGTGTAAATCTGTTAAAGATAAAAATAAATACCAATATCTTCTCAAATACATTTCAAAGCAATAACGATATTTCACATAAGCATCCATTTTCTTTTTTAGATAGGACTTTCAGTCATAATTCATGAGAAATAAAAGTTTGTAAACAAAATAGTAAAATAAAATATGCAAGTAAACAGTCTTTATGACCATTTCTTGTTTTATTTTCTCGCTCCGTGAATCTGTCTTAAAAATGCAATATTTTTCTATGTTTATTCGTGAGAATCGCTAGTACTGTCATCAGAGTCAAAAACTTCGGAAAGGAAAGAGATTCCCTACCGGCGATTTTATTAGGTAAGTTATTATTATTAGCATGTTATCATGGCAAACTATTTTTCTTGGGTTTATATTAGTCCCATTTCCTTAGCGCTATGGAAATAAGTTTCAAGGTTTTTATAATTTTGCTACGATTTTACTTCAGCTCTTATTATGTTTGCTGGAACATTATTATTAAGAGAGGTGTTTTGTTGAGTTACGTTAATACTCTTTGATATTTTTTGGTTTGTTTGATGTAAGTGAAAGTATAATCGAAACGATTTCACTAGTGATCACGAGTATTTACACTGATGATTTCGTTTGCTTTTGGCTAACAACATTTTAACTTCCTTGAGTTAGGTATGATAAAAAACCCAGCATCGACTTTGATGACGATAGTTGACGAACTCTTTTGTACATGGTATGGCAAATAGACACAAGTATGTTTGCCATTTCGTTATCAGCCATAGCTTCCAAGAATTTGACATTGTTGCGCGTCACATTTGTACGAATACAACTAACCGCGGTTTTCCTTGCTACTATTGACAATTTAATATGCAACCGTACTGTAACTGTCGCTAGTAAACCTCCGGTAGTCCCGTTTTGCATAAACAAAGTCTCCCCAACCAGCAATCCTGTAACTCAGGGTTGGGGACAGATATCGCCCGCGGGCCTCAGGATCGCTGCTTAAAGTTAAACTAGAATACTACTTTTAACGCTTAATTTGCTATTACTGTTGGTGCTTTTGAATAAGTAGCATTGGTTATTTAAACCTAAAATGAATTTAGGTTGTAGAAATTAATACGGCGCTCTACCTCTTAATATCTATTGTTCTTACATTTATATAATGATAATATTAACTTTATTATTAGATTCCTGTATTCAATGAACCACGCGTGTCCTCGAATATGTTGCTCATTACATAACCGAACAATAATTTTACATAATCTTTATCTATAAATATACCAATATTTACTAACACTAGTTCAATTATCGTGTTGTCATCGCTCACGCGTGATGTTGACTATTGTTGACATTGTCAAACACTTCTATTTTAAACAAAGCAGAAAAAGTCAAGCGCCGGTGATCAGCGTTGAATCGCGCGCGCATCGATTGACATTTATTGCAAATAACAAAAAACAAAACTTAAAACTGTGTAGGTATTGTT